>OY744477.1:96790241-97272561 GCA_963556175.1 Tipula confusa
CAGATGCTTCCTCTATCAATTATCGCTTGGAAAACTTTGTCAATTTTAGCAACATTCCAACTGGGTGGTTACTGTACCAGCAGTGCATTGGTTATTCAGAATATTATAGACGATGTATTGTACTCACTGCCCGTGATGTTTTCAATGACTCGACAGATCTTCAGTTTTGGTATAGCACCCTCAGATGCCACGGTAATATTTAGCAGGTATGGATCCGATATATCCAAATCTCCTAAATGTAGGTGTATTTCCTCGTTCATAACGCGTGCCCTAATCTCACTGCTATCTCCAGTTCTTTGGTGCTTCGGAAGTTAGGACAAGGTGGCATATCCCTCTCAACTGGCCTAGCATTGAAACCTTCTTTGACTATGACGGTACCATCTGTTCATTGGACAGATCTGTTCGTTCCTCCAGTGCGTCTAACTTCTATTGGAATAGATAAATGCCCTTATTTCGAGTAAAATAACCAATATCCAATGTCCTGGTTGAAGCTAATCCTAATATTTAAAGTATTGAGTATTTTCCGGCAAACTGCTTTGTCTACATTCGTGATCGATTTGAATTAAATAGTTCTTATGCGCCTTAATCGACTTTTCAAACTAAACTTTTCAAATTTTTTAACTTTCCACTATTGCCTCATAAAGGTGGTAGTTGAAAAATTTCCGAAGTAACTTTTCGGTGACTTTTCACGAAAACTATAAAATAACTATAATAATTTTAAACTATAAATAAACTATAGTACTTTTTGGATTAGTTTAATTTCAAGTTGAGGCACAGTAAGCAACTTTTGTCTACTTTTGTGTAGTTCCATCTATCTAGAAATAGCATGAACTAACTCGTTATAATTTAGTTTAGTTAGTTTAGTCGATTAAGGCACACAGCATAAATCCGTCTCGAGAGGTAATGCTTTTTGAATTGCGATTTTCGTCTACCTCATTATATGATCACTGATTCGCTATCATATAATGATATTCAGCAACATGACGGAGTGACATCTGTAAATGATTGGTACAATTAACAGTGCTGACTAGATGTGTCATGGATAAATTGTATAGCGGCCTTAAGCTGAACATTGTTAATAAGTTATGTCATTGGTTTATATATTCCACGGGTTCTGGAACCTGAAGTTTGTACTAAATATACACATTGTTTGTATAACATTTCATCTACAGGAAACATTGAAGGCAATGTGCTGATTCTGGCACATGATTTGGCTGTTAACTGTGTCATACCTTATAAAGTTACATCGTATTTCGAAATTTTATGTATAGATTCCATCTTAAATGTTCAAAATTACAGTAATAGATTTCTGGATTTATTTTTTACAAACTCGCTAAATTTATATATGGTAAATAAAGCGCCAATCGAAACTTTTGTTTTCTGATTTAACAAAGGTTTAACTCCATGGATTAACAAAAGATTAAAGAATTTAAAAAATCGTTAAAAAAAATTAAGCCGGTAATGGAAAAAATCCAACAATATTTTTGATGAATTGGCCCTTTTGCCTTTATCAAAAGAATTTTATTGCATAACTCGTCCATTATCACTATGTCAAGGTAGGACGCTGTATGAACAACGCGCGCATGCAAGAATGAGCTTTCATTCGTGTGAAGTTATATTCGTTTTTCGTTAGCATCGTTGTGCTTTGCAGAGGATGCCAACACCTCACTTTTTAGTATAGTTGGTAGTCTTTAAGCCGATAAGGGACTATCCGATTTCTTGATTCTCTCGCGGCACTACTAGCTGTTTGGATCGGACTGACTTCATTGTAGTTTGGCTCACAAGCTGGTGGTGTTGTAGTTGTTGAAGGCTCCAGTTTGTCGTTTAGAAGAACTTTATACAATGCTTTGCCAATGCACTCGATGACGTCTCTAAGGCACCAACAGTTATGATTATGGTGATAAACCTTAGCGTTTATCCTGTCACTGACCTTAGCGTATATCAAGTCCAAATGCATCTTTATTTTCTTCCCAAGCATCACTTCAGCTAGAGACTTGCCTTATAGTGCGTTGGGTTTTGGGGTTACGCGGTAGCTTTGAAGGAAACCTTGTAATGCAACATTCACCTTTTTCCATTTGGGCCTGCCCGCTCGACTGTAGATGGTAACGAGCGGATAGAATATTCTGCATAAAATTTAACAAAAGTAAATTCTTGACAGAAGCTGAAAACAGACTGCGTGCTTTTATCAGATACAATTTTTGGTAATCCAAATTGAGCGTATGATTTGTTGACCATGTTGACTGTACTGGAAGCGGTTGTTGATTTTGTTCCGTAGACTGCTGGCCATTTAGAGTATGCATCGACAATAACCAGGAAGTACTGGGCTTCATATGCTCCAGTGTAATCTATAAATGCCGGCGTTGTCAAGAACTTTCTGGAATCGGCCATGACTCAACTTCTGACTTGATTGGTGGTTTTACCACAATCATACATAGACTAACTGTCTGACAATCATCGACAAGGCCCAACAATATGACGTTGTCATGTGTCTCGAGTTTTGATAACAATCTTGTGCGAATGTCAGGATCACAGGATGTGCGCAGACCACATATAAAAAATAAACATTTGAACTGATCCATGGTCAATTTGGGCAATTGTGATTGTTTATTTATTCTGGCGGCATAGAACAAAAATCTTCCGTTGCAGATTTTTGTATTATAAAACACTCGAATCTTGTTCGAAAAAAGAGACTTTTGAAGGCCAAAAAGTTTCATCATAGCCTTAATATTCACAGTTTCGATGAGGAGATTGTTAACTGTGTCAAAATCAATTTGAATATCTTGCCACCTCCCAATAAAATTAAATTTAAAAACAGAAGTTTCATTGTTCTACTGCTTAAATTGAAATCTAAGTTTGTGAAGAAATTGAAAGATGATACTGATGGAAAAACGGGTTTCTTCACTGAAGATCTTACTTCAAGTGCCTGAAGAAAGTTAAAAATTATAAATTTTTGTAACCTCGGAATGACGTAATATCATGCTAAGGAAGGACAATGGGGATCGGCTCTTTTTATAAAATCAAAGACAGATCTTCAAATATCATTTAATATTTCTATGAAAATTTTTAAATTAGATAACATTCCATTGTTTTTAAAAAGCGCTTGCTCTTCGAATCATAACAGTTGCTCCGATTATTCATTGTATTTTTTTAGTATTCGACCCTGTGGTTGGTTTACAAAATAGTTTTCCACTTTTTTCTCCACTCCTCCCGGTCTTGTGTCATTCTCTACAGTTCTTCATCTGTCAAAGTTTTGAACATGTATTATTATACCATGATCGAGTCACTACTTCAATACGGCGTTGTATGTTGGGGTGGTGTGTATATTTCTAATTTACATAATATAGTAGATGCACAAAAACATTACTTTCGAATTATTTACTGAAAACCTCGTATGCCACCATTTTTTACACTGTTCTGTAGATCTACCTTATTGCAGTTTCGTAATCTGTATATTTACAAAGTTTTAAAAATATTTTTTAAGAGAAGTGGTAATCAGTCGCATGTGAAGTTAGCCCGAAAATATCCCAAAAAAATGGTGTGTGTCTTCACTAAACACAGTAAAAAAACTCAGCACAAAAAACAAAATCCCGAAATTATTTTTAATTTCTTTTAAGTTTTAAACTCACAAATACAACAATAAGTTTAATATTTTCTGTTTCTGAAACAAGAAATGTTTGGCTGCTAAATACTTAGCAGCCAAACATTTTTAGCTATAAAAATGCTTATATGTTTACAAGCATATAGATCGGCTTACAGATATTTACAGATTTAGCCGTGTTGGGCATATGGATGATATTGGATGCATTTAAAACAGAAAATATTTTGGTTTTTATTGTGCAAAAATGTCGGGATGTTAACAGGCTTTTATTGATTTCTTTTTCGTGTTGAAAGACTTTTTATTGTGTTTAGTGAAGACGCACACCATTATAATATTTTTCGAGCTAACTTTACATTCGTGGTAATCGGAGTCAATAGGCTATAAAATAATGTTTATAGTCTGCGAAATCAAAATGATTGTCTTTTGCCTAAATTAACGTCGGGAGTTACACGTTGTAGTGTTATAGACATGGCTCCATAAACGAAATCAAGGTAAAAGCAATAAAATCATTGGCATTTGAATTTAAAAGATAACTAACTTATTTTATTTGCATTAGTTTTACTATTTAAATATTATATTTTAAGTTATATTCTTATAAAAAAAACGTAAGCGGGGGTTTAGTTAAAAGGATGCTGTGTTATAATTCTAAGGATAGTGCACCTCGACCACAGGGACTCTTTTGTTTAAAATAAAACCATTTTCAAAATTTCGATTAATATTTATAATATATTTTTTTTTTCAATATTAACATTTTTATTTTTAATATATTTTTTTATTTATTTTTTATTTCGTTTAACTATAATTTTAATTAATATTTTTTTTTAAATTATAATTATTATAATATTATTTGTTTGTTTTTGTATTTGTTTTTTTTATAGTTCAATTATGCACATACAATAATCAGCGATCGACCTTAATTATAAATTATTTGTTATATTTAATTTAATTTGTTTATTTTCTGTTTATTAAGTAAATTGTTATTTTAATGTATTTATTATATATATAAATATATCTATATATATATATATATATATATATATATATATATATATATATATATATATATATATATATATATATATATATATATATATATATATATATATATATAATA
Organism: Tipula confusa; assembly: GCA_963556175.1. NCBI lineage: Eukaryota > Metazoa > Arthropoda > Insecta > Diptera > Tipulidae > Tipula > Tipula confusa. The sequence continues at coordinate 96,794,954 of OY744477.1, forward strand.
GTTTTTATTTTATCTATTTTATATAATATTTAAGGTTTTAAATTAATTTCTCAATAAATGTTTATAGTTGACTGTTGTTTGTTTTTGTTTTGTTTATTATTATTTTAAATTACGTTTAAATCAATCATATTTTTTTATTTTAAAGTAAAGTTAATGGATTGAATTTTTTGTTTTGTTTTTTTGATTTTTTTGTGTTTTACGCGTTTTTGTTTTTTTTTTAAACATAAAAAAATATATTTTAATAATAAACATAGTATAATATTTAACTAATAGAAATTAAATTTAATATTGAATCAATTATGGAAATGTGATTGGTGTACTGTCAGGGAGATGATGTTAATTTTTGATTAATTAAATTCACTACTAAAAATTTGCTAAAAGTAAATTAAATATCTAATTGTGTTTCTAATTTATTTATTTATTATTATAGTTTATTTATTTAATTTTTCTTTTCTTTTTTTTTTTAATTTTGGAAAGATATGTGAAATGTGTTATTAGTTTCTTTTTAAGAAATATATGAATTAATAAAACCTATAGTAAAGAAATTATTAATACGTAATATAAGGAATGCATATACATACTGATTAAATAATCATCACAAATAAATAAATAAAATTATAGTTAATGTTAGATTTTATTAATTTAAATTTTTGTTTTAATTAAAGCTTTATGTTTGTATTTAAATTTATTTAAGATTTATATAAATATATATATATATATATATATATATATATATATATATATATATATATATATATACAGGGTGTCCCATTGGGACGAGTCCAAACGAAGGGCGTGTAGCTGGATCAATATCATGAAAAAAATTCCACTACGCATATGCCCGGAAATGAACCGTTACCTACTTGAATATTGCATTTCAAAATGTTTAGCACGGCACTATACCTTGAATCATCTAAATGCCAATAACTCTACTAAAAATTAAAATAAATCAATTATTTTTTCTATAATTTTAAAGGCACAGAGTGCTTCTTACTTTTCTGGAAGTAAGAACATCATGCATTGCGTTTTACATAAAGTAAACATTGATGGAATCAAAAAAATTGTGCGATAAATAACAAAAAAATTCATTTAACTCATTTTTTCTCGAAAAAATCACTTAATATATTTTTTTTTATTTCAAATTAAGATTTAATAGACGATGTACTAAAAAAATTGTCTAAATGATTTTTATCTAATCACGCATAGTTTTCGAGATATTAACATTTCAATTTAGTACTTGTTCATGTAAAAAATTTATTGTATTGTACAACTCTTTTTAAATAAAGCAGCAATCGCTTTAAACAAAAACAAACATTTAGTAATTGAATGTTGCATTTGTTAAATCTTTTTAATTGTTAGTAAACGTATTGTTAAAATCGTTGTTAATCTTTTTAAAATAATTTGTTTGCGCGTTTCTAATCAGAAATAAAAAAAATACCACGCTATACATTCGAAGAACTCGCTGATATCCATTTTATTTATGGTTTATGTAACGGAAATGGATGAGCTGCGGAGCGTGAATATGCAAACCGTTACAGAAGATTACGAGAACGAGGAATATTGTTTCCTTATGAATACGAAAATGTTAGTCAAATTCAATACGAAGTCAATACCGACGAACAAATTTTGAATTCTGTACAAAGAGATCCCACCATTAGCACGAGACGACTTTCGATACAACTTGGTATTAGCAAAAATAAAGTCTGGAGGGTATTTCAAAGAAACCATTTACAGCACTCCAGTGCAAGAATTATTACCGATCGATTTAGCAAAAAGAGCAAATTTCTGTCGTTTATTGTTAAAAAACAAGGACCATAATGCTCCATATTTGTCATCCATTTTATGGACATATGAATCGACATTTAATTGGGATGGAATAATAAATTTCCACAATCTTAATGAGTGGCAACCAGAAAACCCACACGTTAAATGAGAATCATCATTCCAAAGACGTTTTAGTGTTAATGTATGGTGTGGTATAATTGGAAATAATTTTATCGGGCCAATTTTACTACCTGAAAGATTGAACTCAGAAAACTATCTTCAATTTTTGAATGAAACAGCTTCTACTGTGCTATAGATTCAATTCCACTCATGATGAGAAATACTTTCTTGTATCAACAAGATGGAGCTCCTGCATACCATGGAAGACAAGTTCTAAATTGGTTTGATACAAATTATCCAGGACGATGGATTGGTCGCGGTTGATCTATATCTTGGCCGGCTAAATCTCCAGATTTAACACTATTAGAAATTGTATGTATGGTGATATTTGAAAGGAGAAGTCTACAAAATAAACATTCAGACTAGGAAGCAGTTGGTTACTCGAATAATGCCGGCAACAAATTAAAAGAAAATTTAGAAAATTTCAACATGGTTGCTGCCATTAAAATACGATTATGCTTCACTCAAAAATTTTTTTACTTGTTTTTTTTAAGTACTAAATTAAAATATCTCGAAAACTATGCGTGGTTAGATAAAAATCATTTAGACAATTTTTTTAGTACATCGTCTATTAAATCTTAATTTGAAATAAAAAAAAAATATATTAAGTGATTTTTCGAGAAAAAATGAGTTAAATGGATTTTTTTGTTATTTATCGCACAATTTTTTTGATTCCACCAATGTTTTCTTTATGGAAAACGCAATGCATGATATTCTTACTACCATAAAAATAAGAAGCACTCTGTGCATTTAAAATTATAGAAAACATAATTGAGTTATTTTAATTTTTAGTAGAGTTATTGGCATTTAGATGATTCAAGGTACTGTGCCGTGCTAAACATTTTGAAATGCAATTTAAGTAGGTAACAGTTCATTTCCGGGCATATACGTAGTGGAATTTTTTTCATGATATTGATCCAGCTACACGCCCTAATTGTTTGGACTCGTCCCAATGGGACACCCTATATATATATATATATATATATATATATATATATATATATATATATATATATATATATATATATATATATATATTCATATATATATATATATATATATATATATATATATATATATATATATATATATATATAAATATATATATATATATATATATTTATATATATATATATATATATATATATATATATATATATATATATATATATATATATACATAAATATTATATATTTGAAATATGTGATGAATTTGTATGTTTTTAAACATTAATTAAATTTAATGTATGTTTAAAATATTTTTTTGAGCCTAGTTAAATATACAATTTTAATGTATATATATATACAAACATATATATTTATATATATATATATATATATATATATATATATATATATATATATATCTATATATTTATATATATATATATATATATATATATATATATATATATATATATATATATATATATATATATATATATTTATATATTTAATTATAGATAATTTGTGCATTATCTAATTAAATATTTTTAATTTGGTTTCTCTTGATAATACATTAAATTATAAGAAACATACATTAAATAATTTAATTTTTTTCTATAATATATATTTTGTTCTACAAATTATTATAAATTAAATTTTTTATTTTTAATGTTACATTTTTCATTCTTCGTCTAAACACATTGATCATTTTACTTTTAATTATTATTAATATTAATTAATTAATTAAGTTTATTTATTATAGTAATGAACACATATAAATAACTATATAGTTTATTTTTATTATTTATTATATTTACTAATATTTTATGGTTTTTGTCGTTAAAATAAAAAATGAAAACTTTATATATATATATATATATATATATATATATATATATATATATATATATATATATATATATATATATATATATATATATATATATATATATATATATATATATATATATATATATATATATATATATATATATATATATATATAAAACAATTAATCAAAAGATTTGAGTATTTTTATGTGATTAACAAAAAAAATTTTTAAAATTAAAAATAATTTTCGTTTGGTGTTGTTTAACAATAACAATTTATAATCAAAATTGCTTTTTTAATTCATTTTATTTGTTTTGCTATTAAATTTTAGGCAGCACTTTTTCTTTTATTTTTAATTAAATATTAATTTAGCCGCAATTAAAAATAATTCTAGTTAAAATAAGAGTATAGGTTCTACTAAATTAAATTAAAACAAAAGTAAAAAAAAAATGTAAATTAAATTTTAGTAGTTGTGCTTTGGTTAAAAAACAAAACCAACAATATATTTTAAATATTTTTATTAGCTATATAATATTTTGTTGTTATAACATTAAAGAGGCAGTATTATTATAGTATATATATATTTATATATATATATATATATATATATATATATATATATATATATATATATATATATATATATATATATATATATATATATATATATATATATATATACAAGTAAAATAATAATAAAATAATTTATTATACATACAAATATTTCTTGAATTGGTCGATCAATATTTTTCTTATTTTATTTTTAAGGTAGGTAATTTAAAATTAAATTAATCAGAAATTGAATAATAAATAAATAAAAAAAAATTAAATGAATAATTATGTTTTCTAAAATAATGTTTAACTATGTAATTATTGTTTAGGAAAACATAATTATTATTTTTATTGACGATCTAATTTAAAAATTTTACATAAAGAGACAGAGAGATTCGAAATATATAATTTTTTATTTATTATTTGCTTTTAATGAGAAGGAATGTATACGTAGTACGATTTTTTAATAAGTTATTTATATATATATATATATATATATATATATATATATATATATATATATATATATATATATATATATATATATATATATATTTATATATTTATATATATGATTTATTTATAATTCAAGAAGGAAAAATATCTATTTGAAATTTTTTAATATTATTTATTTGATTAGGTTATTATTTTTTAAATAAGTAAGCAGAATAGAAAATGAAAAATTTAATAATCAAACTAACTTAAGATTTATTTTTTTTTATATTTATAGACATATTTACATACACACAAATACTCACATACATACTCAAATTAATTAAATAAATATTAAATTTTTGTTTGGATTTATTATTATTTAGTTTTTTTTTTTTTTTGTTTTGTATTTTTATTGTCTCTATCAATATTTTTTATTTATTTTTATTTTTTTTTATTTATTAGGTATAATTATATTTAAATTAGTACAAATATTAAGATTATTTTTAAGAGAGAAAATAAAATATTTTTTAATTAAGTTTATTTTTGGTGTGTGAAGTTAGATAATAAAAATGTTTTTTTTTTAATAAAGTGAGAGAGACAAAAGTTAGGTTTGTTTGTAAATTCTTCTTAAAAAAATGGAAAATGAAAAAAATAGAAAGAAAATTAATAATATTAATTATAAATGTAAATTTTATTTAAATATATATATATATATATATATATATATATATATATATATATATATATATATATATATATATATAAATTTTTTTTAAATTTAATTAATAATACTGCAGTAAATGTATTTAAAGTCCAGAATTTAATTGTAAATGCGTTTTGTAATAAATTACAAAGAAATAAATATTTTAATTTATTGTCATTTGACATAAATTTATTTTAGTTAAAATAATTTAGTTATATTTTAAATATTATATATTGCTTTGTTGATCTAATATTAATAATTTTCTTAATATTTTTATCATTTTCAACTATAATTTTTTTGTTTTTATTTTTTTGAATTTTAATTTATTTTTGTCTGTACAAAGATAATAATTGTTTTATATTTATATTAAATATTAATTAACATTATAATATATGTAAATATAGTTAGTTATTTTTACAATTGTTAATACTGAATTTTCTTTTAAATTTTATTTATAATGGTACCTTGTATTATTTTTTGTTTTTTTATTTTTGTTTTTTTTTTATAACTTTTTAACAAAATAATGTTATTGATATGATTTTTAAATATTAATTAATTGAATAAATTATTTTAAATAATATAAATATAAATTGGGATTTGTAAATGTAATTTTGATTTATATGTATCAAACAAGATGGCAGTGTTTTTTATTTATTTAATGTTATTATTAAATTATTTTTTTTTTTATTACAAGTTTCATTTACAAAATGTTTGTGCTTTTTTTTTGTTTGTAAATTCCCAATAAAATTAAACGTGTAATATATTAGTAATAATAACAGTAATAATAGTAATAATAATAATTCTAAAAATATCTAATATTTTTGTCATGCTCTTCACATTTTTTAATTTATATATAACTAATGAGTTAGTCGAAATTAGTGAATTAAATGATTAAAAAAATAAAAAATAAAATAAAAAATAAATTTACTTATCTTTCACAGAAAATCATTGGTTTTGCTAAAAATTTTAAATTTAGTTTTTTAATCGGACTCATCAAAAATATCCTGTAAGTAATTTTTATACTGATTTTAAATAAATTTTATTACAATAATTTTTTGTATTTACCTCTAAATGAAATAACGATTTCAATTCTATATCTTTAATTTTGGAATCGTTTAAAAGTCGCAATGAATTTTCACACTAAAAAAAATATAATTAAAAAGCCAATACCTAAATTTAATTAATTTAACTATCTCACCTCATTTTGTAATAATCGATTCAATTTACTTCTCTCTTGTCGCAATATATCGTGTCGTTCGACTAATTCTTGTCTTCGTACCCCTTGCATTTCTAGGGTCGCAATTTCCGAATCTTTTGTGGAAATTTTAAATTCTAAATATTTTTGCCTAGAACATAAATTTGAATATTTTTTTTTGTAAATGTTTAAAATAACAATTTATATTACCGAACATTTGTCAATTCTAAATATTTTTCTTGCCGATCATTTAAAATTTCATTTAATTTCAATCGTAATTTATCAAAATGTTTTTTTAATTTTTTACATATATTACATCGCATATGATTTGCGGTACGGAATGATAAATTTCGTTGTTCTAATTTTTTGTTCTGAAATTAATTTAAAAATAAAATCAATTTTTTTCAATAAAATGATATTTTTTTTTTACCTTTTCTAATAAATCGGAAATTTTTTCTTCTTTCTCAAAAAATTCATGATCACGATCTTCAATTAATTTCAAACTATTTCGTAGCGCATTCTCTAGTTCGTGTATACGTAAATTTGGTTCGTTTGTTTTTAATAAAATTTTATAATTTTTAATGAAATAATCAAAAAAATTATTATTAATATTGTTATTACTATTATTATTATGATGATGATGATGACTTGAAATTATTATAATATTTTCATTTAACAAAATATTTTTTATTAAATTCTAAAATAAAATAAAATAAAATTGATAGAATTTTTTATATTTGGTAATGATTTAATTAATTTAAATTTAATTAAAGCGGATGATATTAACAAGTTTTGTTAGTTTATATGTAGATTTAGTTTAGAAAAAGCTCTTTAAGAAACCAGCCGGTCCAGCCTAAAAATTAAAATGTTAGTTGAAATTATTCGTATTAGTGGTAGATGAGAGATTAAATTTATTGCATACCTGTTCATTTTTACGTTGTTCTTCTAATTGTGCTTGAGCCTGTTGAGTTGTTCGTAATTTTGCTTGAGCATTTTTTAGTGCTCTGAAAATAAAAATGAAATAATCAAATATTACATAAAATGTTTTGTTTCAAGCCTAAATATTATCTTACTGTTGTAAATCGAAAATTTGTTTTTCTTTAGCATTTTGTTCTTCTTGACTCATTTGTACCAATTGCAAAAGACGTTCAGTTTCGGTAGTTGCCCTTTGTGCTTCTTCTTTAGCTTCTTGATGCTGTTTACGCAACATGTCCAATTCATTTTGGGTTTCATTCAAACGTTTATTTAATTCATCAGCTGCACCTGCCATACCACCAGCACCTTGCAGCGATTTTTCTAATTTATTCATTTGTTCTTCGCGTCGCTTCAACTGGCGATCGAATTCAAGTAAATTCTTTTCTTTTTCTTCGATTTCTTTTCGTTTCGATTCGATTGCTTTGCGTTGGTCTTCAATTATTTTACGTTCATTGTCGACATCTTTTAATTGACTATCTAATTGTTTCTTTGAATCTTCCATTTGTTTCATACGTCCTTTTAATTGTTTATTGGCACCATTCGATTGTTGGGATGATGCTTCTAATCTTTTATTGGCTTCAAATAGATCCGCCTAGAGAAAATACCAAAAAAAAAACATTTTAGAAAAATATAGAAACAAAACAAAACAATAATTATTTTTTATAATAACTGTCAAAGTGAAACAACTGAAAATGGAAATAATATAGTAATAAAAAAAGTAATTAAATTTATTTAAATAATATAATATTTCTTTAATTAAAAAAAAAAAAACAATTAAATTAATAAATGAAAATAGTAAAAATCTCTGGTTATAATTTTGTATATGGCCAACCTGACTCTTTTCCAATTCTTTAACAAGATTTTCAAGTTGTGCTTGGAATCGATCACGTTCTGCGTGCGTCGATTGTACTTCGCTACGTAATTTTTCGAGTTCCATCATTAGTTCAGGTGGTGGATGCTGATTATCACCACCTTGTTGTGCGTTATTATGCTGTTCCTGCATTTGTTTTTGTAAATTGAGCATTTGATTTTGTTGCTGTTGCAATTGTTTTTCCATCAATTGAATTTGTTTATGTAATTCGTTTGCTTGTTTTTCGGCTTGATCAGCCCGATTCTTTTCTTGTTCGACTATTTTACGCCATTGTTCTAGCTCGTTGTCGCCACGCGCCCCCGATTCCTGTAATCGTTGCGTTAGTCCGGCGATTTCTTGTTTTAATTTTTGAATTTCTTGATTCGGTGGCTGGGGTTGTTTACGATTCGATAGGGTTTGTTTTAAACGATGATTTTCTTCGCGTGCCCTCTGAAGTTCTTCTTCAGTGGCATTTAATTCTTGCTGGAATGTCATTAACATATCTTGACTCTTTTCTAATTGTAAGACTAATTGGTCACGTTCGGCGCGTAATTGTTTTGTGTCTACCTCTAATTTCATTAGAATCTTTTCATATTGTGCAGGCATACCTTGTTTTTCAAGCATTCGTGCTGCTTGACGTAATTGCTCTTTTTCTGCTTCAGATCGTTCCAAACTTTCATGGACTCGTCTTATTTCTTCGGACATTCGTTCAAATTCGATTCGTGCCGCTTCATTTGTTTCCCGTGTCTTCGCCACTTCTAATTGTGCTTTTTCAAGTTCTTTTGCTAAGCGGCCGGCTTCCAATTCGGTGGCATCACGTGATTGTAGTGCTTTTTCAAGACGATCGCGTATTCGATCAACCTCAGCACGTTCCGCAAGCGACGATGGAACAACACCGGGGCTAATAGATGCACTATTACTGGTCGTTTGTTGTCGTAATCGTTCGTTTTCTTTTATCAGTTTTTCATGTTTATCTCGTATCTTTTCGTATTCGATTCGAGTACGTTCTAATTCGCCACGTTGTTTTTCTTGATTGCCATTTAATTTAGCAATTTCGGCTTTCGATAAATCTAATTGTAACGATAATTCGTGTAATTTTGGTTCTAGAGTTATATTTTCTTTTTCTCGGGCTTCCAATTTTTCTTTCATTTTATCGAATGCTTCTTGGTCGTATGCCGACCGACCACGTAACTGTTCTAATTCCAACATTGCTTTATCTAAACGCTCTCGTACACGTTCGTAATCTTCTTTCGAGCGTCGATTTTCTCGTATGACTGCTTCATCATCCTTAAGTCTACGTAACTCGGCTTGTGACTTTTCATATCGTTCACGCATTTTTTCTAATTCTAAATTGTAACGGGCGGCTTCTTCTTGGGCCGCATCAAGTGCAGCATTTATTTTTGTTTGCGAATTATGTGATCGTTCTAATTCGTAATTAAGACGTTCAAATTCAGCTTGTACATTTTCTCGTTCAGCTTGTGTACGACGGAAATCGTTTTGTGTTTTTTCCATGCGTTCGCGCAACAATTCCAATTCTTCGCGTGCTTTTTCCTCCATTTCTTTCGAACGAGTCAACTGCATGGCGGCACGATCGCATGCTTCTTGTAATCGTGTTGTTTCTTCTTGTAGTTTTCTTAAATCTTCGCGCGCCTTATTTGCGGCTAAGGCAGAACGTTCCGCCTCCACTTCTAGACGGGCACGATCAGCTTCAGCCGTATCACAACGTGATTGTAATCGATAAATTTCGTTTTGTGCCCGGTCATATTTTTCGATCATTTTTTCAAATTCTTTATTTGTGATTTCCTTCTCTTCGAGTAACTTTTGACTTACGTGCATTGTCTTTTCGAATTTTTCTTTGAGTATATCCATTTCGGATACCGTATCATCACGCTCCATTTGTAATTTCTGATGAATTTGATGGGCTTTATCCCATCTTTCTTTAACCACATCGAGTTCCGTTTGTATTTGATCTTTTTCACGTTGTACTTTTAATAAAAGACCTTGAGCAGTTTCACCACGTTCTTTTAGTTTGTCAGCTTCTTCGGCGAGAACATCCTTTTCTTTTTGTAAACGGCTAAATGCTATTTGTAGTTTTTCGACTTTATCTTTATAACGTTCGGCATCTAATTGCACCGATTCACGTTCTTTTTGCATTCGTGCCGCTGTTCCTAATGCCTTATCCAATTGCGACTGTACACTTTCGAAATCATATTGTTGTTTCTCTTTTTCCAATTGTACACGACGCACTTCCACATTAGCTTTATCCATACGTTCTTGTAAATGATCAACTTCATTTTGTGCCTTGTCTAAACTATTTTGTAATTTATCTTGTGTTAGTTGTGCTTTGCCCAGTGTCGCTTGCGAACGTTCTAATTCTTCGCGTAATTTTTCTAGTTCGGCAATTGATTTGTCACGTTCGGCATGAACTCGTTGTATACCAGCTTGTGCACGTTCCATTTCTTGACGTAAACTTTCTTGTTCACCTTGCGCATTTTCTAATTTTGCTTTTAGCCGGTACACTTCACCTTGACTTTTTTCGAGTTTTTCTTGTAGTGCACTTGCTTCGCCACGTGCACGTTCGGCATCGGTCTAAAATAAGTTGAAATTTTTTATTACAATACAGTAAAACACAATTTGCAATTTGTGTAAAAAAAAAAAAAATTAATTGTATAAATTTTCTAATTTTAATTTGATTTTTCTTAACAAAATTGTGAAAATACAAAAAATCAATGAAAATTTGTTATATTTTATAATTTCAAGAAAAGGCAAAGCCATTCGTGTGTTATGCAATAATTATAAAAGCGGAAAATTAGAACGAAATAAATAAAACAAACTTAAATGAGTTTTGTGTACTAAAAAAAAAATAAAAAAAGGTTTAGAAAAACTATAAACAAATGAAATAGGAAAACTAATATTTTTTCTTTGGTTTGTCTTTTTTGAGAAAAAACTCACAAACTTATGTGAAAATGTTTCGTCCTAAAAATAAGTGTTTGTTGAATTTTTTTTGTTTTTTTTTTTTTTTTTGAGAAAAATAATAATAAATAAAAAAAAGAAAGTTTTGTTGTAATGTATATTGTAATTTCACTACAGAGTGTATATATGTATGTACATAGATACGTAACAACTTACTTGGGTTACACGTAATTCAGCTTGTGTCCGACGTAATTCAGCGGCCGCTTTATCAGCACGTTCCTGTGCCCGATCAAGTTCTTGCGAAGTTGTTAATGTATTACGCCCGAATGTTGTCTATATACACATTATTATGTTGGTGTGATGATTTATGTAAAATAAATTTTTAGTAGTTAGTCACATAAAAAATATTATAATTTTAAAAAAAATTTAGCACGCGTTTACAAAAAGGTAACAAAAACAAATTAGGATATATCAAAATAAAAATTTAAAAAAAAGACACGACATCTATAGCTAAATAGAATAAACATTACTTCAGTCACCTGGGATCGTTCTAGATCATGCCGTAAACGTTCATTTTCCATTTCAAGGCGTTGCAATTTTTGTCGTGTCGCTTCCCAATCGGCACCAGATCGTCCAACCTGGAATGAATACTTTTTCTAAATGACCATGTTTTTATCGTACATAAATTATAAATAGGTTTGCTTTCTTACTTCACTTGTTGCTTTATCTAATTCCGCCTTCGATTTACCCAATTCACTTTGTGAACTTTCTAGTTTCGTTTCGAGCCGATCTTTTTCGTTGAGCGCCCGATCTAAACGTGAATTTAATTTTTCCACTTCACTTTCAAGCGTACGCAATTTCATTTTATATTCGGCAATTTCACGTTCGTGTAATTCGCGTTCCTCTTGTTTTTCTTGTTCGGCACGATCACGTTGATCTCGTAATTGATTCATTTGTTTTTCTTTATCACCAATCGCTTCTTCGAGACTGGTTAGAGCACCTTCGGAATTACATTGATGCGCTTGCATTGCTGATAGACGGGCACGCGCCATATCGACTTGGTTATCTTTTTCCTTTAATAAGTCTTCAAGATTTTCGATCTAAAATTTTGTAAAGAATAAATAAGACAAAACCGTTATTTGATTTGGAAATTTGCGATACACTCGAATTATGTAATCCAATGTGTTTGTAATGGAGTGAGTTTTGTATTAATATAAGTATATAATTTATTGATATTTCACGTGTTAGTTGATTAGTTGTGATCACGATCAACTTACTTCAAATGTTTTAGTTTGTCCAATTTTCTAAGATATTCACTTGCTATAATACTTCAGGTATTATACACTTTAGATAACACGTTCAAATTTTTAATTTTGATGTGATCAACATTGACCGATATTTGCAGGGCAAATTTGAAACGCTACCACTGTCGAAAGGAATACTCGTTAGTTCAGTTCGGTAACCGGTACTGTAATTGTAACTCATCTATTAAAGACGATAGATAAACTTGGTATCGCAGCATGGTCAGCGTAAATACAATTCTAAACATTATCGAAGTAAATTTAATTGTGTGTAGGCCATCATATTATGGACTTCCCTGAACTATTTAAAGTCCATAAAGATTTGATGAAATTTGGTAATATTTTAATCCATGTAAAAAAAACACTTTACGCAACCCGGTCGAAACTGGATATTTTACAACTGGATTTGACGAAACAGGGTAATTCAAAACGAGATAAGGTACAAAACGAGATATGGTAGAAAACTGGATATTTCAAAACAGGATATTTCGACATGTGATTTAAACTTAAAATGATTTTTTGGGAAAGTTCTGAAATATGGCCAATTAGAAAGGAACTCGGTGAGTTCTTAACCGATTATGATGAAATTCTATATGTAGGATGAAAATGGAATTTGTCGAAATATCCTGTTTTGAAATATCCAGTTTTGTACCATATCTCGTTTTGTACCTTATCTTGTTTTGTCAAATCCTATTTTGAAATATTCAGTTTTACAATGTCCAGTTCAGAGCGGTTCCCCTAACTGAGGCACGAGTTTATTATAATCCCAAAAATGATGCGGTTGGTATCATTAAAATTTGAGTAAACTAGAAGTGGAAGCATTACAAAATCATAAACATGATCAATAAATTTAAACTTTTAAACTTGTTAGTAAAACTTAGATTTATTAACATTTTTGAAGTTTAACTTTTATTATTGGTAAAGTTTTATATTAGAAGAACTTTTTGAAGAAGTAGAACAACCGTAAATCGAGTACGTTATTTGACACAGCTCAGCTTAAGTAATCGTTTTTTGCAACAAAGCAATTAAAATTACATTTTGTTGACATATCCGAAAATCCAGAAATGATCAAGCTCATAATGTCATAATTTTTGATTATAATTTGGCTGCAAGCCATAGCTTCTGGATTAGAGTAGGTCAATGTGAAATTTGAAAGATATTCAAATGATAAAATGAAATAATGCCTTGGATGATAAAAGATCTTCTAGAGATGGTTGTTTTGGAAAAGTAAGAATTGGTTAAAATATTTGGCCATATTTTCTATTGGTTGTCTTTATCAAATATTGAAATTTTCCATCTATAAAGCTTGAAATTATTTTTTATATTTCTTTCTAGCTAAAGATCAGACGGACAAAAAGTGATTCTGTGTCGCTTTATATGTTTTTAACGTGATAACGTTTTTAAACTCAGAACTAAGGCTAGCATGTTCAGAAAATCGAATGAAATTTGTCCTTGTTTGCATGGAGACTACTCATTAAGTATAAGGTATTAAATTCATTCTAAATGTATCATTGCGTAGGTTCATTTTTAATCTCGATGCATCATTCTTTGTATTTTCACATTGTGGTCAACAGGAGGCGGGGGAGGGCGCACCGCGAACCTCTGGTTAGAGTGATTAACATGCTAGCGAGAGAATGCATTAACTGGGCGAACCAACTTTGGTGTCAAAATTTGTGTAAAAAACAGTGCGAATAATTTAAAATAAAATTAAAATAATTAATATCCTTATTAATTATAATTAAGAAAAAAAAACATAAATTTCAAATTATACAGTCTGAATGTCTCTCTAATTGCCTAATTATTGCAATTATTTGTTTTCAAATGAAAGTTGGTATTACAATAATGCATACATTGAGGCGAATTACATAAAAATATGTGTAAAATGAAACAATATAAAGTAGTACATATTAATAGTAATAGATGTCACTATACATCTTCAGTGTAGTTTCACTGAAATAAAAGAACCGTTCTCTATGCCGCTCTTTATGACTATGACAGAACAGTAGCCAATTTAAAAATTTAAAAAAAAAAAAAACAAAAAAGGAACATCACCGCAGAGGCCTTGCCCTTCATATCGTATTTCTCGTACCATCGACCAATATTTAATTGTTTGTACATCGCCGATGGCGCAGTTGCTAGTAATAAATAAATCGAATTTAATAAATCCATACAGTTTATCATTTCTCACACTACATATTTACGTTATCACGTATCACTACGACCGTGCAGATGACACAGCCACCTCGTTTTTTATATTATAGTCTAAAGTGAGTTCAGAGGTTCAAATACTTATGCTTGAGGGTAGACAAAAAGTTTAATTAAAACTACCGCATTAACTTGATTAAGTCAGAAACTTAGCTGAAGAATTGAAAGTAATTCAAAATTTTATATCCATTTCTACATTTGGCTTAAAACAGAAGTAAAGCCAGTTATGTAAAAATTTTAATAAAATTTCATTTATTTTAAGTTAAAAACCATTTTTTCTTATTATACTAACAATAAAATAACAAAAAGTTGACCGTTTCTATTACTTACATTTATCGGTTTGTTGGGTTGAGAGTACAAAAATATGTACATTCAAATCAAATCATACTTCATTCTAAACTAATGTCAAATGGCAATTAAAGTTTAAACTCAAAGTAAACTGTAAATGGCTGGTCGATTAAGGTTAGTTCTTCATAATATATAATATATTTCTAATTGAAATCACAAATACTATGTCTTTTTTGTGATTAATTTATTAGTATCGATTACAATAAGTAAAACTTATGCTGATAAAAACTGTATGATGCCGTATGAAAAAGAATCTAACGACAAACAAAAGGAAACAAATCAGTCATACGCTTTGAAAAAACAAACAGAAAGAGAAATTGTTTGTTTAATGATAAATGGCTCGACGAATCGGACTGGAGACTTTGGCTCTCAAAAGTTGAAAATGATAGAACATTAGCAAAATGTAAAAAATATTGCAATTTGGAATTTTTAGTTAGTTGAATGGAATAAAAGCTCAACAAAAAAATGTAAGTCCCAATAGTTTATGCAAGAAAACTCACTGGAAGAAAACGCAGTAACGGCACCCGAGTTGTCTATAATATATCATGGGCTCAAGCACCACTATAGTTTTCTGTCTATCGATTGCGGTAACAAATTGCTGATCAAACAATTTCCTGATTCCGATATATGTAAGAAAATTCGATTGGGACGAACTAAAATGCAATGTTCGGTGCAAAACGTACTTGCTCCTTATTCAATCGAAACTGTGATAAATATAGTTAATAATAGAACAACGAAACTTCTGTTATCTTATAGCGTTAGTACGGATGCGTCTAATAAAGGAAACCGTAAAATGTTTCCAATTGCAATTCAATTTTTTAATGTTAATGGAAACAATATTACAAATGCTTTATTGGCATTTTGTGAACAATCAGATGAAACATCTATCGGCATCGCAGGTCTCATTCTAAAAACTTTAAACTGCTATAATTTTAATTTAAAATATTTAACAGCATTTTCGGCTGACAATGCGCCTGTTAATTTCGATAAAAAGCATCTGTCTTTACAAAGTAGAGAGAAAGTAATCAGAAATTGATTAAGTCAGGTTGTAATTACCACATCGTTCACAATATTGCAAAAAACGCTATTAAAACTATGTCATACGATGTTGAAACTCTAATCTTAAAAGTTTTTAAAGAATTTTCATGAAGTGCTAAAAAAGTAGATGGGCTTAAATCGTGTTTTGAATTTTGCAATCAAGAGTATCAACAAAAATTCTTGGACATGTAACGACACGATGGCTTACGCTATTTAAAGCTCTTGATCAGCAAGGCGAAGAAGAGTGTGGGAAAGGCATATGGAAATTTATCCATGATCAATTTGACGGTTTAGCGTAAACTTTAACATTGACAGAATGCTTTTTATATTTTACGCATTCGTTTTTAGCATTTTCTCAAAAAACTATTTTGATACTAGAGAAAAAAAGACTGATTAACGCAATTGTATCTAATAATGGATGAACTTCGAAAAGAAGTAAATCAAAGGAAAGAGGACGAATTTTATAGGTTTAAAGTTAACCAAAATTTAATGAATTTGTCCAGTTATGATTTTCAAAAATTTGAAAAAGAAGCGAATACCGTTTATGATCGAGCATTGAACTACCTTGAAAAGTGGTTTGATTTTTAAAGTAATATATTTCAACAGTTTTCGAAATTTAATTTCAAATTCGAAACCTTTTTATCAATAGATGACATTATAAATGTTGCAGAAACATTTAATATAGATTTCGAATTAGATAATAGTTATGGCAATTTTGCTGATAGTATATACGTTGAATTACGTTTACTTAAATACTGATGCTATAAGTAAAATGGAGAATAGTGATGTTTGGGTACTCATTCTACAGAACAATAATTTGCTGTTTCTTCAAAACATTATAGAACATATTTTTTCGGTACCTAGTAGCAATGCTTATGTTGAACGTTGTTTCAGCATAATGGGAAACATTTGGCGAGATGATAGAAATCGGTTTCTATCTGAAAATGTTGGCTGTGAACTATTATTATTAGAAAACTTAAAAATTCCATGTAGCGAGTTTAAAGACTCAATAAAAGGCAAAAAAGATTTATTGAAGGCTGCCAGAAGCAAAACAAAATATAAATTTATTAAATAATTTAGTATAATGTACTATTAAATTTTTACAATTAATTTTATTTTATTTGAATTAATTTTATTTTTTTATTATCATTTAATTACGTAAATATGTAATATTGAATTAGCCGTCATAATAAAATATTATTTAATTATTATTTTTTTCTAAAGCCGACCAAAACTTTTTCAAAAACTGGTAACCCTTGAAGGTAGGGTAATAATCTCAATCAAAAATCATAACCTAAAATAATCTCAATCAAAAATCTGTGATGGAAATACCATTCGAATTTCTAATTTGTAAGAAGTTTGGTGATGTCAAGATCTCCACCGGATATGCTAACTCCGGAATGCAGAAGAAAATCGAAAACGCTGCGCTCTTTAGAAAACTAAACCCATTTAAGAGACCCATTTATTACACCCATTTAAGAGACGAATTTAAAAACCTAACAAAATAAAATTGCGAATTAAGAAAGACCAATCAAATAGAGATGTCCGGTACTCCTCAAACCAGGTATAACGAAACAAAAATTTACACCGGTTAAAACAACGAGTTCCACACTAATAATAAGATCTCGTGAGATAAATAGATTGGTTATTGAAGAGAAGAAAAAAAACTACCAAAAACAGAAAAGCCAATTCTCGCCTGATGTTGCAAAACATCTGCCCGCTAGTGTGAATAGTAATACTTTCACTAAACCAATACCCCAGTAGCAACAACAAACCCAACCAACATAACAACAAAAGGTTGAATTTGAATTTATGAACGATCTAAAGGCAACGGATCGTGCAAACAAAATATGCGGTAAATATCCCAAAAACGAGAAAGAAACGAGAACAATCTAGCCAGTAAAACAGGGCTTCCACTCGTTTTTTAATAAAAAGGAAAAGGTTTAAATTATCTTTAATACCAAAGCTAATCTCAAAATGAAGGTTGAAATAGGACTACTAAAAAACACGAGGCTAATACCTCATTGAAAAAAAAGAAAAGGTTTCAAGCACACGCACAAATATTGCGGTCGAAAAGCGAAAAATGTGCTGGAAAACACAGTCAAAGAGTATAGAAAAAGGAGCACCAATCCCGCAAAATGTATAAACTCCACTATCTGCACCATCCTGCAAATTATAGAGGTTGTGAAGAAGCCAAAGAACTTGAAACGTGAAGAAATGAAATGTAGCAATTACCACAAAACACTATACAAGAGAGAATCCAACTAAAAAGGTTTATTGTAACCACTTCTCTTTCATTGTTTAAGCATGGAATCGGGAAAAGGGTTGAAGAATAGAAAATGCAAATGTGACAAAAACATTAAGACCGTCAACCAAATGGAACGTGAAAACACAACGAATGATGACGTCTCGTGTGTTTTGAAATACAAATCAGGACTATAGGAAGAAGTGAAAAATAATAATGAATTGAAAGAGACAATACTACTAGAGCAGGAAATAGGAAAATGCAAAGAAGTATTCGCGTGTTGGGACACTGGAATCTCATGTTGACTGAAGTCTAACAGCGAGCAATGTAAAACTAAAACCATTTGAATTTGTATTACCACTGGCAATCGTAAGATAAAGGAAATAATAATCCAAGTTATAGAAGAATAGTTTGAGCCAATAATTTCTTCCAATGGTTGTAAAATTCTCAATTCATTGACTGTCCATGAAACTAAAATAGTAAGCGGAATATGTCTTGTTCTACAAAATTTCGTATAAATACAGCGTCAGAAATGTACCAACTAAGGGAGAGCTAAATTGTGAAAGGTTTGTGCGGAGTGAAAACCAAAGCAAATGACATATTATTGATATATGGAAAAAGAGACACCTAAGACAAAGCGCTACATCAATTTAAAGAAGCTTCTGGCAGACTATGGTAAGAAAAATAATATAAAAATTAAACAAAGAACAAATGAACTAAGCGGTCGAAAAAATAAAATTCAATGAATATATACTAACTACAGAGGGAGTAAAAGTCGATGAAGAGAAATTGAGTTGTTATCGATTTTATGCGTTTTTTTAGTCAGTACATTAGTGGTTGAGACAATCGTACAATACAAACTTTTCATATATGTCGTAATATCTGATTTATTTTCTGGATTACCAATGGAGTACGTGAAAACAAATAGTAGATGAGTCCGAGAAAGTGATGAAAATTAACAAATTTTTGAGAAGAGTCGAGACATAATAGAAATAACAGACAAATAGGAGAGATTCGAGAGGAAACTTAGAAAGTGCCATTTCTAATGAAAGTGAAAATAGAAGTATGTTATGATTGGAACAGTAATCTAAAATTTATTATTCGTCAATTTAGTCAAAATATATCAGTCAGTAAAAAAAAAATCTTGTTAAATCTGCTATGTTGCTAAAAGGTGACAGGTTTGTAATACCGCACTTGATACAAGATAAATATATAGATAAATAACTGCAAACTCCATTCAGAAAGCGAACATATATATTCTAACTCCTCAATTTTTCTCATCGAAGTGGAAGGCATAGAAAATCTGACAAAGGACATGCGCCCGAAGAACAAAAAAATCCTCATCTTGCAAAAGAAAAATTAAGAACGAAATTATCATTAACTTTTCAGAGATCTTACTAAACTTAACGAGACTGATTACTCATTTTGTGTTATAAATTCAACTTCAAGCTGTTATAACTTTTCCATGTTACATGAATATATCAGTAGTCATCGTTTTGTTATTCAATGAAGTATTGCGAACTTATGGAAGTTCGTTATAATGAGTTAACAAGTAACGAGGTATATATAAAAAAATAAGTTGTGTGTTAGAAAACGTTATATAATTAAAATAGAACTAAACATTAAATGGTTTTTTTCCTCCATCTCATTTGAGACCTCACGTCACCCTCATAACATTGGCGATGAAGCAAATTAAAATTAATATCGAATAGCAAATTAAGAAAAAAAACACTATTAATAAAATTTGTGTCTTCTACATGTGAAAGTGAGGTTAGATTTTGGGTGTTTTTCTGTCGCACCGTTTCAACACGAAATAATAATGGATGCACAAGTGCTGCAAAATATTTTAACGCAAGTACAACAATCGAATCAGAAATTTTTAGTAAAAATTCTAGAGGAAAATCAAAAAATGTTAAAGGATACGCTAAACGTTTCTGTGAAGCAAGCAGCAGCCATTTCCATGTTCCGTAAGTTCTATCGTGTTGTGGATAGATTTTCAACAAACCTATATACAGCATTTCGAAGCAAACGGAAAGCGTGTTTCCTTAATTGAACCACAACTGAGACTCTTGAACTCCTTCAAAAGTTGTGCGGTGGGGAGAATTTTAAGGACAAATCTTTCAACGATTTGCATAATTAACGTACGGAATATTTTGTCTCAACAATCATATACGGACTGGGTTGCGGAATTACGAGGAGTTGCTCGCGATTGTAAGTTTTAGTGTGAAGCAGATTATTGTCAGCAATTACACGTTGACATAAATATTAGGGATATGATAGTAAGTCACACAACTCATGACAAAGTTTGAACCGCGGTTTGCAAAAATCTAACTGAACTCTCGATGGGGTACTGCAGATCACATCTGTGTTTGAGGATACTGCCAAAACATGTTTGGAGTTTAAGGAAGAGGTAAAGACGACCGTGGTCAATTCGGTCAAGCAACAACATCCAGAAAGTTATCATAGTTCCTAGCGGCGCAATCTAAGTAGAAGCCAAACACACCAACGCAATCGATCAATAAAAGGAGACCAACAGTCATGTCAGAGCTGTGACGCATTTCATAAACGGACAGATTGTTATCATTATAAAAACAAATATGTATGTAATTTGTGTTCTAAGGTAGGACAAATCGCATCATTGTGTAGGTCATGGATTGGTTTCGGAAGTTACAGTTTCAAATATATATACAGTCTTAAAATTCGGTAATTAACCAAATAGCGCAATCTTCTGTTATATCAGGCATCTCGACGAGATTTAATGTCTGCAATATATAATCTGAACAACTTTCAAAGCCGATATAATTCTTAAACCAGATACTCTTCCACGTTATTTCAAGCCATACAATCTTCCTTTCTCTCAACTCGGTGTTGTGCGAGCTGAAATCGATTGTCTGGTTCCCCTTGGCTTACTTAAATGACAAATCAAGCGAATGGGCCGCACCGATCGTAGTAGTGAAGAAGCCGAATAGAAAATTCCGACGGTATGCCAATTTCAAAGTATCGGTAAATTCTCAGCCGAAGGTTGGTCGTTATCCGATCCCTCGTGTTGAAGAGCTATTTCATAAGCACCAGGGTGGCCAATATGTTACTAAATTGGATCTGACTGATGCGTATTTGCAGATTAAGCTATCAGACTCTTCAAAAAAGTGTATGGTAATAAACACTCTATTCGGGCTTTTTCAGTATCAACGGATGCCTTTTGGTATAGTAGCTGCACCGGGTATTTGTCAGCGTTTCATAGGGGCGGTAGTAACTGGTATACCTGGCTGCGCCGTATATTTAAACGACATTATTGTCACAGGTCGGAATAGTGAAGATCATATGCCTAATCTCCAGAAAATAATAGAAATGTTGGCTAAATATGGGTTGATATGTAAAAAGAAAAATCTAGATTCGCAGAGAAAAAAATTGAATACGTTGGGCATGAAATCGATTCGTCAGGAATTTTGTCATCAGAAAAAAAGGTTAGAGGCGGTCAAATCGATGCCTAGACCACAGAATGTTCAACAAGTAGAGGCTTTTATTGACAAGTTGAATTATTACAGTAAATTTGTGCCAAATTTTTCGTCAAAGGTGGAACCTCTCAACGAGCTTAGATGCAGTGATGTTGATTTTGTATGGACAGAGCGCCAAGAAAAGGCATTTCAATCACTGAAAGAAAC
Organism: Tipula confusa; assembly: GCA_963556175.1. Lineage (NCBI taxonomy): Eukaryota > Metazoa > Arthropoda > Insecta > Diptera > Tipulidae > Tipula > Tipula confusa. Next base: position 96,817,096 of record OY744477.1, read on the forward strand.
GATGGCCAATGCCGTTCGCCTTGGGGTCACAAAGTTTCATACGTATTTGTATGGTAGACCTTTTGCTCTAACAACAGATCATCTAGCTCTCACTACGTTATTTCATCCCAGCAAAAAATTGTCAGTGATGACATTGCACCGACTTCAGTGATGGTCAATTGTTTTGCAAGCGTATAATTATTAAATCAAATACAAGCAGAGTCATCACAAATGCAGACGCTTTTTTTCGACTCCCGGTTGGATCCGATGAGGAATTCGATGAAAAGGATAAAAGCTGTTGGTTGCAGTGGAGATCTATTAAGTGACCATCAATAATTTCCCAATAAACGCCAGTACCATTGCTGAATATACGAGAAATGATCCTCTTATTCAGGATGTATTACATTTAATAACCAATGGATGGCCGGAGTCACTTCAGAAAAACTAAGGTAATATGAAACCATACTTTGATCGAAACTTCTCTCTATCATTGCAGAGGGAAGTCGTACTTCTACATACGGAGTACACTCGCGTAGTTGTACTATTAAAGCTACAAGAACAAGTATTTCTAATGTTACATGAAGGCCATTGGTGTGGGAGTCGAATGAAGCAAATGGCTCGGCGGTATGTCTGGTTTCCGAAAATAGATGAAGCAATCGAGAGGTTATCATCAACGTGTTCTATTTGTCAGAACGCAACAGTTGATCTGAAACGTGAATTTTTATCATGGCCGGACGCGTTACTTCCGTTGGAGAGAGCCCACATAGATTTTGCGCAGCCATTTTACATTCGCATGTGCCTAATTGTTGTAGACTCGTAATCAATGTTTCCATATACGGTCGAGCTCGCCACTGCAACATCTACAACTACCATTTCATCACTTCAGAATATTTTCTCCATTGATGGGTTGCCAAACACAATTGTAAGTGACAATTAGGTGGCTGTCAATTTTGAAGTTGTCATCTTTGACATTTGACAAGTAAAAACTACGCCATTACTAAAAATGGTACGAAAGACGCTTCAACAACGCATTGAAATTGTTAAAATCCACTTCGAAAATGCTGCTGGTGCAACTGTTACGATGAATGGATTGCGCTACCAAGCTATGATTAATGATTTTATATGGCCGGAATTGGAAGATATTGATGTGGACTGCGTTTATTTTTGGAAAGACGGCGCTACGTGCCACACAAAACAATCGCAATTTTGCAAGAAAAGTTTCCTGACCGAGTTATTTCTCGATGAGGTGATCACAATTGGCCACCGAGATCTTGTGATTTAACACCTTTAGACTTTTTTCTTTGAGGCCACGTGAAATATAAGATCTGTGCCAATGCTCTGCAATCGATTCAAAACCTTAAAAATGGAATTCGTGAAGTTATCGGGGACATACAGCCGCAAATGTGCGAATTGGTCATGGAAATGTTTATTGGAAAACCCATTACAATATCAGAACTGATCATGGTATGATCAGACGACATCAGAATCAACTTAGAGGAAGTAGATCAATGTCTGCAAGAAGTACCAACAAGTTCGTTTTACCATCAGACGATACTGTGGATTTTGAACTCCAGATATCGGGGACCTGTGCTCCAACACAACACAACAATGTTCCAGAAATTCAACTAGAACAGTCACGAGTTTTGTCACCACAACTCTCATATGAAACACCGAAAACATCACAAAGGTGTGTGCCGTCTGGTGCAACTCAAGTTCGACGAACGGAGAGAGTCAGACGGAAGGTTGTTTGTTTTTCACCTGATTAACAAAAATTAAGTCGTGGGGAATGAAATAACTTCAACTTCAAGCTGTTATAACTTTTCCATGTTACATGTATAGATCAATAGTCATTGTTTTGTTTTTCATTGAAGTATTGCGAACTTATGGAAGTTCGTTATAATGTGTTAACAAGTAACGTGGTATATAAAAAAAACTTGGGTATTACGAAACGTTATATAATTAAAATAGAACTAAACATTAAATGGTTTTTTATCCTCCATCTCATCTGAGACCTCACGTCACCCTCATAACATATCTTAACCATCGCTATATGACCGATGACATGACAGTTTTAATGACGAGGAAAATCGACCATATTCGAAATGTTTTGATAAAACTTAACGTTTAAAAAATTTATTAGAGAAGTAGATACACTCAATATTTTTTTTTTAATCTGGCACTGCGATTATAACACAAAACCACACACACATAACTCACCTTTCTCTGTAATACATTAATTTTACGATCTTTTATTTCCATATGATCCTTTAATTCATTAAACTCATTGGAAAAACGATTACGCTCTTGTACTGCTTGTACAGCAGCTTGGGTTTTTTTCTCGATCAAACGATTTTTTTCTTCTAAACGAGCACGTAATTCTTCCACCTGCAATACAAATTGATTAATTGTTGGGTGTTGTATCGTTGCATTTGCTTGTAAAAAGTTTCTGACATCAGACTGTAGCATATTATAATGTTCCTCCTTAGCAACTAATGATTCTTTTAGTACTGCTATATGCCTCTGATAGTCCTTTAAATTGTAAAAAATAAAATAAAAAATAGTTTTACAAAATTTATATTAAATATAAGTAAAATTATAATTAAATAATTAATTTGTTAAGAGTATATTTGTTGTGCATATGCGTGTGTAGTAGTTAATTTCAAATTTCATCTTAAAAATAATTATTGTAGAATTTTTATTTTAAAATAATAATAGAAAAAATTTACTTGATGTTGCTCTTCAAGAGTTTTCATTTTAGCTGCCATTGCTAAAATTTCTTGATCTCGCCTTTGTATTTCCAATCGGAATTCATCCAACTTTAAAATTCAAAAGAAAATTATAAAAAAAATAAAAATTAAAAAAAGAAAGAAAAGAAAAATAGAAAAAATTTGAATTAATTATTTTAAATAAGCTATATTAAAAAAAAGTAATTTAAAATATTGCTTTTTGTGTGTATATAAATATTTATAATAATTAAAATTATGTAATTAATTAAATGTGCCTACGCCATAATAATAATATTATATGTTATATATATATATATATATATATATATATATATATATATATATATATCCATATTTGTAATTAAAGCTTTCGAAATTTATTAAATTGTTTTGTTTTGCATGCATAATATATTATTTCATTAATAATACATTTTTTAAATTCTCTCTCATTTTTTTTTAAATTTTGTTGTTAAATATTAATTTATGTTAAAAATTTTAAAATCTAAATTTTTATTACAAAAAAAAAAAAAAAAAAGAATAAAAATAAATAAATAAAAATTCTATCTAAAAATATTGTATTATTTTTTTTTAAAAATATTATTATAACACAGCTTTTATAGTTTTTATTTTGTTTGTTTGTTTTTTTTTTTTTTTTGTTTAATAAAATAAATATTTCTCTACATTTTGCTAAAAAAAATATTTTGTAATTTTTTCATAAATATATTTTAAATTACGTTTATAATTTTGAGCGAAAAATTATTAAAATATTTAATTTTTTTTTTTACATTTTAATTATAATTAATTGACTTGTAGATTAATAATTATAAGTTTTGTATTTTCATTTGATTTATTTCGATGTTCGGAAATGTTTATTTAATTTTTTATTTTCATTTTTTTTTTGTAAGAAATTGATGATTTTTTTTTATTGTTTTTTTTTTTTTGGTTATTAATATTTAAATTTTTCTTCAGTCTTGATTTGTAATAAAATTTTATACAACCACGAATTAATTAATTTAATTTGATTTAATTTGTTTGGCACACATTAAAATTCGTTATTTTAATAAATACATTATTTATTGTGTATTGTGTGTGTGTGTGTGTGTTTGTCGGTTTTCTGTGAAATTGACTTAATTTTTATTTTTCAACGATTTTTGAACACAAATCATCAATTTCTTGAGAATCCAGTCGTTAGCACCAGAAGATTTTAATTTTTGTTGTTTTTTTTTTTTGAAATACATTTACAGAGGAATAATACAGAATGGTATCGTCGTTGTCGAACTACGTTAATAAAATAATAAAGTTATAAATTGGATTGTATCAAGATGCTATAAAGTCGAATTAAAGCCAAATTTAGGTGGATGCAGGATGATTGTCGAATTTATATCGAAGTTCTAAGGTGAATTATGTTTTTTTTTTGGTGTTTATTAATTTAAAATTTAAATAATAATCGTGCGACAGCCATTCTGTATAGTATATTTGTTTTTTTTTTTTTTAATTAAAGGGAGGATAAAACTAAATGTTTTAATCAATTGATAAGGTATCAACATCAAATTTAAAACTTACTTGTCTTTTAGCTTCAGCTGGTTTAAAATCTAAATCTAATTTCGGATAAGTATGATGACTATTTAAATAAGAATGTGAAGATGGATGATGATGATGATAAGTAGGATGATGAATATGATGGTCAAAATGTTGATTTAAATAACCGCTAACAGCACTACTACCAATACCACCACCAACACCACCACCACCGCCACCATGTGATAACAAATTGGATGATGATTGTGATAGAATAGGATGATGGGGTTGTTGTGACTGATGTTGATGACGATGTGATTGAGAATGACTTTGTGACGAATGATGATGATGAGGCAATGTATTATAATATGATGATGTCGATATTGGATGTGAGGTTAAATAATTTGAATATTTTGGATAGTATTGATTACTATAAATAGGCTTTGATGTATACAAATATTCCGACGATGGTTTATTAAAACTAGAATTATGACTAAAATTATGATGGTAAAAATTTGGCGCTGACGTTGTTGTTCCTGTTCCAGTTCCGATCGCTGATCCAATTTGATTTATATTCGGATGTGATAAAAAATTCGAAGACATTTGATTTAATAAACTGTTATCGTAACTATTTAATGTTGGATAACTTGAACCAATGCCGCTTGTTAAGCCACAATTTATTCCCGTTAGGCTACCGGATAGGCCACGCGTTAATATTTGCGATGCTCGTGTAATTGATTTCGAAGTTTCGTTTAATAAATTTGTTATATTCGTTTGTGATTGTTGATGTTGTTGAACTTGTAATGATGAAAATAGGCCAGTTGTTGGATTATAATCGTACGATGGTAGGCCACCAATGCTATAACGTCGTTTCGGCAACGGTGATATTCGTCCAAGTCCATAAGTACATGGTGCAGCGGTAATACCGCCTATACTGCCATAGCCTCCGCTGCTAATGTTTGTATCATACGTATTAGTGGGATACAGTCCACTATTATAGATTTGATTGTAAAATTCGGTCGGTGATGTTCCACTCCCACCCATCTCATAATTGTACATCTGAAATTTTTTTTGGTTTTTCGATTTTCTTTCGTGATTTAAATTTTTTTTTTTTCATAATTATGAAGAAAAATTTCCAACTACAAAAAAATTTTTTGTCCGAACACTTTAACGAACGTAAAGGACCCCCATTATACAAAATTATTGTTGTAATTAATCTTTATTTTGTTTTCTTATTATTTTATTTGCTTAAGGTGATTCTTAGATGTAGAAAATAGAATAAATATAGTAGTAGAAGAATATTGGATTTAAAGTTATAGAAGTGAAGTTTTGTAGGTATATATAGGTATATATATATATATATATATATATATATATATATATATATATATATATATATATATATATATATATATATATATATATATATATATATATATATGTATATATATATATATATAAATATATATATATATATATATATATATATATATATATATATATATATATATATATATATATATATATATATATATATATATATATGTGTGGTAAAAATGAAAGTAGTATAAAATTATAAAAATTCTGTGCACTTTGTGGATTTTAATTGAATATTTTGAATATTTATTTCAAAGAGGGCCTTCGTTACCGATTAAGTTTCGTCAAAAATCTTTTTTTTTTCTTAATTTTGTATTAAATTTTAAATTTAACGAAAGAACTTAGTTTGCTATTATTATACAAGTAAAAATAATTAAATCTTTTTTGTTTTTGTTAATTATTAAAAATGTTGATTTTAATCATTGTAAGAGAGTCGAATTATTTTAAATAATTTTAGAATGTTTGATAACTGATAAGTAAATATAAGTATGTATATATATATATATATATATATATATATATATATATATATATATATATATATATATATATATATATATCGTATACAGGCACCAAAATATAGACAAAATTTTATTATAAAAATTAACGGTTATTATATATTTAGGGTAATCCTAATAATTTTTTTTAGTTGTACTTAGGCTCCGTCCTTTTTCCATACTAATTATGATCTTTGTAGTAATTTTGACGTAAGTCGTATAATTATCTCTTCCATATTTTGTAATAATCTCGTTTACTGTCCGAAGTTTGTAATAATTTTGACTGTTGTAATTGTTACGTTTCGAGATAAACAGCTAACAATTTTAAATTAATTAAAAATATGATTGCGGATGAATTTGGTCACATTTAGACATATGAATTCAATGTGAATAACGAGAAAGGCAGAAACAGGCGCGAACTGTACTTTCGTACATACCCAGGGGCCCTATTCTCGAATTCCATCGATATTTCCACATGTAGACAACTGTCAAAATTCCCTATCAAATTCCATTGGTAATGGAATCACATAATTTATCTAACTTCATTGCACTCGATAGAGTGGTGAACTGAGTTTAGTCCATTTTGTTTCTGTTTTGCATTTCAACAAGAAACACAATAACAAAAACTCAATAAATGTGTGAATAATATTTTAATGATTTTAATAAAAAATAAATTTATGTGATTAAGTAATTTAATTTATATAGATTAAATTTACATAATTAAAAATATATAATTAAATTACATAATTAAAAATATAATTAATTACATCTAATAAGACAATACTATAAATAAAAAACAAATATTAAATTATGAAAATTATTATACACAGGGAAAAATGTCACATTCCCAATCGGAAATAACTTAGGCCGTGTGCGAATCGGTTAAATAGTTAAATATTTTAACCGTGGTAAAAATGAAAATAGATAAAATAAATTTCCAGTAAATTTCTAGAAAAAAAGATTACAATTTTTAACTGCACCGCGACCAGTTAAACATTTTGTGGTGAATAAGAAGTTCACCAAAATGTTTAACTTTTCAAAATTTTAACTTTTTAACTTTTTACGCGTTTTTTTATTTAGTTTCGCACACAGACTTAGTAGAGAAATTTTTCCTTAGTATGGAATTTGAGAAATATAATTTTAGATTTCGGTACACTGTTATGGTGTAGGGTCCTAGGTATTTCACCTCAAACTCTAAAATGTGATGCGCTTTACACTGTAATATATCTATAGCAACAGTATTTATTCTATTTTAACGTACGACTATGCAATGGTCAGGATGCATCAATAAATTGCAATTAATTCATAAAATTAATAGGTCTTGCTAAATAATTTGGTTTCTTATCCAAGATGGAACTATTAATAATTTTGCTGTGGTTGGCAAGTGACATAAATTACAGGATTTAGTAGGGGCATCAACAAACATTTTGAGATCGTGACATCATACCCAAATTATTTGACTTTACGGTATATAGATGATAATGACGAAAATGATAACATGGCCAGCAATGATCTGTCCTTATATTTGTATAATTATCACAGCACTTAACACCGTATAAATAATTATTCTTTAATAAACAGAACAAAAGTATCATAAATAAATTAACAGCGTAGTATTTACTATAAACTATTTCGGACATATCAAAATTATTACAACTAGTTGCTGTGACAAAATTACTCCAAAACTAACTGTCAAAATTATTCCAGGAAAAAGTAGTTTTCACACACTAAAATATCAAAATCCTCTAAACTAAACTGTTGATAGTCTATGTGTTCAGTTTTGAAAGAGATTGAATCTTTTGTAATTTGACAGCAATGTTAAACATTATCATTTCCCTACTATCTTAGTATGTGTTCTGTTAAACATTATCATTTCTCTACTATTACCCCATTGTATTTGTTACTGGCATTTCCGCCATTTTATATGTGTGCATACAAATGTGTACAGTAAAATTAAATCACAATTTTTGCTTTCTTTCGGTTTAAATTTTCCTGATTAGTAAATTTAAGCCTTTATTTTTGTCCCTTTCACTTCAAAAGTCACTAGAATTAAATAATTCAAAAATGGTTTTGGACACAGCCTTTTATCGTTTTCTTTGGGAAACCAAATCAAATCAAAATATTGGCATTCAAAAGAACATAAATCAAAATGGATTTGGATTTACATCAAACATTTTTGCCGATTTTTTGCCAACGAACCTAAATAATTTATGAACATCAATTAACAACGCATTAGTTAATATAACTCGAGAATATACATAGGTAAAATATTGGTAAACGTTAACACAAGCTGAAGATATAAGTAATAAATTGACTACCACGAGTTTTGTCTGACCTAATTTTAAGGTTTTAGGCAGCCAAAAAACTATTACTTCATTGGAGTGTATTGCAAACTAATAAACTCATGACTATGGCACGGCAAAAGTTTCAAAATTTATATATTAAGCCACACAATACAAATAATTCATCAAGTTATCACATTTGTTCAGTAGTTAAAGCTGCGCTGCTTGGGTCGTGACGTACCGGGTTCGAATCCCAATAGAGGATGATTGCAAAAGGGATTTGTCATCATCTGATTTCGATGGGACACAACTATGACTCCTGTTGAAGTGCATCGTTAATGCCAGTACAGGCTGGCTGGAGCAATACAATGTGCAGATGATATCAAACCGAACCTGTATTCGTGCGTTCTTGATTTGGCTGGCGACGGCGTAACGTAGGACGTTAAAAAGTAACCGCGAAAGAGTTAGGTGTGCTTCGGCCCCATAACAGATGGCATAGATATACATTAAAAAAAAGTTAATATCACATTTGAAGTGAATAACATCCATTAATACTTTATAAGTGGTTTGTGTTTATTTAACCGATTTTCAGTAACTATACAATTACAGTGAATTACTAATGCATTTTTCTAATAAATTTCAAATTAAGTATTTTTTATAAACGTCAATTAACTGTCGACCAATCCATGTAAGACTCCGTTTATTACTTTACAAGTGCCATGCGTGTTGTTAAAATATATTTCTAATTGTTAAATAATTATTATTTTTATAGTTTATAATGCAATTTTGCTAATTATATAGCTTTTGATTTTATATGGTACTATAATATATGGAAATTATTCAGACAATATAAAAAAAAAAAATTGTAATTATTTTAAAGCAATTGAGACTAAATTTCTATGTTTAATTTTTCGATTCGACTCTCTTTTTAATTAATTCTTTCGTTAAATTTTAAAATTCTAAATACAAAAACTAAAAAATAAAGTTTTTTTGTTTATAAAAAATAATATCTCTAAAAATTAAACTTAATTAAAAATAAAAACAGAAAAACAAACTAAATTAAAAACCAAAAATAAAACAACAACGTAATATTTGCATAAAAATAAATTAAATTAGGAGAAAATCAAATGAAATAAGAAAACAAAACCAAACAAAACAAAAAAAAAACATACAAGAAAATTAATTTTCTTTTTTTGTAAGTTTAATTTTTTCTTTTGTTTTTGTTGTTTAGTTTTAAGAACGGAAAAATTTTTATTAAATTTTATTTTCGTTGTTTGATTATTTTATTGCTTAACAATAATATTACTAGTATTCTAATTTTAAAATTAATTTAATGATTTATTTTTTTTTAGTCTCTAATATAAAATGATGACATTTAAATTAAAATATATTATTATATATAATTAAAATTAAATAAAAACTAAATCGTTAAAAAAAAGAATTAGCAAAAATAAAAATATATGAGAAATAAAATGTGAATATAAAAAAAAAATTAAATAAAATACACGGGACGAAATAGTATTAGAACGAAATACGGCTGTGAAGACAAATATACGAGACAGACTAAGAAAGAATTAAAATAAATTACTGATTTTTTATAAATTTCTTCATCTTTTTTGTGTGCCAATTTATGACTTACCAAGCACTCATTATTCGAGATATTTAATCATTTCAAAATTTCCATAAAATATAAAACTACATACTCATATTGTTTAATAGGGAATTGTTTATAGTTAAAGTTTTATATATATATATATATATATATATATATATATATATATATATATATATATATATATATATATATCCTTATTTTTTAAAGTTTATCTTATCTAACGGAATATCTCTTAAAGGGGGCGAGTGCAGCTTGAAGTTCTAAAAAAGAAGGATTTTCCAATTTTTCAAATGTGCAGATAGAAGATTTAATATGTTTTCCAACCCAAAATAAAGTTGTCACGAAAAAAAGAGATAACTACCATTAAAAAACCATCAAAGATATCGAAACTCGGTGTACAAAGAGCAAATTTATTGCCTAATTTCCAAACAATTAAAAAAAAATTCCAAGGCAACATCTAAGCCCGGTTTGAAATTAGCCTAATTCGAGGCTTTTTTAGAAGGAATTCGAGGAATTTTGGAATTTCTCAAATAATACAACATTATTTTGTTTTAGAATTAAATGCAGCGCGCAATAGAATTTCACGATGTCGACAAGGAAGATATAATATAGTACATTGTGGCATTAGGATTAAAAGCAGGGATGTGCGTCAACACGTCAACAATTATTGTTGACATTGACGCGTCAACAATGGGTCAACATTACGTCGACCTTAATTTCATGTCGAGAATGACGTAATGTCAAGAAAAAAAAATTATTTCGATAATTTCTTTTGTTTTTGTTTACTTTTTTTGCTTTTTCCTCTCTAATTCTATCCGAATTTTGCGTTAATTTTTTATTTTGTTTTACTTTACAAGAGTAAGATGCCATAATTTTCTAATTAATGTGCCAACCAGCGAATTAGCAACAACTTTAAGTAAGAATACGACAGATTGAGTCCACAGGTTACTGACCAATGAAGTGTTAAGAACTGAACGAAAATGTTTCGTTTAAATTAATAGTCATTTAACAAAGTAAATAGAGCGAAAATTGAGGAAAAAACTATAGTAAATGTCAAATAATTTTATATTCAACCTCAAATCAAGAGAATGTGTTGAATTAGCCAGAAAAAGTAACATTCGTAAATTTCCGCAATGTTAGACTATAAGACGGATATAGTCATATCCGCCATATAGATATTAGATATCTTAAACCTTAATTTTTCTTAAGTTTGGGCGAAAAATGTGAAAAACGTGATATTGACGGTTTTATCTTTTATTTTAAAATGAGCAAGTGACTGATTTTCTCTTATCACAACTGCCGAACTGAAAAAGGAAAAATAGAAATAACGGGTTTTCCAATAAGAGGTTTCATTTTGCTATTAAAAAAAAACGAGTATTTTTAAGAGAAATCAATGAATGTTGAAGAGGAAGATTTCTTAAGAGAAATCAATGAATGTTAATGGCATACCTTCCTCTGTGTAAAGAGGAAGATATGCCATTAACATTTGAAAATAATATCAGCCAAATAGCCGAAACGGCTACGTTTGCAGCACCATAACCATTTCATAAATTTTCCATAACCAATCCGCACATTTGCGGCTGTATGTCCTCGATAACTTCACGAATTCCATCTTTAAGGTCTTGAATCGCTAAGGTTCTTTAAGAGTTATTTAAGGTCTTGAATTGTGGAGCATTGGAATAGACCTTATCTTTTACGTGGTTCCAAAGAAAAAAGTCTAAAGGTGTTAAATCACAAGATCCCGGTGGCCAATTGTGATCATCTATTCGAGAAATAACTCGGTCAGGAAACTTTTCTTGCAAAATTGCGACTGTTTCGTTGCTTGTGTGGCATGTAGCGCCGTCTTGCTGAAAATAAACGTCGCTCACATCAATATCTTCCAATTCCGGCCATACAAAATCATTTATCAAAGATCGATGAAGAATCGACAAACCTGGGTTTTTTTCAACACTACGGGCTACAGCAAACGTTTTTGATTCTTCACATCACTAACTTGTCCCAACAGCTCAAATTCTTCCACTAGTTTCAATATTGCCGGCCGAGAAGATGCTTCACAACGGCCAAAAAGTGCTTTAGTTATGCGAAATATGACTGCAAAATTTTCACCATTTTTGTAGTGACTTTTAACAATTCATTGCGTTGTTGAAGCGTGTATCGTACCATTTTTAGTAATGGCGTAGTTTTTACTTGTCAAATGTCAATAGATGACAGCTTTAAAATTGGCAACTGCTCCAATAGCAGGCTATTCAAAATGAAACTTCTTATTGGGTAACCCTTTATTTTTAAATACTATTTAAAATAGAAAAATATTAAAGACCCAAACGTTTTTTGGAATTCGGCGGACATAAAAGTTTCTGAGACTTCTATTTTGGCCAGAAAATGTTTAAAAATTCCAGCCAGTTCCGAACAACTTGAAAAAAATTTTCCAACTGGATTATATCAAAAATAAAAAAAAAATAAAAATAAACAAATAAAAGTAATATTTTATATATTTATTGTTGACGCGTCAACAATTCACGTCGACAAAACTAGTTGTTGTTGACTCTATACAATTGCGTCGACAATAATTATCGACGTCGACGTTTGTTGACGTCGCACATCCCTGATTAAAAGTGATACTTTGTTTGCAAAGTATCACTTTTAAACAAAGATTACGAGTCAAACAAAGTCACTTCTAATCCGAATAACACATACTATTTTTTCTCCAACGAAGAAAAGCTCTTTGTAAACTAATTATACGAGTAAGTACAAATTTAAAACTTTAAAATTGAAACTAATTTTGTTGAAATATTTTGGGAAACTAAGGAGACCATGACTTTTGTTTGGTTTGACTATTGTTCGCGTCAAACTGCAAAGCTATAAATTACAATATTTTGTTTCTTGCGAACAAAATGTTTGATTTAACAGATTTATCAAATTTACCGTCGGATATGGTTCAAACAGCAAAAGAAGTCGTGTAAAACCTATTGTCATCAAAATCACGTAAGATTTATTAGTGCGCATATAAGCGGTTTTTGCGGTAGTGTACAGGAAAAAATGTGCATCTGGATTATATTTAGAAAGTGTTCTATTGGCATACTTTGCTTATTTGTCGACGAAGATGAAAAGGTCGGCTCTTTGGGCGCAGTATTCAATGGTTAAGGCCACAATGAATTATGAAAATGGCGTAGATATCGAAAAATATTCCAAATTTTAAGCGTTAAAAAAAACAGAAAATTGGTTACACAGCAAAAAAATCCAGGGTTTTCGATAAAGCACAAATCGACTGGTTTTTAATTTTGCTCCCGATAAGACATATTTAATGATGAAGGTAAGCTTTAAAACTTAAAGATAACATATATACTTTTTTTTGGTATTTTTCTTGCAGGTTGTTTTAATACTGGGAGTAGCGGTAAAATTTTTGTTGTTGGTAAAAATATCCAACTCTAAAACAAACAAATCGCGACTCTTTACGATTTTAGGAGAAAACTATTTAGGGATTTGCAGAAAATACTTTGCTCTTCGCCCAGAAAATTTCGAGGTCTTTTTATAAAATACCAAGGGAGAGTATGTCATCGAGTAGTAGTTGGCATTCACAAAATTAGTAGCGTTGCAAAAGAAGTGGTATTGCATTTAAATTTAAAAAATGCAAGTGAATATACCGGCCATTGCTTGCATCGGACTTCATCTTCACTCCTTGTATATTGTGGCGGTAACCTCACTTGTCTTAAAAAAGCATAGTGGTTGGAAATCTAATACTGTAGCTGAAGGATACTTAGAAGATTCCACAACAAATAAAACAAACACCGCTATAAGAATATTACGACCCGATGAACTTAGTACCCAGCTACAATACTAGTACCAGTTACAGGACTAATCATGAAAACACAACCGCGCATGGGGTACCGGTCGAAACTGGATATTTTACAACTGGATTTGACGAAACAGGTTAATTCAAAACTGGATATTTTAAAACGAGATAAGGTACAAAACGAGATATGGTACGACACTGGATATTTCAAAACAGGATATTTTGACATTTGATTTAAACTTAAAATAATTTTTTTGGGAAAGTTCTAGAATAAGGCCAATAAGGAAGGAACTCGGCGAGTTCTTAACCGATTATGATGAAATTCTATATGTATGATGGGAATGGGATTTTAAAATTAATTAATTTTCATCAACATTCTTATCCTACATATCGAATTTCATCATAATCGGTTAAGAACTCGCCAAGTTCCTTCCTTAATGGCTTTATTCCAGAACTTTCCCAAAAAATCATTTTTAAATCTCATTTTCATCATACATATCGAATTTCATCAAAACCGGTTAAGAACTCGCCGAGTTCCTTCCTAATTGGCCATATTCCAGAACTTTCCTAAAAAATAATTTTAAATTTAAATCACATGCCGAAATATCTTGTTTTGTACCATATCTCGTTGTGTACCTTATCTCGTTTTGAATTATCCAATTTTGAAATATCCAGTTTTGTACCTTATCTCGTTTTGTCAAATCCTATTTTGAAATAACCAGTTTTAAAATGTTCAGTTCTGAGCGGTTCCCCCGCGCATTATACTTTAGAAAATGAGGAAAAAATACTTATTTCATATACATATTATTGAGTCTTCACTATAATATTTCTTTCCTATCATTAAAAGTACCTACTTTTACACCAAGAATTAAAAGTGTAGCTTAGCAACACACACATTTTTTAAAATAGATTTCGCTTTGGAAAACAGACTGGAATTTTGAAACTAGTTCATATTTTGAGAATGCTCAACAATGGATCTTCATCTATTCATACTTAATTACGAGTAAAAGATCCAGGGTCTTCGGTTTAGATAAATCCAGGGTCTACGTTTTAGATAGTCTCCGATGACGGAAATATTCCTTGTGAGTTTTCTGGAATTGTTGTATTTCTTTATTTATGTAATTTTTCCAATTTTCCAATAAATTATTGTTCCTTGTTCACCGGAATTCGGGCTTTTGACCAAAACATAGAAACTTTCTATATAAAAACTGATAACTGTTAAACTTATTTGGCTTTATTTTAGTTACAGAAATTTGACAATCAAATCGGTATTTGCTAACGGATTTTCGATATCATTGATGTCTTGAAAGTTAATTATCTCCTCTATTTGCCGAAATTTTTATTGGGCCGGACAAAATCATGAACCTAATATTTTTTTGCAAAGGTTTTTAGGGTAAACTGACATTTCTATAGAGGATGTTTAGAGAACGCTACATTTTGCTACCCATAAAAATCAGGACAACATTGATATTTATATATATATATATATATATATATATATATATATATATATATATATATATATATATATATATATATATATATATATATATATATATATATATATATATATATATATATATGTATATATATATATATATATATATATATATATATATATATATATATATAATATATATATATATATATATATATATATATATATATATATATATATATATATATATACATATATGTATATACTTTTTTTTTGTGTTGCAAAAGTATTTATCTTATGAAAAATTTAATTTTTGTGGTTTTAAAATTGGCTTATAAAATTAAAATTAATCGTATCGTCATTGAATCGTCCCAGTAATTGAATCGTCCCAGTAATTTAACATACGAATTTTTAGTGAAGATCTGTCATTTTGTAATATATAATCCAGCCGAATCATTTTTGTACCTTCGTTTTAAGGCGCTCATTTGGTTGGTTTAGACGACATCGGGGACACAACGCAAATTAAAATGTGCAATGTGTTATCCGTGCCAAGTATTGGTGGAAACTTGATATCAGTAAAGCAGCTGACAAGCAAAGGCTTTAAAGTTGATTTAAATGGAAATAAATGTGAGATTTGTACAGCACACAACCGGCAGATTGCCACCGGAGAAATTAGAAATAATCTATATAAAATGCGCATGAAAGAAATTATAAACAGACATATACGTTATACCGTAATGTATTTACTTGCGAAAAAATCAGAAACGTTTGGAAAATTCAAACATTATCTCGCGATAACTTCTAAACTCTTCAACAAGTCGATCAAAATAGTGCGAACGAGGAGGAGAATATATGGGGAAACAATTTCAGAAGTACCTTAAATTAAAGGGTATATTGAGCCAGCGTACAGCGCCGTACACACCACAACAAAACGGAGTCGCTGAGAGAAAAAATCGAACATTAATCGAAATTGCAAGATGCCTGTTGATAGATGCAGGATTGGATTCTATGTTTTGGGGGCAGTAGCCATAGCCAATCTTCTAGACTTCAGATTGGATAGAATTTCTTGTTCTAAAGGTAGATTGTTTATTTTTAAATGTTTTATTCAATGCAACCCAATTTGGAGGTCATGCTTGTGGAATTAAGGCTGAAACAAGGAAAAATATTGATTGATATTTGCTATAAACGTCAATATGACTGTTGTGCTAATTTAAATGATTTGTTTACTTTTTATATTTTTTTTTATATATAAATGTTCAGAGCACTTAGGATATAGGTATGTATATCCTATATATGAAAGTTTTAGCAACAAACACACAGCACTACTGCAAAAGGTGAAAGGAATGATTAGGAGGGAAAAAGGTAAGAGAGGAATAAAAGGAATAAAGGTTTTTAGTCCTCTAGTTGTTTACTTTTGATATTAAGTTTGAATCTCTGTAAATTGTATTCCAAGGGAAACGTCTCGTCGTTCAGTTTATTCCACATTCGCGTACTCCAAACAAACATGAGTTTTTAAATTTATTGGTCTTCGCGAATTTAATTTCCAGATTGTATCGGTGTACCAGGCGACTTAAATTACGCGCGGGCTTCGACAAACCAGGCATCAATTCATAAAGTTCCGATGAACAATTACCATGAAAGTACTTGTAAAACACGCATAAGGCTCCCACACTACGCCTATGGGAAAAAGAATCAAGATCAGATAATAATTTTACGTCTTTAATCATTCGAGATGCTCGGTTTTGGACCCGATCGAGTGCAGTTAAATGATTTTTCGGTGCTCCAGCCCAAATATGAGAATTATACTCCAACCTGGGTATTATGTAGGTCTTATAAATTGTAAGCATTTCGGATGGATTAAAGTAAAACTTGCATCGTCGTAGAAATCCAAGACATTTGGCTGCACCAATCGCTGCTTTGTTTATTTGGTCAGCCTAAGATATTCTCTTTGATATAGTTAAACCGAGAATCTCAAATGTGTCAGAAAAGACGGTGAATAACCATCAGTTTGGCCAGAAAAAACACAGGATTGAAATTTGTTGGGATTAAATTCAACTCTGTTGGCTTCAACCCATTTAAGAATGGAATTGAGATCTCGCGTAAGGCGATCATTCATAGCCATTCTTTCTGCGAGAACATCGTTTTGCGATGAAGAAAAAGGTAAATTGTAAGAGGTGGAAAGTAAGCTGTCATCAGTATATGAGTATATTGGATTGAGAGTTGCTGATACAGGATGTCCGCCGGGAAGGTATACTACTTTGTTTTGCCGCCATTTTGGTAAACGTTAGTATTGACAGTTCATATTTGGCAGTCGTGAAGTAGACCCGTGGCAAATTTATTATGGAAAAATATTCGATAAACCAAGTGTTTTAATCGTTAAAACATTTTATCAAAATCAATCATCGATTACTGTGACGATGGGAAAGTTACGTGAAATTTTTGGGAGAAACAACGTGCCAACAAAACGCATTATTTATCGTGTAGTGAATGATTTCGAAGAAAGAGGGTCTGTAAGTAATAGGCCCAAACATGAGCCACAACGTACTGCAAGATCGGCTGAAAACATTACTGCTGCTCCAGAAAGTGTTCAAAACAGTCCATCAACCTCAATTCGACGCCGTGCTTATGAGCTTGGTCTTCAAAGAACAAGTTTGGCCACAATTTTGCACAAGGATTTGCATTTGTTGCCATTTAAGATTCCGTTGACACAAGAGCTTCTTCCACAAGACCATTTACGCCACTGTACATATGCCAATAGGATGTTACAGCTCGCCCATGACAACCCCGATTTTCATGAAAAAATCATAATGAGTGACGAGGCACATTTTCATTTAAATGGATATGTGAATAAACAGAATAGTCGGTTCTGGGCAATGGAAAACCCTCAAATTATTCACCAGTCTGGTGAATCCACCTTTACATCCATTAAAAGTGACAGTCTGGTGTGCAATTTGGTCAGGAGAAATCATTGGACCTTACTTCTTTGAAAATCAAAATGGCGTAACGGTAACTGTGAATGGGGAGCGATATCGTGATATGATTGAAAACTTTTTAACGCCACAACTGCATGCTTTGGGCTTGATTAACACGTGGTATCAACAAGACGGTGCCACATCGCATACAGCCAGGATTACAATGGAATTACTGCGGGCCCTCTTTCCACAACAAGTTATTTCAAAAAATGGTGATGTTGATTGGCCTCCACGGTCGCCCGATTTGACTGCTCCGGACTTCGTTTTGTGGGGATATCTAAAAAGCAAGGCTTATGCAAACAAACCAGAAACGCTTGAGCAACTCAAACAAAGATTCGTGATGAAATCAATGAAATACTGCGTGAAATGTATGAGAATGTAATGAAAAATGTGCTCAATAGGGCTCGCATTTGTGAGGCTAACAGAGGTGGACATTTATGTGATATTGTATTCCATACATAATTGCCGACATTAAATAAAACATTTATCACTATAAGATCCATTCTCTTTCATTTAATCAAAAATTATAAACAAACAAAGTAGTATACCTTCCCGGCGGACACCCTTTAGAAGATCATTGATGAAAATTAGAAAAATGGTTGGAGAAAGGATGGATCCCTGAGGAACACTAGCGTTTATAAGATGTTGATCAGAAGTCACACCATCCACCACTACTTGGATATTGCGACAAAGAAGAAAATTCTCAATCCATAAAATTAACGAATCGTGAAGGCCAATTGCCCTCAATTTACACAGCAAACCCTTGTGCCACACGCGATCAAATGCTTTTAAGATATCGAGTGCAATGACTTGAGATTCACCAGATTGATGAATGCTTCTGTTCCATTGTTCAGTAACAACATTAATTAAATCACCTGCTGAACGCCCTCCGCGAAAACCATACTGACGATCAGAAATTAGATGATTAGTTTCCAAATACTTCATCAGCTGGAAGTTGATTATGGTCTCAAGTACTTTAGAAAGCACCTAGACGATAACGATTGGGCGATAATTTGAAGGGTCCGTACCCTTTTTTGGCACAATGTATGTTAGCAGTTTTCCAAATGGAAGGGAAAATGCCAGAAGACATAGATCGGTGAAACAGACATAATAGTGGCTTAAACAGGGATTTACAGCAATATTTGAGGACAATTGGAGGAATACAATCCGGACAGGCTGACTTGTTGGTGTCAATGTTTGCAAGGACTTTAGTGACAACTCTAGATCTAAATCTAATGCGGCGCATCGATGAACTGGCTAGAGAGATAATCGTGGGTATTAAGTTAGAATCAGGTAAATTAGAGTTTGCTGCAAATTTTCGGGCGAAGAGATTAGATTTTTCTTGAGTTGTAAATAAAATATAGTCCCCATCTTTCAGAGGTGGTTTTGATAATTTCCTACCGTTCAAGAAGTGTTCCTCTACTTTGCGGGCAAAGGACCAAAAGGTTCGATTGCTATTGCCCTGCTTTAAGACCTGCCGCAACTCTTCTCGAACTTTTTTTTGATATTTTTTTTAGCTTGGGACACTGTTTGCGTTGCAAGATTTCTTGCCGCCTTAAATATAGCTAAATTTGTATTTGACAAGTTCTTAACGTATATGCGGTGAGAGGCTTCTTTATTGGCGGTTGTTGTTCTACATTCATGATTATGCCAAGGATTGCCTGATTTTTTTCTAATGCTTTTGTTTATAAATAAATTGTGACACTTGAATATGATAATGGAAAGAATTTGATTTGATTTGAACAGTACATTTTTCAGAGCAAGGGCTACACACGTTGAAGTATTTTCGATATTCTGAACAAATTTTATACCAAATAAAATTTTATTAATTTTCTATTATTATGTGGGAATTTTTTGATTTTTAAATAAATATATTAATTTTAATTTTATAACCCAATAAAAAGAAAAAAGATTTTAATGTTTCATAAATACAAATATTTACTTTTACAACGCATATTATATATATATATATATATATAAATATATATATATATATATATATATCTATATATATATATATATATATATATATATATATATATATATATATATATATATATATATATAATTTTTTTTTTGGACACAGTATACACAAAAGATATAGAATAAAATAAAAAATCATAAACACAAATCAATAGTAATAATTTTATAAAATATCCAATTTAATTTTAATTTGTTTTAATAAAATCTACTCTCGGGAATATGTTGTAAATTTTATATAAAAAAATATAAATTATATAGATTATATAAATTTTGAATATATTGCCCATTTTTGATTATTTCCGATATATTTGATCGTGTGTTATAATTATATAACAATAAAATAATGTATTTTATAAATACAGAACGCATGCACATTATTATTAGCCGTAGATTTTTATTGATATGATTGTCGTTTGCCACCAAATTTGGCTTAGAATTTATATTTTAGACAACAATTAGCATGCCAAAAAATGTATCATATTTATATATATATTATATACATAATTAAATTAAATTAATTTAAAAATTATAATAAAATAATAATAAATAAAATAAAAATAAATTAAAATCTACTTACACAAAATGTTATTTTTGTGTGATGCCATTTTACTTGCTGGAAAAGCTTTTTGTTTTTCGTTTATCTCAAAAAAAAAAAAAAAAGAAGAAAACTTCTTATTTTTGACCCAAATTAAAAAGAAAAAATTAAAATTAATAAAACGGATAAAACGAAAATGTATAAAGAAATTTTAGTTCCAAATAGCAATAGACACTAAAATAATTTTTAAATTATTTTTTTTTTATGTTTTTTTTTTTTTAATAAAATTATTTTAAGATTGTGTCATGAAAATTTGTCGCTAACGAATTTTTGTTATGGATTCGCATATTAATTATTGCTTTTAGCAAAATCTTTTAAAAAACCATAATTAAATTAAAAAACAAATAACACAGCATTATGGTATTATATGATTTTAGTTTTAATTATCGAGATACCAGCCAAAACATAATTTGTGTTGATGATGATCCAATTTTTATTTATTCACTTCTAAATAATTTTTTTTTTTATTTTTTTTAATTGTAATAAATTAATAAATTAATATTTCGATTTTATTTTGCCTGAGTGCGATTACGTTGTGTGTGTATTTTTATAAAAAAATTATATCAATTTTAAAACATTTTTTTGTTTTTATAAGTTACATATAAAATCAAAATGAGAGAGAATTTTTGTGTTTTTTTTTTTAATTATTTTTACTTTATAGTAATAATTATAAATAAATAAATAAATAAATAAAAAAGTTGTTTTTTAAGAAAGATAAAATAAAATATGGATTAATGATGAAAAAATTAACGGAAAAAAACAAATTAAAATAATTTAACGTTTTCTTGTATTTCTTTAGCCATGCAAAGAAACAGTAAAAACGACAAATTATTTATTTTGTTTTGCATTAAAAATAAAGATGTAAAGAAGAAACCTAAAATAAAATAAATATAATATAGACATGCATTTGATACTATAGATTGCCAGAATTTTATATTTATTTAATTATTTTTTTATTTAAATCTGGCAATCCCGAGTTATCATTAATTAATAACGTAAAAATAAAACAAAATATTTTTTATTGTGTTGTGGTTTTTAAAAATTCGGAAAATAAAATATTTGAAAACAAATAAATGACAGTTAGTTGTTAGAATATAAATTAAATATAACGGAAGAAGTAAATTAATTTGGTTTTATTTTTAATATTTAAAATTTTTAAAAAATATTTTTTTGTGTATTGTAATAAGTAAATTAAAAATATTTTTTTTTTCATTTTTTTTTTTTATAAATTTTTTTCCATTCTTTTTTCGCATGACAAAAATAAATTAAAATTAAATTAAGATAAAAAAGTATTTATATTTATATAGAAATCAAATAAATTATGAGTTTAAAAATAATAAAAATTAAAAATAACAACAAAAACAAATTACAGAAAATAAAAATAATATAATAGAAGAGAAGCAGAAAAAAAAATATTATTTTTATAAATTATCTGGTTATTTACCTGTTTTTGGGCCATAGCCTGCATTTGTTGGAACATTTGTCTTTCTTCCTCTTTACCTGGAATTTTGATAAAATGAATGATCGAATTACAAAAACCATAACTCATGTACCACTTACCCATTCCTTTATTTTGTAACATTTCCAATAATTTTTTTATACTTTCATCGCGAGCTTGTAACGTTTGTTTTTGTGTTTCAATTCGTAATTCCAATTCTTTGATCGTATCGCGCAATATTGCAATTTCACGTTGTAAGTGTTCGTTTTCAGCATATAATGCTTCTACTTGTTGTTGCATTTCAATATTCGGTTGACGAATTCTTTGTCGTAATTCCTCTTCTAATTGTCGTACTAGCATTGCTTGTCGTTGATTTTCACTATTTAATAATTTTAATTGATCATTAATTAAACTATATTTGGCGCTTTCCTCTTTTCGAAGGGCACGCTCTTTTTTTAATTCGGGTGACCAAAATGTTTTAATACTATGCATTGAGCTACCTAATTTTTGATTTGTTAATTCTAATTCGCGTTTTAAATTGCCCAATTCTCTTTGTAAATCAGAATTTTGATGTTGTAAATCGCCTAAATAATGTCGATCGGTCGTCGGCACTGCTGCTGATAAAAATAAAATTAATATTAAATTAAATAATTAAATATACAATTAAATTTACTCATTGGATTTGGACTTTGACGTGCCGACCTTCCGTACAGATCATCTTCTAAATACATTCCGCGATCTAATGATCGATCACGTGAACGATCACGTGGTTCTCGTATTGGGATAAATTCACGATCATGAGGATCTACTAATCCGCCACGATCTAGTGACTGATATCGTGCTCCTGAAAATAATTTTAATATTATGTTAATTTTTCAGCGCTTAATTATACTAAATTCTATTTTGAGATCTGTTATTTTTTATGTCATATCTTCAATTAAATTTTAATTATCAACTTAATCATATTTAAAATTTTTACAGTAAATACTCAAATTACATTAGAATAATAATCGATTTTTACACGCCATTACTGGCCCGAACCGTATCATCAATTCGGTTTCATCATTTTTGATCCTCAGCTTGGAGCTATCCTAGCAAACTAGTAGAAGACAAGTCGTGTTTTAAACTCGAGGAGCAATCATCATTGACAGTGACTTATGCTCGTAGCATTAGTACATATATTTCCCCTGCGGAATAATTAAATTTTGATCTTGGATATGTTTTTCGTAGAGTGCTTATTTTCTGAGATATTTGATAGTTTTAGCTTAAAAAAACACCAGGTATATTGGGTGCGAGATTTACGTTTAACCGTAGTTCGTACCTTGATGAAAATCAACCAAACATATAAAGAATGGGATTAGCGAGGTGACGCACGGACTTGTGGAATTTTGTGTGGGGTAGCGACGTGTAAGTCATCATTCGACGATTTTATAATCCGAGACGTGGTTGTGATGAACACGGGTACCGGTCGAAACTGGATATTTTACAACTGGATTTGACGAAACAGGATAATTCCAAACTGGATATTTTAAAACGAGCTAAGGTACAAAACGAGATATGGTAGAAAACTGAATATTTCAAAATTGGATAATTCCAATCGAGATAAGGTACAAAACGAGATATAGTAGAAAACTGGATATTTTAAAATTGGATAATTCAAAACGAGATAAGGTACAAAACGAAATAAGGTACAACACTAAGTAGAAAACTGAATATTTCAAAATTGAAATTCAAATCGAGATAAGGTACAAAACGAGATATAGTAGAAAACTGGATATTTTAAAATTGGATAATTCAAAACGAGATAAGGTACAAAACGAAATAAGGTACAA
Organism: Tipula confusa; assembly: GCA_963556175.1. Lineage (NCBI taxonomy): Eukaryota > Metazoa > Arthropoda > Insecta > Diptera > Tipulidae > Tipula > Tipula confusa. The sequence goes on from OY744477.1 coordinate 96,841,138, forward strand.
CACTGGATATTTTAAAACAGGATATTTCGACATGTGATTTAAACTTAAAATGATGTTTTGAGTAAGTTCTGGAATATGGCCAATTAGGAAGGAACTCGGTGATTTCTTAACCGATTTTGATGAAATTCGATATGTAAGATGAAAATGGAATTTTAAAATGATTTTTTGAGAAAGTTCTGGAATATGGCCAGTTAGGAAGGAACTCGACGAGTTCTTAACCGATTATGATGAAATTCATAAAAATGGAATTATCCAATTTTGAAATATGAAGTTTTATACCATATCTCGTTTTGTACCTTATCTCGTATTGAAATATCCAGTTTTGTACCTTGTCTCGTTTTGTCAAATCATATTTTGAAATATCCAGTTTTAAAATGTCCAGTTCTGAGCGGTTCCCGATGAACACCCCACATGATCCAGATAGACCAACCGCATTGTCGAAGGCGAATCCAAATTTCGAGGAGGTGCACGAAATAGCAAGTTTTTGAGTCAACGAATAAAACCTTTCAATTGACAAAAGGCGAAAATGGTAATCAAGACAATGCTTTGGGAATTCAAGGTATGAATAATTTATTGTTCCCTGATTGTCTAGTGAAGCATAATCGTAAGAATTGTATGAATGTTAATAATTGTGCGAAACGTGGTCATATTGCAGCCGTGTGTAAGGAAAGAAAAAGATACACTAGAGGCAGATCACAGTCACGGCATTACAGTCGAAACCGTTGTAATCAAAGCACGTCGAATCATTCCATGAATCGGAAAAGCTGTCACGAAGGTTACAAAGTGAGAAATAACCAACATCAAATGCCGTTAATAATTTTGCGTTCGATACGGTACAGTATGATAACTTACATTCGATTGATGTAGAAAATAATACCACTAGTGTTGTGGATGCATGCACTGTACGATTATCTAAAACGAATGAGTTGTTTAAATTATACATGAGGAATAGTAAAATGTATTAGACCTTGATTGGATCAAAGCATAGGGATTCAGAATCGTGAATACTGACATCCCAGGTCAATAAATTTTCTACTTTTTCCCATCTTTCTTGCAATTTATGGATTCCATCCCAGAAAAACTCGCCGGCTTGGCGGCTAAAAACGAATCGAGCCAATTTTCGATACCTTGAACTGAAGTGAAGCGTATTCCTGATAGGGCATTCTGCATGGATCGAAATAGGTGGTAGTCGAGAGGAGCAAGGTCTGGGCTATAAGGCGGGTGAGGCGGAATTTCCCATCCATTAACCTCCAGGCAATTTTTGATTGGCGCCGCAATATGTGGCCGAGCGTTATCGTGGTGGAAAATGATTGACTCGTGTCTGGTCGCATAGGTTGGCCGCTCTGCCTGGATTTTCTGCTTCAATCGGATTAATTGTTGACGAGAGTTGGGCATTGATGGTTTGGCTACTTGGCACCAGCTCATAATGGATCACACCTAGCTGGTCCCACCAAATGAACAGACCTTGGCCCAATTACCTTGGCTCCGTAAATATTCGGCTTTGCAGTCGATGGGCCAGCCTCGCCTTTCTTGACATACGCTTTTTTGCACTTGGGATTATCGTAATGGATCCATATTTCAACGCCAGTGACAATACGATGCAAAAACGTCTTCTTTTTGAGGCGCTCGAGCAGCATTTCGGACATGCAAAATCGTCTTTCCACGTCTCTTGGCTTCAACTCGTATGGCACCCAATTTCACATCTTTTGGATGATTACCAAGGCTTTCACGTCTGGAAATTGTTGCTAGATCAACACTGAATGATTCTGAAAGTTCTTCTTGCGTTTGACATTAATCTTGCTCGAGTAGTGCCTCCAATTCTTCATCATCAAACATTTTGGCTGACCAGGACACTCTTTGTCCTTGATGTCAAAATCACCACTTTTGAAGCAACTAAACCACTCAAAGCACTGTGTTTTTGCAAGAACATGCTCACTATACAAATCCACGAGCAAACGATGACTTTCAGCTGCAATTATGTTTGCGAAAAAGTGACTCAACAAAACTTCCTGTAAATGCTGTTTTTTTCGTAAATTTGATAAATTTTCCATCGTTGAAAACGGTTAGATGTGCAAAATCAAAACAAAAACTTTTCGCTGATTTTAACAGGTATTGAACAGGGCTTTCAAATGACATATATGTGTACATATAGTATCAAATTCCGGCTTTTAATGCATACACCTTATATTATTTCTGGCCATACCGCAGTCGAGCATCAACATAATTTAAAACCATTTTTTATCAAATTGGAAGAAAACGGTATCAAATGCAAGAAAGAGAAATGTATATTTGGACAAATACAAAAGCAATCGAGAACATGCCACGCCCAGTGAATGTTAAGCAATTGGAAGCCTTTATAGGTAAAGCAAATTATTATCATAAGTTTATTTGTAACTTTGCACAGATAGCAGCACCACTTAATGCACTGCGGCAAATGGATGTTGATTTTGTTTGGGCAGAGCGCCAGGATCAAGCGTTTAGGAAGATCAAAGAGGAATTAATCACCCAGACAAAATTAACTCATTTCGACGATAAACTACCGATCGTGCTCGCAACGGATTGAAGATAGAATCGGGACCGTAATATCTCATATTTTCCCGGATGGAACCGAACAACCAATTGGGTTTGCATCGAAGACGTTGGAGAAGCACAAAAAAGCTTACAGTCAAGTAGAAAAAGAGGCAATCGGTATTGTGTTTGGTATTAAGAAATTCCATAAATATCTATATGGAAGAACCTTTATTTTATATACCGATCATAAATGCCATACAACGCTATTCAATCCGAACCAAAAACTTGCCTATAGTCACGCTTCATCGTCTACAATGATGGGCAATAGCACTAAGAGCTTACCCATATACCATCAAATTTAGACCAACAACACAACAGAATAATACTGATGGGTTATCACGGTTACCCATGGGACCTGACCAGGAATTCGATGACTACGAACTTAGGTCAGGATTACAAGAGATCGATGATAGTACCACACAAGAATACCCAATTGATAGTCGAGTAATAGAAGATTACTCTCAACAAAATGTGACTGATCGCTGTCGACTCATATTCGAAGTTCCCATATGTGGTGCCACTATCCAACACAACGTCATCAAATACTATCTTGACACTACAACAGATTTTTACGAAAGAAGGTTTACCAATGATCATTGTTTCGGATAACGGTGCCCAGTTCACGTCATCAGAATTTGAGTAATTCTGATGGTATAAAGCGTTTATCAATTGCACCGTATCATCCCGCAAGTAATGGCAAAGCGGAAAGATTTGTTCGTACGTTTAAATTTCGCATACATAAGATTATCCCCGATCTGGTTAGCAATGAAAAAACCATGGAGCAAGCTCTTACCATATTCCTAGCAATATTCATTTCTACACCGGGTAGTGATAACAAAACGCCAGTTTTCAAATTACACAGTCGAGAACATCAAACATAGTTATCTCTACTTAAACCAAGTAAGACGGCACGGAGATATGTAGCAGTACCACATACGTTTAGTCATAAAGAAACCGTGTATACGCAGACTATTCGCGAAGAGAGAAATGGGTGCCAGGAAAAGGAGTAAAGTATTTAGGTAAACAAATGTTTCTAGTACAAACGCAATTTGGAAGATGGAGGAAGCATTAAAATCAAATTATCTAAGATGGCATGGATCAAAATGCGATGAACGTATTTCAAAATGTTGATGAATCATTCAGCCGATCACAAGAAATTCAATTTGCGTTAGAACCGGTAGTAGGTTCACGATGATCTTCGCATAGCTCGGAGGTTATGAACACTCAGCCAGTGGAGTCACCAATTTTGAGACGATACATACGAAAGTTAGTTCAACCATCAGAGAAGTGTTTCGGTTCACCACCAAATTGCCGAATTCGCACACTACCTGAATAATAACAATTGTTCATTATTGGTACACCGACTAAAATAATTCATTCCGCTCTGTCCGCTCACATAAATGTGACTTTCACAATTAAAACAGTAGCAGAATTAATTTCACCAATCACTATAATGACGTTATGCTACGATATGAATCCCTTCCAATTAGACACGGGACTGCTCACCAATCAATATAACGGGCCGATAAAACATTTTTTACCCTGGACTATTCTTGTCTTATATTTCAACTACACCGCATCATGAATATTATTCCAACGCGATCATAATTTGACACAAAAAATTCAAAAAATATTGTAAAATTGTTGAAGATGTTGAAGATGTTCTTTCATTCCATTACGTAACGTCATATCAAATTTTCTTTAAAACGATTTAGTGATAAACGTTATGAAGACATAAACATATTCATGTACAAGCACATATTATAGCGTTTAACACAGAATTAGGTTGACGTAAGGTCAAATTCTTCCCTCTTCTCCGAGCATATAGCCCAAAAATGTTCCGATAAAATCTAAATGACGTCAGTCAGTCGAAAAAGAGAAGTGAATTTTATTTATGAAAACGGTTTTTTTCATTTCTTCCAAGAAAATGATAATGGAAAAGTTATACGTATATAGAATAAAATATAGCAAAAAAAAAAACTGTACGTAGGATCACAGAAAGAAAAATAATCTGTAAAATTGTGGAAAATCAATAATTTTTAGGGATGTAATGTAAATTTTTATATTTGTACCAATTTTATAAAAAATAAAAAAAAGTTTTTCGCTTTTTTATGTTTTAATTGAGTTTAAACCTGTTGAATGATGTGACATATTTTCTTGTGATTAATGAGTTTTATGAAATTGGCCATTTCCATTCGTATTTACCACACTCGTATACCAATTGTCTGCAATTATCACGACATTTAGACGCGACATCATAAAAATAATATAACGATATAGATTTTATTTTTATGCGTGTGTGTGAGATACTTTTTGGGTTTTCTTTTCCGTTTTTATTTTCTTTTTAATTTAATATTGAAATATTATAAAAGCAAAAATAAAATAAAACCAAGCTAGTTCGGCAGACAGTCTGGCTAAGATTTTAAAATTTTCATATATAATATAATAAATACTTACTTGGATATTCCATTGAATGTGATGGTATTCTGGTAACACTTCGACTACGATGATGTCCAGCACCGGCTGGACTTGTTGGCTCATCCATATCTCTATAATAGGGACTACCCATTGCTGCAATAGAATTATGATGATGATAAGAACTGGAATTTGTATGATTTATAGGACCGTAGTGCAGTGGAGAGGAATTGCCAGATCGTGTTAACCGTATTTTACGGCCTAGAATAATTATAATTTTGAAATTTTTTTTAAATGTGTTTTTATAGAATAACCAAAACTAAAAGAATAAAAATAATAAATTTTAAATGTAATTTGTATTCTGAATAAAAATACATTACGTTAAAAAATATATAGAATTGTGCAAAAATTTCAAAATATTTAATAAATAAATGTATATATATTACCTATTGGGCTTGCCCTAGAACCGTAATCTCTTGACGGTGAACGATCCACTGTTGGTAATTCTGTTAAACGTCGACCTGAACGTCCTGGGCTTCTAGTGCCTGAATTCACTGGTGGTACTGAATTGTAGGCTTCCCGAGACATAATATACCGCGGAAAAACCGCGGCTTATCTAAAATAAAAGGAATGAAATACAATTAAGATTACATAAAAAAACATAAACCTTTTCTTTAATAATAAAAAAAATGTTTTTCTTACTTCCTTAAGAAAGGACATTTTATTTTATTATCTAAATATTCTTATAAAAAATAAAATACTCTTCAGATAAATCATGATTATTATTATAAAATATGGTTAAAGATAAAGAAATATAATTTAATTAAAATTATATTTTAAGCCGATATAGGTCGAATAATTTTTACACATAAACAACACAAAAATGGTGATTATCATTAAGCTTCTGAAATATTTAAGCTCCGCGTCATACGATTATATACACCTACAAGTAAAACAACAGATTATGTCTTGTCCATCTTTTTAGTCCATCAAGATTATATTGATTACATAAAAATATATAATGAATTTTAGGACAGAGACAAGATGAATCAATAATGATTTAAGAATGTTTCTCGATTGCAAGCTAAAAGAGCATTGCAATGTAATAACGTTAAATAATAGGAAAGAACGAAAACGAAACGAGTACATTGATTCACTGCATTTTACAAACTATATGATGATATCTTGCCAAACAAATTTTGCACAAATAAAACATTACTACCATCCATTTTTTTGCCTGAACTATAGCTACTAAATAAAAATTTTCAAAATTCATTTCAATCACAAGGAGCATAACATAACAGATAAACTATTAAAATCAACCAACCGAAACCAATAAAAAAAATGTAGAAAAACTCTACGTTCTATAGAAAAAAAATTGTATAAATAAAAAAGGACAAATTTCCCATTTTCTTTTACACATATACCATTTTTGTTTTGTTACAACTTTTATTCCTCTACACTACAAACTATGGACAAATAAATATTAAATACAAACACTTATAATATATTGATTCTTTGTTGGGGTTAGATTATCTAAGAAAACATCATAACTAAACAAAAAATGTAAACATATACACAAATATATACAAAAGAACATGAAAGTGTATGAGTAATGTTTTTTAAATTGATATGATTAAGTAGGTCGATCTAAATTAGTATTAATTTGGTTGCCAAACTAAATTACATTTTATTGTGAACGATGTGTTAATTATTTATAATTTATGGTTTTTGTAGACTAATTGATAATTTTGTGAATCGTAAATTATATTACTTATCGCATAAAGACTTCAGAATCGATTTGATATCAACCGAAAACCAAAAAAGCAGATGTACAGCAAATAAAATAATTAATTCGAGCTGATACTTATCACGAGAACCCCAGTCATCTGAATGAAATAAAATATCAGAAAATTGATAAAATTACATCAAGGATACACAGTGTGGAGATCATATTAAATGATTACGAAATTTAGAAAAATAAACCGATCTGCAGAACTATTTATTTAACAAAAAATGGAATCAATCGGATCTACTATTACTGTTCTGGCATTGGAATCAATGCCAGAACAGTAATAGTAGATCCGAGTAATCAACTATCTCGAATAAACTCGAGCCAGGTCTACAATGAAAACCTGGATATAAAATGGTCCAATCATAAAGAGATATAGCATATGATATCCAACAGTAAAATTATAGAATACCAACCACTTCTCGACTAAACGAGCTTAAATGAATCTTTTTCGTTTCGTCATCAGAAAAAATTAGATATTAACACCCGAGCATGAAGAAGTTGTGGTCCTATTTGGCAAACCATACCTATAGATTGATTGATTTGATTGATTGATTAGTATGTACGGCCAAGGACGAACCAGGAACTCTCGGAATGCCGGGATTCAAATTCGATCAAATTCACTTTTTCATGCCAAATATATCATAATAATACAATAACATAATAGTATGAACAATAATGTTCAAAATAATTGAACTCTCGTGGCTGTTAATAAAGATGCGAAAAATAAAACGCCAAACGATTTATATAGAAAAGTTTTTCTTGTGTTACATGTTTATTCAAAAAAAATAAACCGAAGTGAAGTGACGCTTCTTTTACATAAAAAGACATAAAGCCGAGCTATAAACAGTATACTATTACTAACGTACGTGCACCATCGTACGTAAACAAACTTGAACTAAACATAATGGCGTTTTTCGCTAAATTCAACAAATAATATAAGTCTGATTATGATCCGAAAATAATAACATATTAACTTTTCCTATAAGAATCCTTTACTAATATTTCCGTTCGCATTTAATTTACTTATTTTATTCCTACACTCTCCAATATTAGTACTAAAATAAAACACTCGAATACTGACTGGTTCAATTCTTTACTATTGTACCTTTCAATGTATCAGCCGTCACCTATGGGTCGTTTTATTCCTTTTAAGGCGAATAAACATTTTTGTTCAAATTTTTACAGATGAATGTCGATTGTTGATAATGTAGTTGCATATATAATGTCTACTTACAACAATATACAATCATCAACATAATAAAAATCTTCCAAACTAACATTATTTACCAGATTATGTATTAAACGCAATTGAACCACTAGGGCAATTTTCCAATTAGTTCTGCCGATCACCAACAGTTGTATGTTAGGGAAAAACAATACGAGAAATGTCATATTCGTATCGGACATTTACAAAATATATTTTAGATTACATTTTGTTGTTATTTACCGTCATATTTTTATTTACAAGTACTAATTGAATATGTAATTTATGTAGTTATAGTGTAAAACTGTTATAACATCACATAATGAAAGTTATAATACAGAATTTCGAGTTCTTATACAAGTAGTTTTGAAGAAAATTAAATATGCGTTTAATACTATGTATTTCGAAATAAAACAAACATTTAACATGAAACGCATGTTTAATTTTCTTCAAAACAGAATTACTTGTATAAGAACTCGAAATTTTGTATTAAAACTTTTATTATTTGATGTTATAATATTTTTACGCTATAACTAGATAAATTGTGTATCTAATAAGTTCACACTTGCAAATAAAAATTTGATGGTAAACAACAACAAAATGTAATCTAAAACTTACATTTTTAATTCTCATTTCCTTTTTGACACAACTACATGGCCAGTATTTATAATATAATAGGCATTGGACCAACAGACAAACCAATTGAACATTTTTGAATCTAAAATGTTTTTATTTTTAATAAAAAGGCATTTTGAAATCACTCTCACAAATGTTTTGTTTACATGAATAATGTGCTTTATTCTAAAAAATGGTCAACTTTACTGTTGAATTGCGGCCTAAAAACAAACGAAATTGCACATATTTTTATTTAAATATATTTATTAATTAAAACTATTTTCACGAAAAAACCTTATCTGATTAACTTAATTTCCTCAAAACCATTTATAACTTTTATGTTTTTCACGTTAGGATAACCATGTTTTTCAATACAAAACTATGACATTTGAATATTTATCCCTTACGGTGTCGCATTTTGCGACCAAAACTGTAACTAAAAAATTGCCCTATTAAGTACTTTTCATACCAGCGACTTTGACTTTGGAAAACTTCAAATTGTTAAAGTCGAGATGTGGTACGTATCGCACTTGCTTTACAGCTAACTTCATTACACTGTATTTTTATTTTTTTATATTTATTACATAAAACTAATTAGTTTTATAACTTTTTTGATTTATTTCAATAAAACTTGGCATTGTTAATACATTGATGTATCTACATTTTGTTAGCACTAAAAATTAAATCACAGAAACTGAAATTTTCATGTGTACCTCGTCGTCAAACACACGGACACCACACAAACTCACTAGCGATACACACAGCAACAATTAATCACCATGCAATGTTTCGGTCCTCCCCCCATTTTAAAATGCACAACCTAATAATTTCAATTATAAAAAAAACACTTAATTTATAGATTTAGCTCTACACATACATCCAAATCACAAAAACTAAATAAAAATATTAAAAATCATCGTTTTCATGGCACGTCCACCATCTTTGCTTCGTATGTAAATATGGTTGCATCAGTAAAAAATACAATAAAATAAATAAAAATGCACATAAAAGTTATGAATTGATACTTGTTTTCTGGGGAAGAACCAAGTTTTATGTGGAACTGCATCAGCATAAACGAAGAAATTCCACCCGTTACCACTCTGGAGGTGATAGAAGCAGCCAAACGGATAAAACACATTAAGAGTCCTGGGCTTGATGAGATATGAAACACCGTCCTAAAAACTGCGGTACTGGGCAAACCAGAAGTATGCAGTAAACTGTGCTCATACCAAAAGAAGGTAAGCCACGAGAACAGCCCGCATCATACAGACCACTATGTATGCTAGATACTACCGGTAAGCTGCTTAAGAGAATTATTTGTACTAGACTAGACTGCCACACGGAAAGTACTTCCGGGCTACATGACGATCAGTATGGCTTTAGGAAAAAGCGTAGCTCAATTGATGGTATTACAAAAGTGTGTCACATAGCACGCATTGCAATGGCTGGTAAAAGGTAGAAGGAAGGCAACAAACATTACTGTGCAGTCATTACACTTGATATTAAAAACGCGTTCAATACTGCAAATTGAGACAAAATCCTCAGGAAACTACCAAGCTTATGCGTGCCAATCTACCTAACCCGCTTAATAGGTAACTATTTTCAATAACGGATGCTGGTATACGACACTGATGAAGGGCCAAAACAATATAAGGTAACCGGCGGCGTCCCACAGGGCTCAGTACTCGGTCCGGTCCTCTGGAATATCATGTATGATGGAATATTAAGAATTCCAAAACCAAAAAGACAATTGGCTTTGCGGATGACATTGCAATAGTAGTAGTGGCAAAAAACATTTTACAAGTTACCTCAAGCTGTAACGAAACGATATAGGACATCCTTCTAGATCACAGGCTCAATTTCCAAGATCATTTAGAATACGCAAGCGAAAAAGCCAGGAAAGTGTATTCTTCGCTGTCAAGACTGATGGCAAATATCGGAGCCCCAAAACAACCAACCAGAGAGCTGCTGGCAAGTCATAAAGTCTACACTCACATACGCATCCCCGATATGGGCTGACTCAATTAATGTCAAGTCGTATATAAAGGTGTAAAATCTGTTCATAGATTGACCACGATATGAATAATCTGTGCTTTTCGAACCATCTCAGATGAAGCGGCTAACGTAATTGCACGGCGTTACCCAGTCGAAATTGAAGCCAAAAAACCCAAAGCAATTTACGTTAAAAAACACGCACAAGAAGACATAATATAACCGGATAACGAGGAAAGTTTAGCCGAATGGCAACATAGATGGAGTCAATCCACGAAAGGTCGGTGGACATACAAACTTATACCAGAGATCCAACCATGGCTAGAGAGAAATCATCGGCGAGGTTAACTATCACCTCTCTCAATTTCTATCGGGTCACGGGTATTTCCGAGAATATCTTCATAAATACAAGTAAGTCGAAGATCAATACTGCTTATACCGCGATAATAAAATTGAAAACGCAGAGCAAATCCTCATGGAATGCAAAAGATTCGATGAGAAGCGAAGGCGTATGGAGAATATAATAAAACAACCAGTTAATCCAGTCGGAATAGTGCAATATATGCTGACCTCCAAAGAAGCTTGGGAGGCAATAAGTGAAATTCTTGTAGAGATTATGAAACTCGTGCGATGTGACGAGCGAGCAGCTTACCTTTTGAGGAGTCAACAATGAGAACTGGGAGGAAATAAGTCTTAATAATATAGTAAATAAATAAATAAAACAAGAGTAACTAAGTCACTTGCCTCGCGAAGGAATGCCTTAATTGGTGGTACCGCGGGAGTAAAACAGGTCAGTGAGAAGGGAGATGGTTTTACACAGTAAAACCCGTTGTCGTACGGGACACCGGGTTCCTACGTCTTTTTTAAGATTTCCATCTTCCTACGTAAAATGAAAAAAAAAAACACACACACATTTAAAACAAAAACAAAATTAAATAAATAAATTTTAGAAGAGATCAAAAACACGACTGTTCTCTTCAACGATCAACGATCAACGATCGACCATCTTTGGCAAACCTTACCTATAGAGCATAAAAATAACTGGAGCAACACGCTCAAGTTTCTCACTGATATAGGGACAGACAAGAATTTTATTATACCTGACATTATAGCATTTAACTCAAAAACATTGAATTGTGAAAATATTTTTATAAAAAAAATCATAAAAGTCAAAACAAAATCTCTTATTTATTTTGTCAAAATTCGGGAAATCATTTGAGCCGGAAAATTGAAACTGTCGTCACCGACGAAAACTACTATGGAGCGGTCTTTAAATTTTATTCTATTCTTGTAATTATAATTTTTAGCATTTTTTCCAATAAACATATAGCCTAGTGGCTAGGGATAACTCGCTTAATGGCTTACGCCACGGCAGTATGGTGGGTTAAAACCCTTTATTAAAATTAATATGCGACAAATCGAAAATTTCCAAAATTGAGAACATGTGTGTGTTAATTAAAGAGTAAATCTTCAAGAGTGTCGGTTTCTTGGACCAACTAAATCCTTACACCTAATTTCATTTGCCAGAAGCCGGTTCTACTCTACCTTCCATCATTTTTAATTATATTGGCGTTCTTTTCTATTCCTCTATTCAAGTGTCGTAATTTCTTCATGATTTTTGCGGTCATATTACACATCATGTTTGGGCATTGATGAAATAACAGAAGTGTATGCAGGTGGGGATAAATTACACAGAAAAGCGAGAGTCGACGCAGGAGTAAAGCGAGACACTAATAAATTTCTATTTTGAATATTCGTTTTGTAATAGTTATTATTATTAAACAATACAGAGATGAATCCTATGTTACTAGTAAAATTCCTTTTTACCAAACTAGCACACAATCAAAATCATACATTTGGTATCTGGATACAAATTTTGAGGTCATAGTTTAATTTGAACCGGATTATGATTGTATTAGCTTTTTTTTGGATAAAATTTTTATTAGAGGGATTATTGAGATAATTTAACTGGGCACATTTTTTCACGAAGATAACAGACTTATATTTTAAATTAAATCATTGATTTTTATGTGGCCTATTATTTTTATAAGAGCTATTAATGAGTTTCATCATTCAGCATTATTTCTAATAAAATACGCTACCTAACGAAAAAAAGAGGAAAAACAATTGATGCTCTGCCAATCTTCGTCTTTGAAATTTCAGATTAGTCTAGGGATAAAAAGCTCCGAAGGAACCGGAAATTCTACTGAGACAAATGAATGATCAGAAAGGCATAGTGAAGCCTTTACTTCAATAGAATATTTATCAGGCATGGTAGCCAAAAATAAGTCTATTAGACGAGTTGGAATCAAAATGGTTTATCCACAAATTGAACAAGAAGATTCATTTTCGTAATAATTCAAAACATTACTTGTTTGAGCCTTAGTTGCGAAAATCGTAATTGTCATTGTGAATATTAAAATCTCCCAGGACAACCACTTCAAACATTGGAGGGATCTGATATATCTTATCAATAGAACTTGAAATGATATAAAAAGTAACAAATATTTGCATATGTGGCAGATTAGGACTACGGAACAAATAATCAATAAAAACAGAGTTAGATTAAATTTTAATTTTAATCCACTTAGTATTAAACGCAGGCTTTTTTACCAAATCAAGCTGCAAAATTCACAACATCGTCGTATAGTACTCTTAAATAATCGCAAAGAATATCAACACAAGAAATTAAGAGCTTTCCTACAGGTTAAGAAAAACGAGGTATGGAATTTATTCATAAGCAATAACCTTAGTGGTATTACCTAAATGTTTGTGATGCTAACGGGAAACAAATTAAAAATCACGTTGTTTTGTTTATTTTGAGTTTATCTTAGACATTTCAGTATTTTTTTTTAGAAATACTATCCAACTCAATTTAATGGTTTTTGCAAAGCTAAAGAGCGCTTTTTTAAAGCAAACCAAACACATGTGAAACGCTGGAATGCATAATCAATGCATAAGTGTATAATTTTTAGGAACAACACATTTTTAGTACAGTGAAACTGTACTAAATGTAAATGTGAATACTGTAATATGCTTCGGCTAATTTTTTGAAAAAAACTTAATGCCACTGTAAAAGATCAGAGGATACGAAATTCGATTAAGCCTTTTATATATTACCGAAGTTACTTTGCTAATTTTCGGTAAATCAAAAAAACTTACCACTTTTTCAGCCCTGGGGGTTGTATACTCGTATCGTAGCTATGATAATAAGGAGCTCTTATATTCTTTTCAATTCCTAGTTCAAAAAATTCATTGCTACAACATAACATTCCACACCAAACACAGACTTTTGAGAACTACTCGTTCCAAATACTTAATGTTGGCTTTAGATCGTCTTTGGTCTTGTATGTATTATTCAAGACACATTTGTATACATTTTTCGGTCATAATGTGTCTTTGCTATACGTTATTTCCTCAGTCAAATTGGAAAATATCAACCGATATCTTACAGATTAATTTAAAAATAAAAATTAAATCTTTTTTTTCGTTAACACGATGAAGTTATGCTTACCAATTTAACCTTATTAATGACGTTTAGTTTATTAAATCAATCTCAGATAATAGAAAAACAGTGCTTACGTATTTCTTCAATTTCATTGGTTTTTACAAGATGAAAATCGTAGACCAACATTTTATTTGTTCTTAGAATATTATAATACAACATAAAAACTAATTATACAGACATACAGCATAAATTCTATTAAAACTATCATTTTTTTAAATATATAAATATAGTACGTAATACATACATCGAAGTACACTGCATATCATTTTATTTAACTGATTTTAGGGTTGGCCAAAATTTCAAATAACAATAAAATAAAAATATAAGAGTTTTGATATAAAAACTGTTAGAATTTTCTATCGCATGCGTCGTTGTGCATATAGAGTAAGCAACGCAGCAATGTCTTTAAATATTTGGACATAATATACGGTAATTAAAAAATAATTGTAGAAAATTAATATTTATATTAAATTATACTCAAGAGTGACGCAAAAGTTATTTTTACAACTTGAATACAAATCGATCAATTCAGTAGTTAAAGCTGCGGTGTTTACCATGTGTCTCCAGACAAAAAGTTGATTTACTGTGGATACTAACTTGGCAATCTTGGCGATGGATTTCTTCATGGTAGCCAAGTTGACAAGGCAGTTTCGGATTTAAAAGCAGTCGATAATCTTAGGTTAAAGCTAAGTGTCCGCTTGTGATTTGCCAACCTGCCACTCACTTGTATTCACGCAAGGAGTACGATGTTATTGGTAACTAAAATGGTAGATCTACCAAACTTCAGAATGACTAAAGTGATAATATGGGCCCGTTATCTAACCTAGTCATCACGAACTAGCGACCGGTAGTAGAAAAAGGAAGATGCACTTTACGACGATAACATATGATTTCTCTGTGTTTTGCGATTTTTTCCATATACAAATATTCAGTTGGAAACATTGAAGCACGTAAGACAAGAAAATTATGCTTGTTTCAAGTTCGGTTCATGGCAGGAGCATTGTTAAAAGCAACCATCGTCCTATCAATGTGAATCCTCTATGAAAGGTCCTACCAATTTTTGTTATCAGTGCCACCTAGGCACTTCATAGCTATGAAAAGACGTGCTTGGTAGAAGATTGCAGTCTTAAGAGTACCAAAACTCATGAGCAAAGTTCACGTAACTTCTTTAAATAAGTCCCTGGAGTGTACTTTAGCTTAAGCCATTTTTTTAGAGCCTTTTTCTGATTTACTCAAATTTCAAAAAATTTGTCAAATACAGACCAAGTTATTTGCATAGAGGACCCATCCCAAGAAAGTGTCAAAAATTCATAGTGGTCATGTAAATAGATCTCTTGATATTCGGAAGAAATACTTCGTGGCACTCTCTTTTCAACCTTAATTGATTATATGGCCGATCGCAAAGCAAAATTATATGTACTTAAGAAACGAGAGTGATCCAAATGCAAAAACTAACGTGACGTAGATCTCTTTGACATGGCATACAAACTGCTGCTTCACATACTATTAGATAGAACTAGTCAACGATTGATAAAGTTTTTTGGCTGGAGATAATTCTTTGTTGTCCATCGGATGTCCCTGAAAATCCAGCAAGCCTATGACTCAATTCATAAGAAGATGATCTCAATGTTGTGTTAAAGTTTAGAAGGAAGTATCGTGAATTTTTGAAGTAAAGTTTGGTGTACGGCCCCAGAATCCCCAATACTTCTTAATCTCATGTTAAAATGTATCTAACGTAAAAATTAATCAAAGAAGCCCTGTAATTAGTAAATTATTTTATATCGGTTTAATTGGACTGAATGGCAACGGTGTATAAGAATTGCTAAATCCACTTCCACAATTATCAGCTTCCGTTATATTGTATCGGACTAAAATATCGGTAAAGGTTTTATTTTATATTGTAGGATAATACCCCAAAAGTTAATTGGACAACTTAAATTAATCGAAATTTTGTCTCTTGATAGCAGTTACTATCGAGGTATCGCATTTTGGTAATACTAATTTAAGCAATATATAAAATGATAGTCGAAAAAAAAATTATTTGTTGAAACTAATTTTTCGATTGACAAATGTTCAAATACCACGCAATTGAAAAATTTAAAACTAAGGGATATTGTTAGTAGCAATTGTAAATAGAAAATTAAAAATTCCAAACGAGAATATAATTTCAAAAGATGAAGAAAGTATTTTAAGGCAATTTACTTCAATAAGCCAGTAATTTCACACAGCTGGATTTGTAAATCCTCAAAAGTTAATGATTTTCATAGAAAACAAAAATAATGTAACTATGGGATAGAACAGGCATATTTACTTAGGATGACTACAACTACATCAACATCATGAATTTGTTATATTAAAATCCAAAAATTCATCGCTGTGTTTCTCATTTGTGTAAACCTTATTACAAATTGTCTGTTTTATTTATTTTTCCAGTTAAGTTTTTTTTTTGCTTTCTTATGGGTTTTCTTTCCATATTTTCTGTTCGATATCTTAATCGATAATCGATAAGATAAAACGATAAAGTGTGAACTTTACTTATTTTGTTCTATTTAAAAAAACACAAAATTTATATATTATTATTATGGATGATTTTTGTATAGATTTTTAGATTGTTGTAGAGTGGGGTTTTTAGTTTTATCCACCAAAACTTAACCACCATCAATATTAGATTTAGCTGAATCGTTTGCTTCTCGTTCTCAACACTATACATAATATATGTATAATGATAAAAAATTGAAATTATTTTGGTTTAACATAATCTATATACCAGAGGACTTACATATAAAAAATTAATTTTCCGTTAAATTTTACACTTTTGGTTTTTAGATTTAAAAACTTCTATGCATATTGTTTTAAGTTTGTTTATATATATATATATATATATATATATATATATATATATATATATATATATATATATATATATATATATATGTATATATATATATATATATATATATATATATATATATATATATATATATATGTATATATATATATAATATACTACAATAATATACAATATACATAGAAGTCTATATATAAATCTATGGATATTAAAATGTGCCACTCGTTCGTTAATCAAACGTAATTTTCCAGAACTAGTTTAAAAAGACATATCAACACGAATAGTGCCATTAAATTATATACCAACTCATATAAAAACGCCGCAACAGAAAGATGAACACTTTCCACTCGATTTGTTTCTTGGGTAATTTTATTTGTCACAACTTCACTCAACTCGAATATAATAAGAAAACATTTTGACAGCCATCGTTTTTCTTTTATTTGAAAAATAAAAAAAATAGTTTGTGTGAAAAATTAAAAATGAATATTTAATTAAAGAAACTATTTAAAATGTGTAATTGTCATGTTTTTATGAAATAAATTTGTGGTACGGGATATTGTTTATAAACGATTAAATTAAAAATGTAAGTTCGTTTTATTCTATATATAAAATTCAAATATAATGACGTATCCGTTCCGTTCTATCAATTTGAATGAAAAACCAAGAAATGCACTTGAAACGAATGAAGCAACATAAATTTAATTTTTTTTCGGCTACATAATCTAAAATCCCACTACTGTTTGACAGAAATACAAGAGTCACGTTTCAAATATTCATGATGTTGGCTAAACATGCCGCCGCCCGAGTTCGATTGGCAAGATTGGCATTCTACCACTCCTATTAATTTGCGGCCGTTTTAATTTATGGCTTTTAAAACGTAAGTATGGTCATAATTTGTTTTTAAGACTCACTAGTATTGCGACCATTTAAAAATTGTGACTACTTTATTGCCAATATTTTTATATATAAATGCAACTATGTTAAGGTATTCCAAGATATCCAAAAGCAAACCATCAGCATCTCGACTGTTCAAGTGAAAAATCATGCATAGCGATAAAATTTGATCAGTGACTGAGTGACTGACCGATTCTGACAAAATATCCTTTGTTGGTCACTTACAATTTCTTCCAAAATAAGGGTGCTTCCAAAACTTCCTATAGTATACAAGCCCGATTGTCACCAATATTTTTTCATTTTCTTGTCCATCTATATTTGAAAGTATTGGTAATCGGTACACTATAAAATTTTAGATAAAAAAAAACAAACAATTTCTATGCTATTTTCGCACCAACACAATCAAATTTAGATGGACAAATGTGAGAGAGTATCTGCGTACTCGATTCAACAATCAGGCTTGTAATACATTCGTGCTGGTTTTGGTGCTTCTCTCCATTATTCATAAGTATCTTAGTTTTTGAACTAATAAGGTAACTGTTTCGAGGAATGACTTCGCTTACTGCAGCGTTGTTGTATTACTAAGAATTTAGATTTCCGACTTATAACAATATTCGTGGACGAGAGTTATATTTATATTGTTGGTCTCCATATTTTAAACTTTGTTTGCGGTTCTGAATACATTTAACTGTTTAGTTACCTCATATGTCAAACACAATTTCCGTTTCTATAAGTACTTTAAGCGGCATGGGATCCTGTCAAAATTACAACGTTAGTAGGTTTTCTAACGATTTTCGTGGCGTAATAGGGTAGATAAGGTTTTCCATTTAAATTGTTCCCATTTGTGACTATTTGTGTTGTTTTGCGTTAGAGCATCAACATACATAATAGTTGTAGTTTTATTACGTTTTCCTCAAAAATTAACGAATTCTCCAGTTAAACGGCTTAATTCTCATAAAGCAACATACAAAATAGGATTATGATTATTTTAATTTTTTTTCGCCGAGTAGAGTGGCCATAAAATAGTGCAAGGTTTTTAAATTTAAAAAATTATGAACTCTGGATCAAAATATTGGTAAGTGTTGCAAAATATTGGTACGATTTGTGGATTCAATAATTTTTATGTAGTAGTTTTTTTGTGAAATATATCAAAGTTTCCTATTGGAGTGAAATAATCACTCCATTAAAGAAAATTTTTAAGAATTATTTATTTGGACCTACTCTAGTTAAAGTCATACTTAAAAAAGAAACGGGTTATTTTTAGAACTAGGGCAATATCGAAAACAATTTAGTTTTTCCACGATGGAAGAATAATAAACTTACTGCTACCAACATGCCTTGGAGTTAATCCAGTAGGCACAACTAGACGGTATGTGTATGCTTCACACATGCAATTTAACGTATTACAATCATTTATTGTTCAAATGTACATCCATTGGGCCAATTTACATTATGTTGTAGTTGCATGTAGTAACTTTCTCGTTTTTCTCCTCTCTGCCTATAAACTTGTTGGAGTGGGGATATTTTTGTTGCATCTTTTTCAATCGTTTTTTTTTAGCGATGAGCTTGTTGCAGGTTACTAACATAAACAAAAACTATTATAAAAACGCACTAACACAGACGAATTTTTTTATCCAAAATTTGTCTTCATGGGATAAACATCAATTTAGTTTAAATTTTCGTGTTAAACAAATTGTGTTGTGATTTTTTTATTGTTGTAAAAATTTTTTATTCACAAAAAAATGGATCAAACCTAAAATTTTAAGTCAAAGACAAAATTATATTAAATCAAAGACAAATTACAAAATGATTATTTTACACGCACATAAAATAATATATAAATGTATTCTAAGTTACAACAAGCAGTTGCAACAAAATGTAAATTTACGGCCATGTTGCAACAACTTGCAACTACAACATAGTGTAAATATGCCCATTTGTTGTTAATATGTGTTGAATACTTCAGTATGTATGTAATACTTTCAGTATGTTTTGATGGAAGCATAGTGTAATAACCGTTATAAAAATAAATAAATGAAAAAAATAAAAATGAGTCGGTATTCGGTAATGATCAGTTGGTTTTGAAACTCGAAACGGGAGAAAAGAAATATAAAATAAAAAAATAAAATAAAATTGAATGTTTTTGTGTCAACAAAACAAAACAAATTTGGAAAACTAATTTTTGTTAAATTAAAATTAAAAGATTAAAAGCAAAAAACAAAAACAAAAAGTAATTGTAAATAGTTATAGAAAAACAGTTACCACGTGTTAATAGAAAGATGAAATATAAATTAATATTTTTGTAAACTGAAACGAAATAAATTTAATATTTTTATTCTTCGTAATTAAATTAATGTAACATTCAATTAGTGTTAAAAGAGGGTAAAAGTTATAGTTGAAAGGAGTTATAAGTGAATGAATGATTAAAAAACAAAGAATTCCACAAACTACCATGTGGTAAGTAAGCCACAGCAAGTAGGAGAGAGGACATGAGATGAATAACAATGGAGTGTTGGCCGGTCATATATATGTATATATATATAAATATATATATATATATATATATATATATATATATATATATATATATTTATATATATATATATATATACATATATATATATATATATATATATATATATATATATATATATATATATATATATATATATATATATATATATATATAACTATATAGCACATATGTATGTAGGATACAAGTAAAGGTCACCTCGCTAATGTGTCCGAGGTATAAGAACTCCCCGCCGACCAAAGTTTTGGCAAAAACGTATGCGAACCGCGGACCAACAGCAACAACAGAAACAACAACAACACAAACTACAGCAACACCATGAGGTTACAATAGTTCAGCCACTTAGTTTTAAAAAATGCTAACTATTTGTCATATTTGCAATATTAACTTATCTTAAAAAATTAAAAGTTTACAACAAGCTAACGGTTTCAACATAGAGTTATTGACTCTCCAAGGGGCTTTAGATCTACGTTTTGGGGACTTAATTCCACTTTTAATTCATTTATGGTTACTATAAAATTATATCACTAAAAATGTCACTACATTCGATTTGTTGAGCGAAACTAAAGTCTGTATAAATATTATATAGAAATATATTTAACTAATTTTGTTGTATAAAATTGTACGAATTACGAATTATTTTACTACTCGTAACTGCTCATGCAAAAGTGTAAGAGCAGCTACGAGTAGTAAACTTTTAGCAAAGACACACATTTAACTATACTTGCGGTGGTCGATTGGAAAGCAACTAATGAGTTTGTTTACACGAATACACGATATTTGATTTATTAAAACTTTAACAATTTTTTTTTTTCAAATTGCGTGATATTAACACGGACGGTATAACATAACATGGAAGATAGGAGAAAAAACGAACCGACATGCCATATGCAATTCACACAACAAAAACAATTATTTCCTAAGGTGGTGCTTCCAGTTGGCTGGAAAATCCATCCTTTTCGGAGGCCGACTATGGATTCTAGGTAGGGCCAAACATTGCATGATAAAAGTGAAGCCAGTGGAAATTGTAAATGAGTGTAGCTAGATTTAGTAAAAGAACTGTAAACTTAGAAATAAAAATATAGATCTTTGAGAGAGGCTTTAGGAAATAATTTTTCAAGCTGAGCGTAAAAATTGAGTATTTAAAGCGAGAAAGTAAAAAACTAAAAATTAATCGGAATACAAAATAAATTAGTAAAATAGAGGTTAGTGAGACACAGAGATTTAACTATTACACTGATGAGGATGAGTTATATAGAGAGATGGACTATGGGCTGGTTGCTAAAAAAAAAGAATGAAAACCAGTCCAGGAACAGTAAAAAAGAAATGCTGGATCGTAATCAGATGCCAAACAACCAAATGGTGGCGGGAGTACAAGAACCGAATCAAAAGAGCCATAGAAAATACTGCACATAAACTGTTGCAACCAAAAAAAAAAAAGCGCGACCACCAACCAATAAATATTGTAGGTGTAACCAGTTACCAAGAAATTAAGTTACCAATGAAATCGATTACTGACAATAAATATAAGGTAACAGCGCTTAACAATGACAAAAAGTTATGGCAAGTGGTCTGTGTATCACAGTTCCAGCAAAGAAGATTTACAAAATAAAGTATGTCTTAAAATACTTGATGCTGTAAATATTGTTAAAAAGGAGAGCACAAGATTTGGTAAATTATCGAAGCAGTGCGGTGGCTGAGCAACTACAAAAACTAAGACATAAAATACGAAATCACCCTCAAAATCACGAAAATCGAAACTTAAAAATATCAAAGCAGATTGATTGATTGATTGATTGATTGATTAAAATGTACGGCCAAGGATGAACCAGGGACTCCCGGAATGCTGGGCACCACCATACACCCGCGTTACATACAACAAAACCGAAGGAGTGGATGAAATGTTAGTTCTAACAGACTCGACCCGGTGGCAGACACCTAAGCGATCGATAGTTAGTATTTTTTTGTGGCGAAGGGAACGGAAAGGTAAGTTAGTGATGACAGAATTGGTCCGATTTCCCGGTAGCCAATATTCAAACTAATGTTAGTTAGCACATGACAATCACAATTATAATAAACTGCTCTGCATTTCATCATATCTTATCAGGAACTCTAATCTGCAACCATTTTTCTGTAATATACCAGTGTTTCTCTGAAAAAAAATCTATTAATGGGCTAATTTCTGTAATAAAGATTGTTATTGGCTGTAATAAATTGAATTCGTTTTCGAGAAATTTATAATTAAATATTAAAATATGAAAATATAACGAAATATAATAAATATAAAAAAAGCATACAAAATGTATGCAGTTGTAATAAATTGAATTAGTTTCCGCTTGAAATTCACAATTAAATTATAAAAATATAAAAAATGTAACAAATATAACAAATAAAAAATATTAAAATAAAATATTATAATAAATAAAAAAATAATATAATAAATTTAAAAATATAAAAAATATAAAAAATGTAAAATATATAAAAAATATAGAAAATATAAAAAATATAAAAATATAAAAATATAAAAATATAAAAAATATAAAAAGTAAAAAAATATAATAAATATAAAAAAATATAAAATATATACAAAAATACAAAACATAAAAAATATAAAAATATAAAAAATATAAAAATATAAAAATATAAAATATAAAAAAATACAAAAATTATAAAAATAATTATACATTTTAACATTTACATCGCCCCCTCCCGTGGAAACAAAACCAAAGCCATTCCCATCCACAAACCCAACAATTCATCCCTACTGCGTCCAGTCAAAGATAAATCAGTCTGCCTCCACGTCCAGAAAAAATCTCGAATAGACCAATCTCAACAAAAGAAATAATCAGCATTTTCGTAATGTAGAAAAAATATGCCAAAACTCCAAAAAGTTTCCAATATCCACGACATCCAAACAATTTAATTCCTAAAACCCATCCTAATTCTAGACAAACAACGCTAACAAAACACACTATTCAAAATCGAACCACCCTTCAACCGATTACGAATATCTACAAACATTTACAACCAATATCAAAAAGCCGATCAAAAATATACCT
The DNA here is from genome assembly GCA_963556175.1 of Tipula confusa. Classification (NCBI taxonomy): domain Eukaryota; kingdom Metazoa; phylum Arthropoda; class Insecta; order Diptera; family Tipulidae; genus Tipula; species Tipula confusa. The sequence goes on from OY744477.1 coordinate 96,864,572, forward strand.
TTTTGGCGAAAAAAAACGACAACATGGGGGCATTCCAAAACGAAGTTCCTCGTATAGCATCGTTAATACTCACAAGAAGGGTACACAAAAAATGAACACCTTAACCGAAACCTTAAGATAGAATACATCAAAGACGAAATTAAAAAGCATGCTGCAAAATATAACATAACACTTCAGCAACACGGAAGCCCCTACATTCGTCATATGATAGATCACCCTGTCATTGAAAGGAGACTCCAAACAATGAAGCCACTTGATCTGGTGAATTTAACAAACTAAAATTAGAAATCGATTGAATCATTTAAGCGACTAAACCACTGGGTGGCACCCCAACAAACGTGAAAAATTGCTACTCGTAGATGCCTAACACCTTTTTAGTTGTAACAAATAAAAAAAAAAAAAAAATAAGGAGGTTCATGTAAAATTTGTTTTAAAGTAAAACAGCTTGTACAAGACGACTTCTAGAACGAAAAAACAAATTTTAGAGAGACCCATCAAAAGTGTTCATCTCACAGCATAGACGTATAATAGATATAGACTTGTCGCAAATATTTTTTCCATAGTAAATCTTCTATTTCACGTATAATATTCGGTTAAATTTCTTTTGCAACGAAAAATCTGCAAAGCTATCAAAAAGGAACAAATTTGTCTCATTACTCCATTTCCATGGCATGTAGGCTAAAATCTCAAGTTCCCCTATTTTTCTAGTTTCAATCTAAGTGGATTAGACCTACTGGAGATAACACACTAAAAAAATGCACTAAGTACTTTTCTTCTTGGGAAGTGTGGAAATGAGTACACTCAAGTAAACTACTTTCCTAAAAAGAAACCTTAAAGCTTTTTTTAATATTAAAATACATATATCTACTAAAATATTTAATTGCCATAACATCACAAAAAAAAAATTATTAAATTTGTTTTTTATTTAGCAACCAACTTCATTATAATAAAATAGTAAATTCCTAATTGCGGGACTGGTTTTATTATAGTCTTTCTCTTTTACCCTTGAAAATTTCCTCACTTCTGTGCGTCAAGAAACAATATAGATATATATTAATATATATTATTTTTTCTTTGCTTGACGTTTGATAACTTCTTGTCTAAGGATATTATACGTCTATGTCTCACAGGTTCCAAAAATGCAATCATGCAGTAACACGATTATTGGGAGTTGCCATTCTATTGAATGCGGTTTTATAGGAAGGTAAATATAGGTTTTATTGTTTTATAGGAAAAACCAAATGGTTTTATTTTATAGAAACCCCATAAAAGAAAATTAGAAAAATTTCGATCTTCGTTTATTATTTTAATTTTATTCTGTTGGTGTAGTCGCTTTAATATTCCAACTATAGTTTTTATTTTTGTATATATTTTTAAATTTAATTTAAATCATTCGAATTACCCGCGGGACAATATAAATTTTATTTAAATTTTCTAAACAACAACAAAAAATAAACCCAGAAATCGGTAATAAGATTTCTTAAGCTTAGAGAATTTATTTTTGTAGAATTATATCTCGACTTAAAAAAAAAAATGTAGACAAGAGAAAGTCTTAAGATTGAATGAAAAAAATGATAATATATAAAAGTTTTTATATTTTGAGATGTTGATTTTTTTACGTGTTAAAGATTAAAGGGAAAATCTTAAAAAGAATTTATTCTTGTTATATAATTTTTTGATATTGTTGTTGTTGTGTTTTTAAACTGCATTTGTGTATTAGCAAAGTGGTTGACTGAGTAAATAAATACACGAATATACATATATACATCGCGTAGAACGCTTTATATAATTTGGTACGGAGAGCTTATTTTTGAATTTACTGTTATTGGGTATATTTAATGTGGGTTGATGGATAAGGTTACAGATATAATAGAAAAACAAAAAATTGTTTCAGATATTATTAAGTTATAGTAGATGTACGTCTCAGGTAATTGATCTTTATAAATGTGTTATAAAAATATCGCATAATACTAGAAGACTACTTAGTGTTGCGTATCCTACAAGATGAAATTTTTGGAGGGATATTATTTCTTTATGTTGTTAGTTATTCAACGTTTGTTTTTGACATGTTCTTAATAAGCTTTTGAGATAAACAGCATATTATGGGCGAATTTAAATAAAAAACGTATTAGATTAACATTGGAGACGGTGTATTATACATATATTTATTTATAACAACTAAAGCACAATGTACGGCTATTATTTAAATTGAAAACGGTCGGATATTCTCGTATATTATACCGGGTGATCATATGTATCTTTACACATAATAGATAATATTACAAACTAATCATAAGTTATATATATATATATATATATATATATATATATATATATATATATATATATATATATATATATATATATATATTTTTTTTTTTGTTTTATAATATTCTTTTGCAAAAATTTTGTCGCTTTAATGGGTCTTCGTGTGATAAGAGTACTGCTGTATCGTCTGCAAATGTTGCGATAATTACTTGATTGCTTGAGAGTATATCTGCTATTATATTGGGCCAAGTACGCTACCATGTTATACCATATTTAATTTGATGGACATTTGTATAAACATCCTTATGTTTTATAATAAAATATCTTTCCATTAAATACGATGTTAATATTATATTATATATTGTGGTAAGCTTGCGCTATGCCTATGAATACAGAAGAACAATATCTTTTTTCTGCCAGGGATCCTTGAATTACTTGAACTATTCTGTGTACTTGTTCTATTGTTGTGTGCTCTGGCCTAAATCTAAACTGATGGCCCAGAATCAGCTTCTTTTCTGGCAATAGATCAAACCTATAGAGTTACTACAAGAATTTTATGTTTAAAATAGATTATGTATATCTGGATAAAAGGATAAACAAAGACAGATATGCATTTAACAAGTTACATAGAATCTGTCCACTATCTAATACTGTATGGATGTGAGACATAGAAAAATAAGTATAAAATCAGTTAAAGATGTCCGGGTTGCCTACTCAAGCTATACTGGTTAGTTTTATTTTTCATTACGCTAAGTTTTGTCATTACTCGTGTTGGATGTCCAATATACTCTGGCAATGACTCTGTTTTTTGTGTTTGAACTTACTTTTTGGCAGTAACCAAGCAATTTCTCTGTGTGGTTCGTCTTCGTCAATAATTTCCATTTTTATTGTTACTCTTTTTTTAGTTTTTTGAAGTAAAACTTCTTTAGGCGCGATATGACAAGTAACTTAAATCTTTTTCGGACGGAAGTAATGAACGGAAATGACGTTCAGTATAAAAATTTATAGTTTGTTTACGGCAGTATAATTTTCAATCATACATTACTATGATTACTAGGGGTACCGGTCGAAAATGGATATTTTACAACTGGATTTGACGAAACAGGATAATTCAAAACTGAATATTTTAAAACGAGATAAGGACAAAACGAGATATGGAACAAAACTGGATAATTCAAAACTGGATATTTCAAAACTAGATAAGGTACAAAACGAGATATGGTACAAAACTGGATATTTCAAAACAGGATATTTCGACATGTGATTTAAACTTAAAATGATTTTTTAGGAAAGTTCTGGAATATGGCCAATTAGGAAGGAACTCGGCGAGTTCTTAACCGATTTTGATGAAATTCGATACATAGGATGAAAATGGAATTTTAAAATGATTTTTTGGGAAAATTCTGGAATATGGCCAGTAAGGAAGGAATTTGGCGGGTACTTAACCGATTATGATGAAATTCGATATGTAGGATGAAAATGTGATTTTAAAATGATTTTTTCAAGTCAATGATTATTTTAATAAGATGAGAAAAACTGCAATTAAAAAAAACATTAAATGAAGGAAAATTATATCTCTCTGCTTAAAATTATTAAAGTATGAAACCTTACTGGCCATATTCCAGAGGTTTACCCAAAAAAGGTTTTAAAATCAAATTAAATTATACAATTATAGTAAAAACAACTTTAAGTGAAAGAAAATTCTGTTTCTCCCTTTAGAAATATTCAAGTATTGAACTTTACTGGCCTTATTTCAGAACTTTCCCAACAAATCATTTTAAAATCCCATTTTCATCCTACATATCGAATTTCATCATAATCGCTTAAGAACCAGCCGAGTTTCTTCCTAACTGGCTATATTCCAGAACTTTTCCAAAAAATCATTTTTAATTCCCATTTTCATCCTACATATCGAATTTCATCATAATCGGTTAAGAACTCGCCGAGTTCGTCCCTAATTGACCATATTCCAGAACTTTCCTTAAAAATCATTTTAAGTTTAAATCACATGTCGGAATATCCTGTTTTGAAGTATTCAGTTTTGTACCATATCTCGTTTTGTACCTTATCTCGTTTTGTCAAATCCTATTTTGAAATATCCAGTTTTAAAATGTCCAGTTCTGAGCGGTTCTCGATTACTAGATATCATTATTATTACTATATATTGTACCTTGAAAAATTCGAATAAAATAAAGGAACAATGAAAAAATAACATTGTTCAAAAAAATTCATCGTGTATGTCACCGGCCCTAACAAAAAAATATAAAGCAAGCTAAAGAGCAGAAATCCGCGAATCATTAGATACAGGAATTATGATATGACCAATGATCTTCCAGAATATAAAAGAGAAATGGTTACTCTTTATTTCCCATTTCGGGATGAAGAAAATGATATTCTCGCTGAAATGAAATTTATCAAAACGTACGATGACAATGAAGAACTGATCTTGAATAAACGAAAAACATTTGAGTCAATTTTGGATATTCAGAAGACAATTGACATATGTAAGGAACTGTGCCGTGTTGATGAAGCCGGCGAGGATGCTGCTGACGATGATAATGTGTTACACGTGTACTTGAAGCAGATCCGTTTCTAAAATTATATAGTGAAAATGGAGAAATGAATGATGACCTCTTTTTAGAATTAGGAAAATGCATTAGGATATATCGGTAAAAAAAAAAAGAAAATATTATGTCCAATGAACAATTCAATAATCTCAGGCGTGTGGCTAACGATAAGCAGAAGCATTGTTGATGCACGTCATTTATATTCTCTTATTAATTGACAGAAATCCTCTTAAAATATTTTTAACTGGACCAGCAGGCTGTGGAAAGACTTGTAATAAAACTATTGATGGATATTTATAAAAGGTTTTCTCCTACTGACAATTTCTGCAATGCTTATATTACTTGTGCGTCTACTGTTAAACCAGCTGTGGCCATCAACGGAACAACGATACATACAGCATTGAAAATTCCTCTCACATCGTTCATGCCGCTTCACTCTGAAATTCTCCAACAATACAATTTCAAATTCAAATTTTTCAAATTTGTAAAAGATACAATCATTGATGAAATCAGCATGATCGGCGCTGAATTACTATCAAAAATTGATGCTTGATTAAAACAAATTACTGGAAATAATGCATATTTTGGTGGAATAGATATTTTTTTATCGGCGATTTACGACAACTTCCACTAGTACGAGCAACCCCTATTTACAAACAGCTTAAAAGAGGACTTGCAGAGCCCACTTTCTGGCGCAGTTTACAATTTTATGAACTAGATCAAGTTATGCGCCAAAACGATGCCACTTTTGAAAATATATTAACCAAAATTGGAAACGGTGAAATTTTAAATGAAAATGAACTTGAATTAATTGAGTCACGTTTTGTTACGAAACAATAAGCTGCTGAGTCATGTCCACATGGAATAAGACTTTTCTTAGAGAATAAATCTGATATGGAATATAATCAATCTATTTTGAGTTTTGCCGAGAACAAAGTAGTGCCTACAGCTACAGATATGTATGTAGGTTGTCACTCAGTAGAGCAAGAGACACCATTCGTCAACAATTTCACAAAATGCCAGTTATTGACACAGGATGATTGCCATATGAATTAATATTCGTTCTTCAAAAATTTTACATTATTACAACTAACATTGACGTATCTGATGGCTTAGCGAACGGTTGTGTTGGCAAATTGGTATATACAGAACGCGAAGATAATAATGAGCTCATCCGTCTATGGCTTCAATTTCTTGATAAAATAGGGGAAAAAATAAGGAAAAAAGCTGGCCATCGTATTTAAACTTTAAACATTAGTAGGACAGCAGTGCCGATTTTACGAAGGTTGTCATCTATATATCAATGAATAGAAATAAAAACATATTCGCAAAAATGAATCATTTTCCACTTGTTTCTGCCTGTGCACTCACAATAAGTCCCAAGGCGGTACTTTCGACGAAATAGTTTATGAATATATTATATTATAATCTAATTATTATAATATATTTTATAATAATATTATTATAATATATTTCATAATCAACAGCTTTAGCACGTTAACACGTGTTACTAATATCAATGGACTGTTTACAGTCACTAAGATCAATGACAAAAAATTTTATCATGGAAGAAAACGACCAGTTGGAATAATAGACTTACAAACTGAATTTCAAAGACTTCAAAACTCTCGGTTGATAACCGTTCAGGATAAATTGTGCAAATATAAGTGATGTTAAACTGTTCACATTTAATTGTCAAAGTTTAAGAGCTCATGCTGATCTGGATGATACAGTGTTGAAGAGTTCCACACTTTTACTATTTTCCGATACTTGGATGAAAAATGAAGAGCAAATCGATATTCCGGATTTTTATTGCGTTACTCAATACAAGCGACCAAACTCAACAGCTGGTGGTGTAGCTGTATATCATTCATCTGTAGACATACTTTATAATGTAACTATAATGCAAAATATTTCGTCAACTATACTCATGCCTTTTAATACCTTTTAAATAGTAACTACCATGAGTTATACCAATGATTATTGCCGGAGATTTCAATGTTAATTTCCGTTCAGAAGAATCTTAACCATAGTGCGCATTCAGGTCCACCAACTGTTGGCAACATGTTGAGTAAAATCAACATGTTGAGTAAAATCAACATGTTGAGTAAAATCAACATGTTGAGTATACTGAATGCAGCCGATACATTTGATATAACTGTTGAGTTAAATGTCATTTTTTCCATCGGTGTTCGTATTGTGATACATTACATAGTGTATATTTATAAAGTGACAAAAATTATGGCACTTTATGTTGGGAAGTTGCATAATCAATTATGATACCGATAGGTAGCGCTATGATGGCGGACCTGAATGCACCCATTGATTGTTTTTTTAAAAGAAAAAATAAATTTAAAGATAATTCAACAACAAGATTTGGTACAACAATTGATGCGGTTTTTTCAAGAAATTTAGCAAATTTGCAGAGTGAAGTTTATATTTCTCACTTTAGTTATCATAAACCTATCATGTCATATTTCAATTATGATAATAATTAAATTGACTTTGTAATACATTATGTAAATATGGAATTTTATTACACATGTTGTAAATTATATTACCAATAAACGCTCTAAATTTCAATATGACATATTTATTTTATATTATTTAATCATTTTAGAAACACCTGCCACATTAGCCAAAGAAGTTTTATTTCAACCGCATGTAAAAATTACATGCACCCACTTTTTTTTTATCACAAGCGTAGTTACTTTCTTAATACTTAATATTTATTATAATATTTAATTATGGTCAAATATTTTTATGGTCAAATATTGATGGCAAATATTTACAATTAGTATAGGAGTATTTCGGTTTCTATACTTTGAACAGCTTAAGAAAGAGCTTCTTCTACTTCAAACGAAGCTAACATATATATGTAGTCTACACGCACATATACGAGTAGCATATTAAAGTTCGATACAAAAAATTGCTTGAATTTGAAATCCAAAAATATACGTCTTAAAACTCAATTGCTTCCAATTGGCAGAAAAATTAGGTTTTATTAGCATAAAAGCAGCTGTAGCTGTTGCTAAATTGCCCTTTTTAACTACATTTTGCATACGAAAAAGTTGTAAATAGAAATGCTTTCAGTGCTTTTATGGACGCCTCTTTGTATGTCTATATGTATACGAGTATATATATAAATCGAACGAAATAAAAATCATTATCATCTTTTGGGTAAGAAAAAATAAAGAATTTATCGTTCTCATAAAACAAATTAAATCCTTCATCAACATCAACATAATAATAATGGCATATTACATATACAATGGATCGATTTGAAAAATCCTTATTTTGAGAAATCTATATTATATGTATTTATTATATAAATGGGTTATAATCCATATATATTGGGAAGGCCAGATACAAAATTTTCAAAATTTTATTCACGGTGGGTGTGTGTGTGTATGTGTATGTCATGTGCGTTCTCTCCGTTTTCGCATTTCAGTTTCATATAGCACAGCAAGTAAAACATTTTATGTATACGAGTAAGAATGAAATGAATAAAATGTTTTGTTACTTCTTATATTATTTTTTATGGTGAATCCTATTTTATTTTTGGGCTGTCGTATTTTATACTGAAAATGAAATGTACGTACATCACATAAATGTTAGATAGAAAAATATGGATAATTTCATTGAATTCATCCCTTTGGGAGGAAAAATAAAAAATAAAAAATAACAAAAATCAAAAGAAATGAAAATAAAATGAATTTAAATGTGCAATCTATGAAGAGGCAGGCGTATAAAACGTTAAACAATTTCCATACATATTAGTTATTCTGTGTGATATAAGATATATAGGTTCAATTCGCGAGACTGATTTAATAAGGAAATTATTTTTGTTTTCAAGGTGTCATCCAGCAAAATCAATCATGATAGTGAAATTGGGTTTCCTTAGCATTAAAGGGATACGGAAATTTCTATTTTCAATTTCATCGAGTGACTGAGAGATATGACTATATATTCTTAACTTAAATTTTCTTAGTAAAATGTACACATATTTATTTACATGGTGTGGTGTTTAAAGATAATTTTAATTCAAGCCATAAAAGACGCAAGGTAAACCCATGTCATTAAAAAATAGAACTTCGAAGAATTTATAAAGAAATATAATATTAAGGGTATTTTGTTTACTTTTGATGGAAAACATACCATACTTGAATGTATGTGTTTGTCGTCAGAGTAAAAAACTTTTTTTTATGCTTCATCTAGACTTGAAAAAGTTATTACAAATTTATTCAATTTAACGAACGTTTCGATCTAACCGAAGTTCGTAGAATTATCGATACAAATAATAAGGGAAAAAAGGTTAACTAGAGGCCTATCCTACCTAAACTAAAGGAATTTAAAGAGTCAAAATCGGTTAACGAACAAAGTTTCTCCACTACTATCACAATTAGTAATCGATGAAATGAATGATTAGGATCCTCTTTATGGGCAAACTAAATCAATTATTCCTATATAAGAACGTTCCAAATGATATACTTAATAGGCTTAATTCGTTTGACGTGCAGTTACAACGGCTTAAGTATATCAATAAGAGAGTTATCCCAAACAAAGAAATTTACAAATATCTTAAAATATTATGGTGGAACGTCAATGGGTTTTAGTAACATCAGGTTGAGTGTTGCAGTTAGTTCTTTTGCCTTATATCAGAAACACATTTGACCAAATAGTCAATTATTAAATTAGAAGGTAGAAATTGTCAACTATTAGGGATTGTTTGTCAGACCATTCATCCAAGCAACTCAGCCAAAGGTGAAAGTGCAATCAGTATAATGGAAAACATCAAACATTTAAGCAAGAAAAATTCACCATAGATGAAATCCAAGCTACAGCCTGGGTCCGTATTCTTGAATTTTGATCGAAAAAAATTCAAGTGATTTTTTTTTTCGTCTCTAAAATCCACTAAAAATTTCACGCACATGCAAAGACGTATTCTGGGTGGTGAAGGAACTTTTCTTTTCGGACCATCGGTATGTGACGTTTAATGTTGGCATTCACCCTGTTACCCGGAAAGCCTTCAGGAATCCTAGAAGTACGAACTGAAATAAATACGGGGAAGTGTTAGTACGACTCTTACCGACCGATGCTCCGAAGCCCCCAGCCACAGAGAAGGAGCTGGATTTCCTGGTGGAGGAAATCACAAGCGTCTGTAACTTGTCCTAGGACACTGCTTGCCCCAAGAGAATACCTAAGGGGAAGCAGAAACCGGTATGGTGGTCCAGGGATTTGGGAATCCTTCGTATAGGATGGAGGAAAGCATTCAACAGAGCAAAAGGCTCTAGGGAAGCTGACGATTGGGACTCCTATAAAGAGCACCTTAAAAAATACATAAAGGAATTAAGGAAGACGCAGAGGAGGTCTTGGAAACTATTCTGTGATAAAGAACAAAAAAAAAGAAAATGAAGGTGAATGAAGGTGTTCCGGAGACCTCGCGTCTCAGGAAAATATTATCTACGAGCCCAACGAGCCCTAGTTACTTAATTAAACCAGATAGGCTGTGGACAACGTATAGTGGGGAATCATTGTCGCTCCTGTTGGAAACCCGATTTCCCAGATAGTGTGGATGTGTCGACGGAGCTTGGTAGGAATAGGGAAAAATTATCGTCGGGGTGCCCGGGGGAAACAGTGTGTAAAAACCGGATCCTATGGGTACTAAACGGCTTTAGACCCTATAAATGACCGGCGGCAGGCCCGGACGGTATTATTCCAGTGGAATTGCAAAAACACTCGTCGAGCATTCTCCCATGGCTGGAGGTAATCTTCAGGGGGTGTTTAAAGCTGAATTATATTCCTAGGAAATGGACGGAGGTTTGGGTGATTTTTATCCTGAAACGGGGAAGAATTCACAGGCCTATCCAAAGGACCTAAGAACTATAACTCTATCATCCTTTCTGTTAGAAACATTGGAAAGATTGACGTGTACATACGTGCAAAAATAAAACCCCGTAATTGGGAGATTTCTCAGCATGCGTACTGGAAAGGGAGATCTGTGGACACGGCTCTGCATTCCCTGGTGCAAAGAATTGAAAAATCAATCTACTCGAAAGAGTACTGTATGGTAGCCTTCCTCGATATAGAGGGCGCCTTTAACAATGACAGGCCGGAGGCAGTTCAGGAAGGACTGTTTTTCTTAAATGTGGACTACTCCTTAAGGAGGTTGATAAATCAGATGCTAAAGTGCAGGATTGTTAACGCGGAGATAGAGGAATCCACCATTAGGAGGCGAGTAGTTAGAGGAACTCTGCAAGGTGGTGTCCTATCACCTCTTCTCTGGAACAAAGTAATTAATGGACTACTTTTGGAACTGGAGAGGGAGGGAATAGGGGTGATAGCGTATGCAGATGACGTAGTAATCGTGATCTCGCGTAGGTACCTAAGCACGATTAGGGAAGTCATGCAACACGCGCTCTTAATCATTACAAAGAGGGCTACCAAATGTTGGCTGGGTATAAATCCATCCAAAACAGAGCTTGTACTCTTCACCAAGAAATATAAAATTCCGGTAGTCCCTCCTACCTTAAAAGGCTCGGCAATGGTCTCTACTGATAAGGCAAGATTTTTGGGCATAAGTTTGGACAGTAGGCTAAATTAGAAGCCCAATATTTTAGAGAGAGTAAAGAAGTCTACCATGGCTTTGTACTCATGTAGGAACGCCGTCGGTAGGTGATGGGGTCTAAAACCAGAACTGATACAATGGCTCTTCACCGCTGTAGTCAGACCGATTCTGATGTGTGTAAGACAAGAAAACTAGACAAGAAAACTTATAAAAATATGATAGAGAAGGTACAAAGAACTGTCTGCTTGCTTATAAGCGGAGCACTGAGGACAACTCCTACACGTGCTCTGGAGGCTATGCTTTACTTTCTTTCTGTCGATATTTTTGGTAAGCAGAGAGCGGCAACCATGGCTGCACGACTCTCTGCCGTGTTTGAGTAGAAATATCTACAGATGGGCCACTCGACGATTGGCAGTTCGCTTAAGGAGGCCTTGGCGAACAGTGGCTACACAATACCGATTGTATGCTTTAAAAAAGGCTTCCAGACCCTTATTCGCTCAAAGGAATCCTGGGGGAACAGGTCAACAGCAAAAACTCGAAGTATACAATTCTACACTGACGACGGCTCCAAACTAGACGGCAAAGTCGGAGCTGGAGTCTATTTTGACAAATTAAATGTGAATATATCCGTTCATCTTCCTGATCACTGCAGTGTGTAGCAGGCAGAGGTGGTAGCGATTGAGGAAGCACTGACTTGGTTGATGCATAATGTCATATCCACAATGGATATAACAATAAATGTAGATAGTCAGGCGGCAATCAAGTCGCTGGAATCGGTTTTTCATACGTCCTCGGTGGCATTGAAATGCCGCTCATCTCTTAACGAGATGAGTCAGCAGTTCAATATTCAGATAGTCTGGGTCTCCGCTCTCGGACGTTCTGAGGAACTGCAGAGCTGACGAACTGGCAAGGAAGGGTACAACTCTCCAAATAAAACCGGAAAGGGCAAATCTGGAGAGGCCTATAGCAGCGCTTTTTATGGCACTGCTATAAGCACCATTATTACACTATAACATGCAATGTAGCGCGGCAAGTCTGGTCGAAACTGGACTTGAAGCGCTTCAAAACACTACTATCTCTACGTAGACCTAACTTAAGTATAGTCGTGGGGGTGCTCACAGAACACTGCCTCATTGGAGAGCATGTGAGGAGGCTTGTGTCAATGGCAAATGACTTCTGTAGAAGCTGTATGGATGAGGAGGAAGAAGAGACTGTAAGCCACTTCCTCTGCTCATGCCCGGCACTAGCTTACAGGAGGTACAAACATTTGGGCACTTATTGTTTCAACGGCCTTATAAATCTCGAGAACTGCAATGTGCGAGATATCTCACGCTACATAAGTAGCTCTGAATGGTTCCAATGAAGGTGAAACGGGAGTAGGATTCTTTCGAATCACAATGGACCATCACCGGTCTAAGTGTTCGTTAGCAGCCACTCTAACTTAACCTAACCTAACCTAAAGACGTATTCTTGAATTCATGCGGATTTTATCCCTTTCTCCAATTCTAACTAACTCCACACAGTGGTAAATAAATTTATGTCAAAATTCAAATAAATTTACGTCAAATTTTATATTTTGTTTCAGATTATAAATTGTGAAAAATAGTGATTTGGTTTTTGTGAGTGAATAATATTAATTAAATGATTATAATGGCTGGATTAGATGAACTCGGAATAGTTTTATCTCGTTCTGTTATAGAACAAGCAGAAGAAATGGAAATTAGATGGTTTATAAGAGAACGCCAAAATTGATTTGAGTTGTCAGATAAAAAGTTTATAAACCTATATAAGGTGAGCTAATTAATTCAATTGAACCCTTTACCAATTAACATAGACGCGTACCGTGCATTAATAAAATATTTTGACCAGGTTGGTAAACGTTACTACACTTACCAACTAAAGAGCCAAAAAGGTTTGGTCGTTATTATTAAAGGAATAGAGAGCTTTGTAGAACCAAACGAAATACATGATGCTCTCACTGCCGAAGGTTTTAATGCAAAATCGATTACAAATATTATTAACCGGGAGAAGATACCACAACCACTATTTCGCCTGGAATTAGAGCCAGACAATAAACCTATGAAAGGCAAACATTCAATTTATAACATAAAATATTTAATGCACAGAAGGGTAACCGTTGAGGAACCTAAGAAAAGAATTGGGCCAATACAATGTATCAAGTGCCAAGAATACGGGCACTCAAAAGCATATTGCACACTAAATGACGTTTGTGTTATCTGTGGCGAACTTCATAATTCAAAACAGTGCAATAAAAGGAAAACTGATGCCTCCGTATTACGATGCAGCAACTGTAATGGCAATCATACTGCAAACTATAGAGGTTGTCCCATTTATATGGAATTAAAACGAAGAATTAACCCAAAACAACGAGCAGAGCAACACATGCTTAATTTACATCCAGCAGTTAAACCTGAAGTACGACCAGAAGTTTCATTCACCAACTTTCCAAATATAACCCATAACGCAACCGTTAACAGCAGCATGCATCAAGGTGTTTCGTACGCCAGTATTCTTAAAGGCAACGCTCCAAAAGCTCAAGTAACTCAGGAAGGAAATGTTACCACAGCCTTAAACAAGCTAACAGACATGATGCAAAGCTTCATGACGATGATGGAGAGAACGATGGACTTGATGATGCAAAATATGAACGTGTTAATGCAGATAGTTGTTAAAAAATAAACATGACCGTTCTAAAAATAGCAGTTTGGAATGCAAACGGCTTAGCACAACACAGAGCAGAAGTTCAAGCATTTCTCATTGAGCACAATATTGACATAATGTTAATATCAGAAACACGTTTCACTAAAAAAAACTATTTTAAAATTAACGGGTACTCAGTATATGATACTAAGCATCCAGATGGTAAGGCGCATGGTGGTACAGCAATATTAATCAAGAGGCGATTAAAACACCACGAACATACAAAATATGAGGAACAACATATCCAATCGACCAGTATTTGTTTAGAAGAGTGGTCGGGAAAATTTATAATATCCGCAGTATACTGTCCACCAAAACATGCCATAAAAAAAGAGCAGTTCGTGAATTATTTCAAACAGCTGGGTAAAAAATTTCTTGCGGGAGGCGATTACAACTGTAAACATGTTCACTGGGGTTCAAGACTAACATCGCCGAAAGGCAAACAGCTATATGAGGCCATGGAAGAACAAAGTTTGGATTATTTATCAGCTGGACATCCAACATACTGGCCCACGGATAGAAAAAAGATTCCTGACTTATTGGACTTCTGTATAACTAAAGGCATAGCACGCTCAAATGCAAAAGCCACAGATTGCTGTGATCTGTCTTCTGACCACTCACCTATAATAGTAACAGTTAGCACCGATGCCTTAGAGTCGGAAGCACCCAAACGTCTAACGAACACACGGACCAATTGGAATCAATATAAAAGATTAGTAGAAAAAAATTGTCGACTGGACATCCCACTTCACACCCAAGCAGATATTGATGTAGCAGCTGAACATCTAAAAGATATAATGAAATTAGCCGCAGAGAAGACCACGCCTATTATGAAAAATTCCGAAAAACTTAATAAAATTTCATTTAATATCCAGGAACTCATTCGGGACAAACGAAACATACGTCGGCAGTGGCAACAAATAAGATCACCGATATTAAAATGGAAATTAAACCGTGCAATAAAGACTCTAAAATTCGCTTTAAAAGAGGAAAACAACAAACAGACACAGAATTATTTAAGTGAGCTGTCCGCAACAAATAAAACAGAATATTCATTGTGGAAGGCAACGAAACATTTAAAGAGGCCGGCAAACCTAAATTCACCCATAAGATTACCAAATGGGGATTGGGCAAGAAGCGATGTAGAAAAAGCCAATACTTTTGCGTCCCATTTGGAGAAAGTGTTCTCTCCACATGATCCAATGAATAATTTCAGGCTACCAGAACAAAATGAAAATGATTCCACCAATAAACCGATAAAGTTTAAGTGGAAGGGGGTCAAGAGCACCATTAACAATTGCATTAACTACAAAAAAGCACCAGGGTATGATCTTATAACTGGAAAAATGTTAAGAGAGTTACCAGACATATGTATAAAACTAATAACATACATATTTAATGCAATCCTGCGAATTTGTTATATTCCTCAAGAATGGAAGATTTCTCAGATCACAATGATACACAAGCCTGGAAAACAAGAAACTCATATCTCGTCATACCGGCCAATTAGTATGCTACCCACAATTTCAAAGCTGTTTGAAAAAATGTTACTTACAAAACTAAAACCAGTTCTAGAAGAAAAACAGATTATACCAAACCATCAATTTGGATTCCGGAATCAACATGGCACCATAGAACAAGTACATAGAATTGTAAATGCGATCAAAGCTACCTTCGAGGAGAAAAAATATTGCTCTGCTATTTTTTTGGATGTTGCCCAGGCGTTTGATAAAGTCTGGCACGATGGCCTTATTTATAAAATAAAAGAGATGTTACCAAAAAATTTACACCTAATTCTAGAAAACTACTTGCTCCAAAGGCAATACCTAGTTAAGTACAATGATGCAGTCACTACTTTAAAACCCATACGCGCAGGAGTTCCTCAAGGCAGCGTTCTCGGACCTGTCCTATACTTACTGTATACAGCCGATTTGCCAACTACAAACCAAGTATTGATATCAACATTCGCTGATGATACGGCTATTTTGGTATCAAACAAAGATCCTGAAACGGCCTCTAGGAAATTGCAAAACCATTTATGCAAAATTGAAGATTGGCTACGTACATGGCGAATAAAAGTAAATGAAGAAAAATCAACCCACGTTACATTTACGCTGAACAAGTGCAACTGTCCTACGGTGGAATTAAATGGTGTCATTATACCGCAGCGAACTAAAGTTAAATACTTAGGTTTACATCTAGATAGGAGGCTGACATGGAAAGAGCATATAGAAACGAAGCGCCATCAAATAAAGATAACATTCTCCAAAATGTATTGGCTAATAGGCAGAAATTCAAAATTATCTCTAGAAAATAAAGTTCTCCTATATAAATCAATTATTATGCCAATATGGACATATGGCATTCAACTGTGGGGTTCTACTAGTGCATCAAATAAGGATATTCTGCAAAGATCTCAATCCAAAATACTAAGGAATATCACAAATGCTCCTTGGTATATTCGAAATGCGAACATACAAAGAGACCTTGGTGTTAAAACTGTGAACGAGATCATCAGGGAGTACAGCACGAAGTATTTTTCGAAACTAGAATCACATCCTAATGAATTGGCTAGGGATATTTTAAAACAGCCGAAGTATAGACGACTACAAAGAACAGATCCACTTGACTTAATGAATATATTATAAAAAAAAGTTGGTGTATAATATAGACTGTTATATAAATTAAATAATTGAGCCCATTAATAATAAGTATTAACATAGGTTAAGACTTAAAAAATGTAAATTAGTTTGTAAGATATGCGTACTTTTCGTTAGTTTCTTTAACAGAAAGATTCGAAAATAAAGCCATTGGCAGTAAAATTAAAAAAAAAAATTGAACCTCATTTACCAGATTGTTCGAGAACCAGTGCTTTAAGTGTGGAGGAAAAAGTAAATCTATGCTATAAGAAAAGTCAAGAGAAAATCAAAATTATATTGAAAACCATTTACTAAATAAAATAGGTAATCGCATCTTTAAGATTTTTTGACGTAGGACAACATTTTAATGTATCAATGAGTTAACGATCAGTCAGTAGAAGTATAAATGACGTCATTAATGCTGTTCATGCCATTGAATTTTGCGCATTACATAACATTTGCATTGAAAATGGGCTAGACAACGTTCCATCTGAAGAAAATGATGATTTGTTGGATGGAATGTTTACTTATGATGAAAATTTACACAACGAATGAAGCAGCAGTACTACAACGAATTCTCTTTTGAATGCAGGTTGATGGATACAACAAACCTTTTGAATGCAGGTTGATGGATACAACATCTGATGCATTTCATATCCAAAATGATTGATGATTGACAATTGACAATAAAACTCGAAAAGTTGTTAGCTTGGCCGTTGGTAAATACGTTTCACGGTAGTCGAAACTTTTTCCTTGCAAAAAACCACGAGCAACAAGTCTTGTTTTGTACTTGTCGACATCGCCATTTAATTTAAGTTTTTTCTTAAACACCAATTTGCAAGTAATAGCTATACGACCAGTTGGTAACTTACACAGGACCAAGTGTCATTTTTTAACAATGATGAAAATTCATCATTAATTGCCATCTCCCATTTTGGTCAATCAGCACGTTTCCTTGCATCGTTCATCGTAACCGGATCATTTTGCACTAATTCCTCAGCTGAAAATGCATAATCAGCAAACCAAGTTCCCGGTTCATATCCGTACCAAAATTTGAAAACTACGATGACCAAACTACGATGGAAAGCCCATATAATAAGAAATAAAAATAAAAAATTACGTTTAAACCCGTGTGGACTTATATGGAAGCTCAGGGGCTTCTCCAAACTTTGCAACATCGATATAAGGTCAAGATTTCAAAATAAAGTTTTGTTAAATATTGTAACCCACCATATTAGAAACAGTGTTATCTATAAAGACTGAGTCAGTTGCAGAGAAAATTAAAATGGCCAAGGCGTCACTTAAAAAGACTACACATGTTTTCTAACATAGAGGCATGACTCAGCTTCCAAACAATCCAAACAATATCAGAAGGCTTTAACCACAAATAAATATACCCAGATGGCTTATTGCAATGTTAAGGTGTGGTTTGATCAAATTTCGATAATATTTGCATCAGTGAGAAAATTACATACTGCATTCGAGGAGCCCACCTAAATAATTTTACTAATCGATGAAACAAACCATTTAAATTTTTATTTGTTTATCTACTTATAGAGCCATCTATTGAAAATATCTTTTAAATTATCGTTTTTATTTTTTATTCGTATGAAAATAAGTTTGTATGTATTAGACAAATACAAATAAATTTATAGAATAAAATGTTGTTTTTACATAAAACATTCAAGACGAGTTTTTTCTCGACCAATGAAATTATGTTTGCAATAAAAATGTGATTTTAATAATTCAAATAAACTGGGTTCAAATAATTTACGGACTGATATAAAATCGTTTTTCTTTAAGTGTTTTTCAGCTAGCCATAAAATTTAAAACCACCTTTTAATGTCCATAGAATAGTTTTAAGTATAATTTTTTTAAAGCAATAATTAGATTAGTAACTTGACTATATTACTAAAACCAAAGTCCCCTTTATAACAAAGCCGCAATGATCAAATTCAACTTGAACAAAAGCCGAAAAAAACTCTACTTTTCTTCAAATCGTATGATAAAAAGTATTGTCTGTCATACGTTTTAAGTATTTTAATCATGAAAATGGCTGTAAAAATTTATTTTAAACGCACAGGCATTTAAAGTGATAGCAAAGAGGAAGATATTTAATTCTCTGAATGTGATAGTTCTTTTCTAAATGTGAAGGTGATAGTTAAATTATGAATGATTAAAAATTTAATCAATAAAACCCTTTTTATATATCTTTAATCAATGTTTTAATATAAGGGTCTAAAA
Organism: Tipula confusa; assembly: GCA_963556175.1. NCBI lineage: Eukaryota > Metazoa > Arthropoda > Insecta > Diptera > Tipulidae > Tipula > Tipula confusa. Next base: position 96,883,579 of record OY744477.1, read on the forward strand.
AACCTCTATTTACAAAAACAAGTTTAGTCCATGACGTGCGTAATCAGCGGTCAATTTATTGCGTGATGGTGTTGAAAATAAACGATAGTTTTATGCTTAAAGATATTTTTAAGTTTATTACAGTAGACGTTGAGAATAATGAAAAAAAAACAAGAAATAAAATACCAGGGGTGCGATTATGTAAGCATTTCGAGTTTCGACAAGATGGCTGTTACTTTTCAAAAAATTGGTTATTTGACATGTCGAAATTGCTACAAGTTGTTGTTGTTTTACTCGAATACATTTTAGGTTGCGACAGACATTTCGAAATGAGTAAAATATTTTTTTTTTACATAAAACTGGCCACAATATCGACATATTTCGTCATGTTTTGACATTTCGCACCCCAGTGCAATTTAATAAAATCATTTTGATTAAAGATGCGTTCAATTCTTTAACAAGGCGCGTCCACAACAAACTATATTTGAAATAAAAACATTACTAACAAATACATAAATAAATTATCAATATTTTATGTGAGTCTAGAATCAAAACTTGTTCTTTTCCATGAAACAAAAAAAATGAGTTATTGATTGATTGTTGTAAACCTTTATAAGAACATCTTCTGTCGCAAATGTTACTTGCAAAACTCACTCTAACAGTGAAATATTTTAGTTCAAAATATGGTTGGTTTCAAAACTTACTTTTATCCATGCCAAAGTAATTTCCAAAACTCACCTTTTCCACAAAATAAATGAGTTTCAATAATACATTTTTCCTTTGATATTACAAAACAGTTTAAAAGTTAAAACCAAAACTGTATCTTATCCAGTGTAATTATCCCGCGCATTTAAGTGTCCATTAATTTTTTTTTTTCGTTTTTAATGCAACGGATTTTAGTTTTCTAGTGTTTGTTGTACAGGTTGGTCGCATAAAATATACATACATCTATTTAAATACCATTTTGTAGCGTATTAACATTTTTGGTGATTTTTTTATTGTTAAAAAGATAAAAACTTGTCACACGATGGAATCTTATACTTTTGCACTGGTTGTCAGTAACCAAAATGCTAGAAAGAGGCACAATAATACCGTTAGAAGATTTGAATAAAACAAAAGGAACAGGTAAAAATTATATATATGCATTTGAAATATTCGTATAGTAGAGCGCATAATATAAGCATACTATATCCTACTTACAGGTGTGAAAAGAAGAAATTGCCTAAGATGCCCAAATGTGCTCACAAAGCTAAAATTTTTCGTTGTAAAGATATACGAGGAAACGATGCCGTGGCCTTTGCGCAAAACTTTTACAGCTCAAAGTCAAAATTAATTCAAGACGCATTTTTACAAAAATATTGTATTACTTATAAACCAAAACGACTGGATCGATACAAGGGTCTAGAAAAGGGGCCTAGAAAATGGCTAAGGGCTACAAGGGCTACAACGGCTGAGAAAATCGATGGCCAATCAATATTTTTGATGTATCTCTAATGAAAAACTGATAAGATTGTGCACAAATGCGTTTATGGGGATCTTAAATGTCTCATCAGATCGTTTAAAACAAGTTTGTAAAAATTACTTAGAGACAGGTAATTCCCCAATCAAAAAGCGTGGTGGTGATAAATGGTCAATCAAAATGGCAATTAAAAAAAATGCTATGATCGAATTTATAACAAAGTTTAAGACGTTGAAAATACACTACTGCAGAAATAAAGTAAAACATCATCAGTACCTACCAATGGAGTTGTCAGTAAATAAAATGTATCGTATGTACACAACCACAAATTTACATAATTCTGAAGTTGCCGTGAAACCAAGTTATTTTAGATATATTTTCAATACCCATTTTAACATTGGATTCAAAGCTCCAGCAAAGGATTTCTATTCAATATGTCTTAGTTTTAAAGAACAAATTAAAATTGAAGCCAATTCATTTAAACGAAATCTCATTTTAACTAAACAACGAGTTCATAAACTTCGAGCTTAAGCGTTTTTCGGGTTGTTGCAGAAGGTGAATATAAATATGTTAACTATGTCATTCGACTGCCAGAAAAATATGATTTTGCCAATGGTACCTGATCAAGCGTCATTTTACAGTCGGCAGTTATATTGTTATAATTTTGGTATTATGTGATGGGTTCCTCTCACGATACCTTATCGCACCAAAATGTAAGGGAGCAAATGAAATCGCATCAGCTATTTTCCATCGGCTGTGTAATACGGATGTCTCCAATATAAATCACATTCGTTTGGTTGCAGATGGTTGTGGTGGGCAGAAAAATGGTATCATGACAGTTATGTTGGGGTATTGGCTTGCCAACCGATCCCCATCATGTGTAAAAATGATTGAACTGGTTTTTCCAGTAATAGGCCATTCATTCATACCTTCAGAGTGTGTGTTTGCAAGAATAGAAAACGTGTAAAAGTTTTATATTGACCAAGGAGCACAAAGTGGAAATATTTATAAGAGGAGAAATTCTTTATAAGTTATTTAATTTATTATTTGTTAAATTTTTTCTTAATTTTGTAGAATAAATTTTTAATTTATGATTTTTAACAATATGACTGAATTTTAAATAAAAAATTATTAAAAACCTAGTTGTTCTTAAATTGTAATTATTTGAAGCGTCTTCAAAACTACATATATATAACTATATAAAAATTGGTTCCAAAACTTCATCTTTTCCTGATGTAATTTCCAAAAGTAATTCTTTTCATACTATTTATTAATTTTTTTTTTCAAAATTTAATATACATTTGGTTAATTATCATTCATCATCTCATTAAAACGTGTATCAAAATCAAAAATACAAAGTTAAAGTAAAAGACCGTATTTAATAAAGATTGTATTAGTTTTTATCATTTTTCTCAAAATGTCTTAACATGGAAAATAACAAGTTTTGCTTCTAATTGACTCATATGTGTTCTTATGGAATATCGTAAAATGTATGCCCTTATATTAAGCTCAGTTAAAATTTTGTCCGAACATTGAGGCTTGTATATATTTAGGTGGCTTTGGTAAAATAAAACTGTACAAAAATTTAACAGCAATTTGGATGATCTGATGGGAGCCATACTGGAGCACGATGTCAGAATAGTGATTGGCAACTTTAAGGCTGGCAAGAATCAGATTGACTTATGTGAAAACATAGGTCCGTACTCCCGACACGATATAGCGACCGATAATGGAGAAAGGGTGACATTCTCCCCTCATAAAAATATCCATTTGGAAAAATGGACACACCCTCGTAATACGTCCCGTTTTTCTGCAGTTATATACACATTTTAAAACGAACCGTTTGTATAAGTGTATCTGTTTACAAAACTTATAGCACGGCTTGCATAAACAATTGTGTTGGTTTTTCTGATACACAACGCATAGATATAAGTTATGTTCGATTTTTCAAAAACTACATGCATAGAAGTTGATAGGAGTATAGAACAAAATAAACTGGTTCAACAAAATATAAAATTACGCTACATTTCTTTTAGTTATTTTGTTTTATTTACTTTTGCATAGGTGGCATTATACTATATTTAATCCAATTTTTAAACTTTTACCTAATATTCAGGTGGGCCTCTCGATTGAAGTTTCAAAAAATGCACCACTGTTTTCAACCACAATTCCCTTCCCAATAAGTCATCTGGGTATATTTATTTGTGCTTTTTATAAGAGATTAGATTGTAATACCACAACTTAAAACACTGCTCCAATGGCTCACGGTATCAAAAAATATAGTTGGGATTTCGTTTTAAAATAACTTTATATGTTTAAAGGAAATTATAATAATTTATTTTACGTTAAAGGTCATACATTACGCCATATTTAAATATTCATAAAAAATTATGTCTATTAAAATTAAATTTCATAAACCATCTAATGATTATTACAGTTATTATGCTTTAAAGCATCAAGATCCACTTAGTGTCTTTTTTAACGAAGTTGTTGTTGTTATGTATACATAAACTTTACACAACATAATGTGTGATCCAGTTTTATTGTGTTTTTGTAACGAAAAAATCGATAAAATTTTCATTTTTATTCAGTACACATTTTCACAAAAAGTAAAAACAAAAAAAAAATAAAACAACGCATCGGGAAGGTTCGAAGAAAAACATGGGGCCTTAATTTTCCTTCTTGAATATTAATGATATCGATGAAATTTTAATCGTTTGTGATTTTGTTGTATATAATGTTATACATATAGTTGAATTTTATGGTTTTACATCTGAGAAAAATAACTAAATTATAATATTTAATGTGACGCCATTTTGTATAAGTTTTTAGCAGTGAACTGAAATATTAATCATGTGGACATTTAATTTCGACTTGAAATTAGGTTTGGATGTCAAAAGATGGATTATCAAATTTTAATGATCTAACCTCTTCAAAGACATGTTATATAAATTAGATTTTTTTCGTTATTTTTATGATTTATCTATATATGATATAAAAATAAAAGTAGGAAGAAACATTAAAATTGCTGATGAAAGATAATAAACTATATATCAACAATTACTCCAACATATTTATGTATGTTGATATATAAATAAAACAGTAAGGATCGTGTCATTTTTTCAAGACAATAAATTTATGTTGCTGTTCTATTGTTTTGTTTTGGTTTAGAAAGAAGAAATGTTAGTATTATATTATGCCATCATGTACAGTAGAAGGATGATTTTAAATATTATCATTCGACGACTATAATAAGATTTTCCTAAAAAAAAAAAATAAATAATTCATTGATTTTATTTTCAATTTCCTACTATTATCTGTATTCTATATACTATTTCATTTTCGCGAAAGAATCTTATCCGTGTCGAGAAAATACGTAATTTAATTAAAGTATAATATAACTGCGGAAAGTAGATAAAATAAATGATATCCTCGTGTGCATTGAAGACAAAACGCGATTTAAAATATATCTATCCACCATTTTTAATTTCATCTTTGTGCTGATATTTAAAATAACAACCTAGGTTACGATTAGCATTAATTTAATTTTCTTCTTTTTAACAAATATTTAAAATAATTTTGTTAATTCATTGTAAATTGTTAATTGTTTGTTTTATTTCGTTTTGTTTGTATTTTTCTTTTGGAGTGTTAAAATGGTCGCCAATTTTTATACTTAGTTGCTCTTTCTAAAACTTTAGTCGATTTTATTCTATGTATTACGGTTTCTGAGTTACAGAGAATTTATTTGTCGTAAGTTCATACAACTTCGAAAAATTCTCATTTTTTGTCGTATCTTCTAATTTTGGGAGATACGACAAAATTACCAGTATACAATTATTTTATAATTGTCGTATCTCCAATTTAAATATATTTTTGTTGTATGTCCGTATATTATTTATGCGTTTCTGTTTGTCGTATGTCACAAAATAAACCAATCAAATCGTTTAATGTTGTCACTTGACTAGAATATATATAAAGGAAAATCACAATTTTAATTTAGTAGCGTGGTAATATTCATTAGGTGTGGATCGTGTTATTTGTATTTGAAATTAATAGGGTTCTTAAAGAATACAGTGCACAAGTAATTAAATACAAGAACGTTTATTTATTAAGGACATTGTATTTAAACAATTTTAAGTAAACATGAGCTCACCGACTTCAGATATACCTCCTAATCTTAAATGGTAAATAATATAATAAAGTAACAATTTTTTGTTACGATTTGTAAATCTCTATAAATCAAAATAACTACTAAACTTTATACACTGCGCCAAAAAAAAATGCACAAATCTTCGGCCGCTCCAGTATTAAGTTTAGAAAATAACCTTAATAAAGAACCAAAAGCCACCACCAGAAAAAGATTAGTCAATCGGGAATTGTGGCAATCAACGATTCGAAAAAAACTTAGAGGGAAAGCAGTATCAGAATCCAAAATTTTGCATCCAGCAAAATGTGTGGTTGGAAAATGCAACTGTAAATATAAATGTTCAACTATTTTCTCTGATTGTGATCAAACAACGTTGAATGCTACATTTTGGTCTATGGATGCAACTGGAAAACACAACTTTTACAGTTAATTTGTAAAATTAAAATTAAAGAATTTAATTTGTCGTTTCTTAAGCCAAAAAAGGATATCTGCGACAAATGTGCGGAGTTTGAAGCAACCATCGATAGAATATTATCTCAACAACAAAAAAATCACTATGAAATCCATAAAAATCTGTAGTTATTGTACGGGAAAGGGAGCAAAATGATAAAAATACAAATGATTTAACAACTGCTAAAGTAAGCTATGATTTGCAGAATGTGTTTAGCCTTCCAAAAGCGAATACCTCTAGTTTTTTTTTATAAACGAAAATTTGCGGTGTATAATCTTACGGCATTCTGCAACATCAATGAAAAACGTATACTGTTCGGTATGGCATGAATTAGTAAAAGGGCGTGAAGGAAATGGTATAGCATCTGCATTGATCAGTATATTGGAAAGGGTTGTTCGAGATACCCATGAAGTGAATAAAATTATTCTATTCTAAAAGTTATCTGAATCTGGTCGAATTCTCAGAAGAAAACGGGCAAAATTACTTATGCTGAAGTACAGTAAAGTAACAAACCAAAGTAAAAATCTGAAATTAATCTTAGGTAAACTCAACACGTTTTACGAGCGAATACACACACTCGAGCATACAGCTAATGGAGATATTTTTAAATAGAAAAATTACCAACGAACTATTTGCTGGTCCGGGAATGCCAATAGATTCATGTACTATCAGCTAGAATTACAGGAGGTTTTGAAAACAGAAAAAATCAACATATGTCATCACGAAAACACATTTTACTAGACAATCAATTATTAAATTTACAAATTATCAAGTACATATATGTCAAACTAATACAAGCAAGTGTTGTTAATGTTAAAACAAAAAATAACTGCATTAGTGTTGTTAGTATTCACTACTCTCCGAAACACGCATGTAAAAAAAAGATTTTTACAGCAAACGACAAAAAAAGAAACATAATTGAGCTTTAATGCAAAAAAATGTACATTGTAGTTCAAGGCTATCAACGACCAAAGGTAAATAACTCCGTAAGGCCCTGAACACATTTCAGTTAAGCTAATAAGCGATGGAAATATTTTAGCATAGCACATTGCAACTATTACATCCAAAACCCTCTTTATTACAAAAAAGTCTTGTAACTTTCGTTGACACAGTAAACAAAACCTATATACACAATTAAGTGTATTGGTGCTATGAAAATCCATACCAAAAAAGGTATAATTATCTCATACCTACTACCACTATTTAACATTTTTATCTCTAAGTTATGAACACTATTTAATGTGTATGGATAAATTAGAATTTTTTCGTCTCTTGTTATGTTATTTGTGTTTTGTATAAGAAAGAGATAACATCAATTTTGCCTTTTAAATTTTTTTTTAACAATTTTTACTCTTTTTCGATTTATAGTATAGAAATGTTTATTTTATTTTACACTATATTCTAAAACATATATCGACACGTTTTTTACTTACAATACATTCTCATGTGTATATGATTAAACAGCATAAGTATGCAATGAATAGGAATTGTAGTAAAGAGGGTTTTGATTACATCGCTTACACATACATGGATGTAATTGACATGGATGTAATCAAAACCATCTAAAATATAAGTCGTATTGTTTGCATACTCATTGTTGAATTATTATAAATGTCAAACTGTCAAAATATATTTAGAGTGTATTCGTTTATTGTACTTTGATAATAAAAAAATGGACTTTCGTTTTGTTCTTCAATCAAGTTGGACGTGTTATTATTTGGGAGAATATATATTCATTACATCTTGTGAAATCTCAAATCAAAAGTTATTACTCATGCTATACAAAAATATATACTTTGATTGCATTGTAAGTAAAAATCGTGTTGGGATATGATCGCGATTATAGTATAAAAAAAAGAAACATTCACATACCAATACAAAAGAGATTAAGAAAAGAGAGTAAAAATCAAAACCCTCTTTACATGCCGTATTCATTGCATATTCATGCTATTTAACCATATACATTTGAGAATGTATTGTAAAATAAAATAAACATTTCCATACTATAAAACAAAAGAGAGTAAAAATTGTCAAAAAAAAAAAAATTTAAAAGGTAAAATTGATGTTATCTCTTTCCTATACAAAACACAAATAACAAAAAAAGAGATGAACAAATTCTCAATTATCCATACACATTAAATAGTGTGCGTAACTTAGAAATAAAAATGTTAAATAGTGGTAGTAGGAATGAGAAAATTATACATTTTTTGGTATGGATTTTCATAGCACCAATACACTTAATTGTGTATATAGGTTTTGTTTACTGTGTCAACGAAAGTTACAAGGCGGCTTGTAATAAAGGGGGTTTTGGTAAAAATTGCCAAAAAACAAATAAAATAAAATTTGACGTTTAATACCAAAAGTAGAGAGAAAAATTCTCAATTATGTTAATGGTGTGCGTGAAAAATACTCAATTATGTATTGGTAATGGTATGCGTTATTTAAAGAGAGAATTACAATTTTTTATAAATGGATTTTAAAAGTTACTAACACATACTTTAGATATATTTCCACTAATACATTTTAAAAATAAATGAGAATATAACGAATATTTCAATACGGCTTGTAGTAAAGAAGGTTTTGGATGTAATTGATGGATATTAAATATTAAAAAACAAAATTATATTGTATTTTAACATAGTAGGTTTTAATTTTATAAAAACATTTCATACATGTTTGAAAATATTTCAATACATTTGTTTTTTCAATACATGTTTGAAAACATTTCAAACATTTTAATACAGTACATGTGAGTCGCTAACATTAGTAAGGGAAATGCAACTCGACCTAAAGCTTAAAACAAAACAAAAGCGTCAGCGGCAGGCATCGATGCTTGTCAAATTAAAATGTGCAAATAGCATACTAAGCTACCAGAACGATTGACGGTAACGACGATTTTTCGTCGAAATAAATTTAGAGTCTTTCTATTTTTATCGCCGGCGATACAATGTTGCCAACAGATTTTTATATTTTTAAGTTGGTATCGTACATAGCTGTCATAAAATTAACCACTTTTTTTCAATCGATTGTTATTCCTTCTGCAACATGTATCATATTATATAAAATCAAAAACTTTGAGTGAATTAACAAAACAAAAACAATCGTATTTTAACACACTTTACTAGACAATCAATTATTAAATTTACAAATTATCAAGTACATATATGTCAAACTAATACAAGCAAGTGTTGTTAATGTTAAAACAAAAAATAACTGCATTAGTGTTGTTAGTATTCACTACTCTCCGAAACACGCATGTAAAAAAAAGATTTTTACAGCAAACGACAAAAAAAGAAACATAATTGAGCTTTAATGCAAAAAAATGTACATTGTAGTTCAAGGCTATCAACGACCAAAGGTAAATAACTCCGTAAGGCCCTTTACACATTTCAGTTAAGCTAATAAGTGATGGAAATATTTCAGCATAGCTTAGCATAACTCGCTTAATTCATTACGTTTCACATTTCAACTATTACATCCAAAACCCTCTTTATTACAAGCCGTCTTGTAACTTTCGTTGACACAGATAAACAAAACCTATATACACAATTGAATGTATTGGTGCTATGAAAATCCATACCAAAAAATGTATAATTATCTCATTCCTACTACCACTATTTAACATTTTTATCTCTAAGTTACGCACACTATTTAATGTGTATGGATAATTCCATAATTGAGAATTTGTTCGTCTCTTTTTTTGTTATTTGTGTTTTGTATAGGAAAGAGATAACATCCATTTTACCTTTTAAATTTTTTTTTAACAATTTTTACTCTTTTTCGATTTATATTATGGAAATGTTTATTTTATTTTACACTATATTCTAAAACATATATCGACACGTTTTTTACTTACAATACATTCTCATGTGTATATGATTAACAAGCATGAGTATGCAATGAATACGGATTGTAGTAAAGAGGGTTTTGATTACATCGCTCACACATACATGGATGTAATTGACAGGGATGTAATCAAAACCATCTAAAATATAAGTCGTATTGTTTGCATACTCATTGTTGAATTATTATAAATGTCAAACTGTCAAAATATATTTAGAGTGTTATCGTTTATTGTACTTTGATAATAAAAAAATGGACTTTCGTTTTGTTCTTCAATCAAGTTGGACGTGTTATTATTTGGGAGAATATATATTCATTACATCTTGTGAAATCTCAAATCAAAAGTTATTACTCATGCTATACAAAAATATATACTTTGATTGCATTGTAAGTAAAAATCGTGTTGGGATATGATCGCGATTATAGTATAAAAAAAAGAAACATTCACATACCAATTAAAAGAGATTAAGAAAAGATAGTAAAAATCAAAACCCTCTTTACAAGCCTTATTCATTGCATATTCATGCTATTTAGCCATATACACTTGAGAATGTATTGTAAAATAAAATAAACATTTCCATACTATAAAACAAAAGAAAGTAAAAAATGTAAAAAAAAAAAAATAAAAAAAAAAATTTAAAAGGTAAAATTGATGTTATCTGTTTCCTATACAAAACACAAATAACAAAAAAAGAGACGAACAAATTCTCAATTATCCATACACATTAAATAATGTGCGTACCTTAGAGATAAAAATGTTAAATAGTGGTAGTAGGAATGAGAAAATTATACATTTTTTGGTATGGATTTTCATAGCACCAATACACTTAATTGTGTATATAGGTTTTGTTTACTGTGTCAACGAAAGTTACAAGACGGCTTGTAATAAAGGGGGTTTTGGTAAAAATACCAAAAAACAAATAAAATAAAATTTGACATTTAATACCAAAAGTAGAGAGAAAAATTTTAAATTATGTTAATGGTGTGCGTGAAAAATACTCAATTATGTATTGGTAATGGTATGCGTTATTTAAAGAGAGAATTACAATTTTTAATAAATGGATTTTGAAAGTTACTAACACATCTAAAGTATATATTTCCACTAATACATTTTAAAAATATATGAGAATATAACGAATATTTCAATACGGCTTGTAGTAAAGACGGTTTTGGATGTAATTGATGGATATTAAATATTAAAAAACAAAATTATATTGTATTTTAACATAGTAGGTTTTAATTTTATAAAAACATTTCAATACATGTGAGTTACAATACATGTTTGAAAACATTTCAATACATTTGTTTTTTTCAATACATGTTTGAAAACATTTCAAACATTTTAATACAGTACATGTGAGTCGCTAACATTAGTAAGGGAAATGCAACTCGACCTAAAGCTTAAAACAAAACAAAAGCGTCAGCGGCAGGCATCGATGCTTGTCAAATTAAAATGTGCAAATAGCATACTAAGCTACCAGAACGATTGACGGTAACGACGATTTTTCGTCGAAATAAATTTAGAGTCTTTTATTTTTATCGCCGGCGATACAATGTTGCCAACAGATTTTTATATTTTTAAGTTGGTATCGTACATAGCTGTCATAAAATTAACCACTTTTTTTCAATCGATTGTTATTCCTTCTGCAACATGTATCATATTATATAAAATCAAAAACTTTGAGTGAATTAACAAAACAAAAACAATCGTATTTTAAAATTAAATTTTACAATTATAATATGTTGTTCGAAGAAAAATTAGTCGAATTAGTTTGGCAAAATACAATTCTGTATGATTTGTCCAATCCGAATTATAGGAGAACGGACATTAAAGATAAAATTTGGCGTGATATTGCTCTTAACCAGGAATCAAAAGGTAAATAATTTAAACATTATATATTTTTTAAAATCAATGTACGTATAATTTTATTAAACTTAGAAAGTATTTGCAAAACCCGATGGAAGAGTTTACGAGACATTTACAGAAAATCCCGCCGCATTGAATCACCGGGTAGCACTGCGGTTGACCCTGAATTACACAAAAAAACGCGGTGGCTATGTCGTCTACACAGCCGTAGTGATACGTGATAACGTAAATATGTAGTTGTGAGAAATGATAGACTGTATGGATTAATTAAAATCGATTTATTTATTACTAGCAACCGCGCCATCGGCGGTGTACAAACGATTAAGTATTGGTCGATGGTACGAGAAATACGATATGAAGGGCAAGGTCTCTGCGGTGTTGTTCCTTTTTTGTTTTTTTTTTTGAAATTTTGAAATTGGCTACTGTTCTGTCATAGTCATAAAGAGCGGCATAGAGAACGATTCTTCTATTTCAGTGAAACTACACTGAAGATGTAAAGTGACATCTATTACTATTAATATGCACTACTTTATATTGTTTTATTTCACACATATTTTTATGTAATTCGCCTCAATGTATGCATTATTTTAATACCAACTTTCATTTGAAAACAAATAATTGCAATAATTAGGCAATTAGAGAGACATTCAGACTGTATAATTTGAAATTTATGTTTTTTTTTCTTAAATATAATTAATGTGGATATTAATTATTTTAATTTTACTTTAATTAAATCGCACTGTTCTTTACGCAAAATTTGTTCGATCAGTTAATGCATTCTCTCGCTAGCATATTAAATCGCTCTTATCAGAAGTTCGCGGTGCACCCTCCCCCACCTGCTGTTGACCACAATGTGAAAATATAAAGAATGACGCATCGAGATTAAAGATGAACCTACGTAATATATATTTAGAATGAAGTAATACCTTATACTTTATGAGTAGTCTCCATGCAAACAAGGACAAATTTTCTTTTGATTTCCTGAACACATAAGTTCTGAACTTAAAAACGTTATCACGTTAAAAAAAAATGGAAGTATTACCAGCTCATGAGCTTTCCCGATAATATAGACGATCAAAGAGAGTAAGTAGCAACCATCTTTAAAAGTTAATTTCATTATATTGGACTTTACATTTTTAGAACGGTGGGAAATTTTGAAAACCGTCAAAATATTACAAAAAGTAGTAGTACCAGTACCTTTAATACTGACGATGATAATTTCTTTGATTACAAAGATTCTGAGCCTATCGAAGAAGATGAAATATTTTCATCAACGCCAGCCAAAAAAAAGAAGTCTATTTCGGGTAAAGACCAAGTACATAATGTTTTTTCTGATTTTCTGAATACGGCATCAAAGGTTATCACTGAAATAGACAAAGCGCCAACTGAAGTCACCCCTTCTACCGCGATACTGTTTTCATCACTGGCCTTAAAAATTGAAAATGCCAACTTGCCATCAGATGTGTTGGACGAACTGGAGACAGAAGTGACAAATTTAGTATACAAAAGATTACGGGAACACAGTCAAAATTCTCAATACTTTTAACAAATATTATTTTTTTTACTTTAATTAACTTGAACTAATTTTAAATTGATTGAATTAATTTTGTGATAAATGAATTATTTTGATATTTTAAATAAATGAACTTTTTTGAATTCAATAAATCATTTTTATTCTGTTGTACATTCACTTGCATACAATGAGATTCTTATATGTTCAAAAAAAACCTAAACTCTGTATTGCTCCAACGAATAACACCATGAGTCCATTGTTGCAGGAACGTTTTTAATATGTCTCGGCATTCGAAAGCTTCATGGGTTGAACGATTCCCTCTGAAAATTCGATGCTGTTGTAACATATCACCCTTCTCACGCCAAGCTCCAGGAACATCAGTACCACTATCAACATTGTCTGGACAGTAAATTTGACATTTATGGATCATTAAAAAATTATGCAACACAATAGTAGCCAGCACAACTTTTTGTGTATTTTTTGGATGCATTATAATGGTGGTTCCCAAAATGCGCCACCTATTTGCAAATCTATTGTGGAATTAGGTAGAATTCTACTAACAGGAATGTTAATTGTACCATCCTTCAATTGCTTTCCAAATCCACTATTTTGAAAAATCCCAGATTCACTTTGGCTTCCGTAAGCGCCAACATCTACACCCGTAAAACAATAATTTGCATGACATACACCTAAGAGAACAGCACTATCGTGTCCTTTGTAGTTAAAATATAGCGATCCGATCTTTGGTGGGCATCGGATATTAATACGCTTGCCGTCTATAGAACCCTAGCAATTCGGCATACCAGTATTAGTTTCAAAATCATGAGCAATTTTAAACCACTCAGTATTGTTTGACTTTGACACATATACACCATTAAGGTCCCACAACGCGTCAAATGTATCTAATATAATCTCGGGTACAGTAGTGGCACCGAACTTGAAACTCCATGCCAGCATCTGAATAGAGCAACCATAAGCAAGATACCTAAAAAAAATCAATATCGTGTACATATTACTATGCATATATGATGTACTATGAAAAAAAAAACTTATATTTTCGTACATCAGTGTTACATCCAATCTAGTTTCAACGCTAATTGGAGTCCGATGGGAGTGCTTTTTTAATCTATCCTTTAAAAGATTGTACACTTGTTTGAAATGAGCAACACTCATTCTTGTTGCCTTCTGGAAATGCTCCGGGTCATTTTCTTTTATTTCTAAAAAACTTCGTCGAAAAAATCCGTGTTGGTTTCTTGTGAGGTTTATTGGCCTAACCCACCAACGTTTATTTGGCCTTATTAAATTATAATATTCATATGCTAAAAACGCGAGATAAGGAATTTTAATAATTTAAAAAATTTTTATTATTCGATTACGCTCAGTTTAAGAATCCATTTTGACATAGATAAAATATTTTAGGTTATGTCGTTTGTTGTTATTTTTTTATCGCCATGAACTGACGTTCTTGTTATGTTAACTACAGCGATATCGCAGCTACATTTTTTATTTATTCGTCGACGCTCGTTGTTGTCGCTCTTGTTCTGTTTCGAGCTTAAGTTAAGAATTAAGTTTTCATCGCTCGAAATAAAAAATATATCTCGCATAGCTTAGCTTAATTGCGCAATGATCCGTTTAAAAACTTGATATATAACCTATTATCGATAACATATTACACATCGCTTCGCTTAGCTTATAGCTTAGCTGAAATGTGTGACGGGCCTAAAGCTGTGGAAAAATGCAAAATTAAATATTTTCATCCTGAGTTCGATTTCAGTCAATGACCACAACGTTGTGACCAATTGAGTAAAATTGCGTAAGATGTTGTAAAAGATCTCAGCAAAGGGTCAGCTTTGGCCTGTAAAGCTGATGATACTTGCTTAAACACACATGTATTAAAGTTGTTATAATTTATATAGGATTATGAATGGATCGAACACAATTAAGCTTATAACTAACTCTTGCTATATAGTCATGCGCGGTTGTAAAGCAAAATGTAACATAATTTTCAGGATTTTTTTTGGAATAGATTTTTTTAGTAATCTAACTCTAACATTATGTCATATTATAAATATGTGTCGTATATGTATATTATCATAATGATAATAATAATAATAATAATAACACCATATGTGTTCCAAAACCGTATTCGTTTTGTGGGTTTATAAATTCGAAATCTTAAAATATAATTTGCACTAACAATCAATACTCTGTATATTATATATATATATATATATATATATATATATATATATATATATATATATATATATATATATATATATATATATATATATATAATATACATATATAATATATATATATATACATCTTACGCAACCCTCATCCAAAAAATAAGCTAACATCATAATGTTATAAATTCGATAAGGCCGGTCAAGTGTCTGGTGTTTGTTTTATACTTTACGTATATGGACAGTGTACCAGACTAAATGGTTAATCATTAATAATATTATGATATACAAACAAAATATGCGAAAAGATTTAGATAAAAAAAAATTATCTAATGATTGATTTGAGTTTTTAATTAAAATATTAAATTACAACAATCGTTGTAAAAACGAAAAACGGTTCGACATTTCCATTTCAAAACCAATTAGAAAAGTATACGAACAAAAAAAAAAATTTCAAGTTTTCATTTTTTATTCGTAAATAATTTTTCTACGGGCACTTTTTATTTTATTTGTTCTATTTTCGCCTTCATTCTAAAATATCTGTGCGATATTTTATTATTTTTTCAATTCTATTAAAAAAAAAAATTGAAAAGAAAATTTGCACAAAAAAAAAAAAACCGAACGTTTCCCATTGAAGAACGCAGAAGCAAAATAAAATTTATGTTAGATATTACTATACTGATGACGCTGCTTCTGCCTGCTGCTGCTGCTTGTGGATGAAAAACGTATAATACAATAAAAGTTCAAATATAGAAAAGTTTTTTTTTTTTTACAAAATACATAATACAAATTTCCTACATTTCTTCATCCTTTTTCTTGTCAGTATTTGGGAAATATATATTTTTGTTTTGCACAGTAGATTGTGTAACGTCGTATAAATATACGAGTATATCGAGTTTACCGCGATGATAAAATTTTCAGCTTATTGTGTATCAACACCAACATAATAATCAAACGTAACGTATATTGTACTTATATTATACCGTACAATACTCGTATCTCATTTAAGGGGAGTTTCAACAAGATGAAAATTTAAAGGGTGATTTAATTGGCGGTTCAATTTAAAAACATTTTGGTGGTATTTTAGAAACATGGATATAAAATTTATTGAAAATTTATTTTCATTTAGATATGTTTTATGCAATCTTTTAAGGGGTCGAAGCATTCTTAATCACCCTTATTGTGATTGTCGACAATCGACACGTCTCGGTGTAGTTTTCACTGTTTAGCCTAATGATCCAACCTTTGTTTAGTCGCCTCCTACGACAAGCCAAGGATAGTGTGGGGGAATTCTAAGGATAGCATGCTCATTTACTGGTTACCTGGTTACGGGCATGTGATTGTCCGGTAACCACAGGGACCCTTTAGGATTAGGGACTAATTAGAATAATACTTGGATGAACAAGTTTTAAACTTCTGTTAATACCACTAGATTCAGTAGGATAATAAATAACTAGTAATAACTGCAATATTTGATAATACTAATTTTAAAAAACTTGTGAAAAACTTTGGATTACTGACGACGCACCTTAGGCAATCTGGGCAATATTAATTTAGAAACGAGCGAAGAACTATACAAAAGTTTCAAAATACCTTTGAGAGACTATAATGTGACTAAAATTAAAGTAATCTGATTAAGGTGTTGGCACACATTGTCACGAAATATGTAATACATAGCTACATACTTTTTTTTGTTTATTATTATTCTAAGCAAGTTAATCCATAACTAATCCAGTTTATATTACACTACCGAATAGAATCTGATTCAATCGCAGAATTATGTATTGTTAACACATAATATAAAAAACACATAAGAAGTGTATCTACGAAATGAAAATCGACGACATTCAGTCGCTTTAAGTAATTGATTTTTTTTATTACATTTTGTTAATAAATTTTTAGAAAATGTACTGTCTATCAACTATAATATGTATATAAAAATTAATTTCATAGTACAATCCAAGAAAGTTTAGTATTCTAATGAAAATCTGAAATTACGTAACTATACATTAGGTAACATAGTCATAAATTGTGTAAATTTATATGTTGATTTACGCCATTAAATTGTCTATATATGTATACAAATGGAATGTTTATTACAACAGTCGATTTTGTAACAAATCAATTTTTTTAGAAAATGTACAGATAACCTTCCTATAAAAGAGTGCTGAGAACTAGAAAAATACAAAATCAAATATTTGTTTATTAAATATATGATTAAGTTGGTTGATTGCTCGAAAAGTGCTAATTTATCAATCAATTTGAGCTATGATTTTTTTTCACTCATCCGTACAGAAATGGTAAACATATACCTAACTTAATTATATGTTTGCCATAACACCGAGTGACAATAGGCGCGCTTACCGAGCGCCAACAGGCGTACAGCAATGGTTCCAGTGTTCTCCACGAGGTGGAGCGCCACATCATCAGAAAGACCAGATGACAAAACAAATGAAATAAACAATCATTGTAAACCACGTGGTTTACATTAGCAGGCAACGCGCAGCCTTTGCTACAGTTATTTGCTACAGAGTTTTTTTGTTCGTGTCCTGTTATATAGTGCTAAGCAATAGACAACATGTCTAATAGTGATGGTGATAACAAAGGTCAGGGACTGGCATTTGTCTCCCAGAATTCTTTATTACTAATCCGGATACCTGGTTCAAGACGATAGAGATATTGTTCGACGCGAACAAAGTCACGAATGACAAACAAAAGTTTGCACAAGCGATCAGTTGATTGTCGCCCCAACAAGCGGTGATGATCGACAACGTTCTGCAGGAACCTCCTGCAAACGATAAGTACAACTACCTAAAAACTGTCCTGATCGAGCGGACAACGCTCTCAGATAGGAAAAACCTGGAAGCGCTGCTAGAGAAAACAGAGATGGGAGACCAACGTCCATCCGAAGTCTTACGGCGAATTAAGACACTGGTCACCGGTCGATTTAATGCGCCATCACCCAGCTGTGAATCAGGAAACTAGATGAATTTATTCAAATAGCACTAATACCACAGCAAGATAAGGAAGCAGCCACTTTGGCCAACATAGCCGGTCGGCTACACGATACCTACAGAAGCAAATAGCTACAAGTAGAGATTGGTCTAAGACGGAACTTTCCGCACGCATTGACGATTGCAAACATGGATGCCCTATTATTGATGACGACTTTCTTATGAAATACGGCTTACTAGCCAACCGTAAGAATAAGCAGCAGGGGACTACCGCAGGTTAAACATGGTAACAGTACCTGACCGTTACCCTATTCCCCACATCCATAACTTCTCCAAGCACCTGCAAGGTTGCAAGGTATTCTCGAAGATCGACTTGGTCCGAGCTTATCATATTATCCCTGTTGCACCTGACGATATATACACAAGACGGCAATCACTACTCCATTTGGTTAATTCGAGTTTACTCGAATGCCGTTTGGACTGTGTAATGCCGCACAATCGTTCCAACGGTTCATCAACGAGATCGTCAATGAACTCGACTTTGTGTTTGTCTACATTGACGACATACTTGTAGCCTCAACTTCGGAGGAACAACACATGTTTCACCTGGAAACACTGTTTTGGAAACTTTCTGAATACGAGGTGAGCATCAACAGTGCGAAATGCATTTTCGGCACTAGCTCCCTCGACTTCTTCAGTCACAAGATTATCCCGAATGGTATTCTGCCGTCCACTGAACGAATTAACGCTATTCGGGGATTTCCAGCTCCACAAACCATCAGGCATATACAGCAATTTATCGGCATGATAAGTTATTACCACAGATTCATGCCTAGAATAGCGGAAACCTAGCCCTTATCCACACGTATTTGGCAATTTTACTAAGGAAGCCCAAAATGCCGAAGAATTTCTTCTGGCCAGACGAATGTCAACAGGTATTTGACCAGGTAAAATCCACTTTAGCTGACATTGCGTTATTGGCACATCCAATACATGACGCTAAACTTAGCGTCACAACCGACGCTCTTAGCACTGCTCTAGGCACCGTGTTGCAACAATGTTATAATAGAGGAAAAATATTGCGCATTCGATAAAGAGCAATTATTTTCGATACTATATGTCGAAGGTCGAGATTTTACAGTCTACACCGACCACAAAACACTCACTCGAGCGATTCAATCCAAGGCTCAGCGCAACCCGCGACAAACTCGCCACTTGGATTTTGTGTCTCAGTTTACTAGTGACATACAATACATCCAAGGCAAGGATAACGTGGTGGCCGATACACTGTCTCGAGCATCAAACCACGAAATTTCATTTGTCGTGACTCACTTCACCATAAAACTGACACGCAAGAAACTGACACGAAACTTCAGGATATTCTTTCTGGTTCCTTAAAACAATCAAATTCCACTTGGAAATTAGAAAGTTTTAAATTAGCTGACTTAACGATTTACTGCGAAACTTCAACGGGCAACCATCGTCCGTATATCACAGAACCACTGAGACGAACCATTTTTAATGCACTGCATAATATATCGCATCCAAGCATCCGAGCCACTCAGAAGCTAATATCTACTAGATATTTCTGGCCCAGTATGAATAAGGATGTAGCCCACTGGGTGAAATCCTGTTTATCCTGCCAAAGATGCAAGGTCACAAGACAAACTAAGTCCCAACATGGGTATTTCAGTGTCCCACCTTTACGATTTGAACATATCCATTTAGATATAGTGGGACCACTTCCACCTTCTAATGGATACACATACTTTCTCACATTTGTTGAGAACTACATCTAGATGTAGATTTAGAGTACCGGTTAACATCACGACCGATCAAGGTACACAGTTTGAATCCAAACTCTTTGGTGAGCTAACTAAGCTTTTCGGTTCCAACCGGATTCGAACCACCTTGTACCATCCTCAATCAAACGGTATGGTTCAGCGTTTTCACCGCTAGCTGAGAACTTCATTAGAAGCCCGATGTATTAAAGCCTTGGACTGTGTAAACTGTGCATTGGAGTTTCGAGGTACCCATAGTACTACTAGGTAACCGAGCTACAGTAAAAGAGGATCTCAAATGTTCCCCAGCTGAGCTTGTCTACGGGCAAACAATGAAGCTACCAGGTGAATTTTTTGTAGATGACCCTCTTTCACCTCTCACTACAATTGACTCTATGATCGAACAACTGCGATCAAGTATGAGCAACTTAGTGCCCAAAAACACTCGTGTATCCAAATAAACGGATATACATGTCGGGAAATCATTAGACACTAGTGAGTTCGTAATTCTGCGAGTGGATAAAGTGCGCACAGGTTTGGCACCGCCATACAGAGTCATTCGACGCTTACGGAAACATTTTGTACTGGACGTCAAAAATAAACATCAACTGTCAGCATTGATAGAATGAAACCGGCATTCGGAATTCTTTCTTTGGCTGAGAAATCTTCTCCAACAAGAAAAATCCGAAAAGTACGCATAAGAGTGTGAAACTTTCACATTGAGTAATTCCCTCACGTTTTATCAAACACTAGACTACAGTTGTCAACAACGAGGATGCACAAGCAACACTGTTGGCTCTGTCACAAACAAACGAAACAACACTGTTGTTTTCACAAACTTACGGTAGCAGCTAGACACTAGTTCCCGTGTGCCACTACGGTTGAGATATACTTTATCTCTCGGTGGCATCAACGGACATCGCCTGGGTAACATTCACCTCTCGGGGGGATGCTTTACTCTGGGCGAAGTCCTGTATCGGTTGAGTTTCACTCATCCGTACAGAAATGGCAAACATATAATTACCTTAATTATATATGTTTGCCATAACACCGAGTACCAATAGGCGCACTTATGGTACAGCAATGGTTCCAGTGTTCACCATGAGATGGAGCGTCACATCATCAGAAAGATGAGATGACAAAACAAATGTAAACTAGTCCATCGACGTCGATCGAGACACATCTCGAGCATCAACCCGGACCATCACCGGCATATAAGTGCGTGTTTTGTAAATAAAATTATTAATTTTAATAGAGTTGTATTCCTTCCTGGGAAGTTTTCTCTTATGAAACAAATACGGTTGGTTGGCTTATGATTGCATTATTATACGAATTGTTTAAACTTTTAAAATATTTTCAGAAGCGGGGTTATTCTTTTATAAAAGCTAGAATTAGGGTAACGAAACCAACAAACGAAATTAAAATTCATTGTTTCATCGGTTTGTTGATTAACGCCGGAGCCAAAAAACAAGAAATGTTGGACCTTCGGGAATTTTGGATTCCTTTTTTAGGTGTTTAGAGCAAGCATTCCATGTAATAGATTCATGCAATAGGAACGTGACATGTTGACAACTATTTTACTGGTTTCGAATTAGTACACAGATTGATAAGCGTAGGTCTGCCATGGGTTGGTACCTTGCGAATGAATAAAATTTGTATTCTTCCAAATTTTTTAACCAAATCGTCAACGCCCGGTAGTATCAAATGTATTCGGTTTTTGAAAAAATTTCACTTTTGTAACATTGCAACATTTTGTTAATGCAACATTTTGAAATGCAATATTTTATATCGATCCCAGATAATGACCAATGAACGCCAAAAATTTTTAAAAGCACCAAAATCTAAAATAAAATCTAAGAAATTTTAAAACAACAAAAACATTGAAATTTGAAAGCAAAAGCCATGACATAAAATAAATTAGGCATGTCAAAAATTATCTCTACACATTTTTTTAGCGCCATATATATCTGTACATTTGTGAAGACCTCGTTAAAATGTAGCTTAGCAAAACCCTCTCTATTACAAGCTGTCCTCTAACTTTCTTTGACAAAGATAAACCAATCCTATAGGTACACAATTGAGTGTATTGGTGCTATCAAAATTCATATAAAAAAATGTTTAATTTTCTCATTCTTACTTACACTATTTAACATTTTTATCCAAAACCAACACAAATGTATTACAAGCCTGATTGTTGCATCAAGTACTCAGATCAAAACCCTCTTTACTACAAGCCGTATTAATTCAAAGCCCTCTTTACTACAAGCCGTAATGAAATTTTTGTTGACACGTATTCTCATATATTTTTAAAATGTATTAGTGGAAATATATACTTTAGATGTGTTAGTAACTTTCAAAATCCATATATAATTTTCTCTTTAAATAACGCACACCATTACCATAATTGAGTATTTTCACGCTCTACTTGTGGTATTAAACGTCAAATTTTATTTTATTTGTTTAGTGAATGATGTGAATTGTGAAATTTTCAAATTAAATTTATTAATTATTTTTATATAATATATAATATTTTTTTATGTTATAATATATTGTAATTATTTATTTCTATTAAAATGTATCGTGCGGTGTAATTAGTAATATATACAGTGTATACATAATAACATAAAAGTTGAGGTTATGTAATTTGTTTTTGTTTTTTGTTTTTTTTTGATAATTTTTACTCTTTTTTCTTTATATCTTTTGTATTGGTATGTGAATGTTTCTTTTTTTGATACTATAATCGCGATTATATCCCAACACGATTTTTACTTACAATACAATCAAAGTATATATTTTTGTATAGCATGAGTATGCAAATAATAGGGCTTGTAGTAAAGAGGGTTTTGGTCCAAAACGACAAACAACCAATATAAAATAAAAAACCACAACTTTGTTGTTGCTTTGCATGAGTTTTTATTTGATTTATAAAAACCAAACACAATACATACGCAATACAACAGTTCGCTTTATTTTGTTATATTTGAGTGTGAGTGCATTTTATATACGTTTTTCTCAGTAATACAAATTTTGAAGTGTACCGTTTGTTTTAGTATATCTTCGTACAAAACTTATAGCACGGCTTGTATAAACATTTGTGTTGGTTTTGCATCGACACATCAATGTTGAAACAAAAGTCATAGTTAAATTAAAAAAAAGTAAAAAGAAAAGTTAATTTATCTCTCTCTCAGTAACATCTTCAGTACATATAAATTATAAATTTTAGATTTGGACTGTGTCTGAAGCCCATAATAGGTATTTGTGAGAACAAATTTTTGACATTTTTTTTTATAGGAACGAAGACATCCAAACTATGAAGTCAGTACAAAACTTTCTGTATAAAATACCGAATTCATCCAATACGTAGGCTGTACAAATTCTAGATTTGCTAAAATGTTAGTGAGAAATGAAAACTATGAGGAAAAATTAAATTTATATTAGTGTAAGTTGTTTGTTGAGGTAGCCATGGTTTGATGAGTTTGGCTTTTATTATATACAGTTTTGAGTCAGTTTATTTACTTTTCAGCTACCACCTATGAGGCAATAGCGGAAGCTTGAACAATTTGAAAAGTTTAGGTTCAAAAGTTGATTAAGGCACACAGCATTGGTTTTGGTGGTAGTACCAAAAGTTTGAACTTTTTCGTTTCTATGACAATTTTAATGAACAATGCATACAATTAAATGTAATTTTTCATCATAGTTTTAATACTACACAAACAGTGAATTTAAAAACATATAAGGAGGGGAAATATTTCAATCAATTATTTTTCTTTTCGGGCTGCGTAATAAAAAATTGGGAATGTAGGGGAATATTTTTCAAACAAATGTCAATAATTTTGTTCACAGGTATTTGTCATGAGTTTCGGACACAGAGTTAGTCTCAAATAATATAAATTTAGCTATTTTCTCCCATTCTCTAAATATCTCAAAGGCTATATGATCTAGCTATTGTAGAAACATAACAACATTAGGCAAAATTTCCCCTTTAAATCTTTTTCGTTGTTTTGTTATTGTCAGCCCGGTTTTTGAAAGTAACTATAGCACAGATTTAAATATAAGAAATGTTTTATTTTAAATAGTAAAATATATTTTTTAACAACAACTTATTTATTTGATTGATTAGGAACGACTAATAAATATTTGAAAAAAACAAAAATGTTATTTTATAAAGAAAATTGTTTTTTCATCGCACATTCGATTGATTAAATATTCTATCAATTTGAAGGTGCGTTACCACGTAACCTTTTAAATGGTGAATAGCCTAGTTTTATACCAGTTACTAAAGAAACGCGTTCAAGTAATTTTACTATGCATAAGCTGCTGCCATTTCAGTAGGTAGATGTATGTGGTATACAATAAATTTAGTAAGTATTTTAAATTCGTCATTTTAAATAGTAAGTTTTTTATCATGTTTACAATATTTAAATGGACTGTGATTGATTTTTTTAATTATTTGTGTTTCCTGGATCTGGACCATAGGTGTGGGGCTATGTTAATTTTAATTCATGAGCATAAAGAATAATGATTTTTACATACTACTTTCCTATTCTTGTTCGAATGTTCTTGTTCGATTTGATCAATTGTTTGGAAGTACCCCTTTCGAATCGATGCGTGTTCCTAGTTTGATGTGCTTGCGAGGCGTACGGACATCGATATCGCTTGCTGGTCGTACGGTTGATTTGGATTATTAAAAGGGTATATTTTCGATGGGCCTTTTGATATTGGTTGTAAATGTTTGTAGATATTCGTAATCGGTTGAAGGGTGGTTCGATTTTGAATGGTGTGTTTTGTTAGCGTTGTTTGTCTGGAATTAGGATGGGTTTTCGGATTTTAGTCGTTTGGATGTCGTGGATATTGGAAACGTTTTGGAGTTTGAGCATATCTTTTCTACATTACGAAAATGCTGATTATTTGTTTTGTTGAGAGTGGTCCATTCGAGATTTTTTCTGAATGTGGAGGCAGGCTGATTTATCTATGACTGAACGCAGTAGGGATGATTTGTTGGGTTTGTGGATTGGAATGGCTTTGGTTTGTTTCCACGGGAGGGGGCGATGTAAATGTTAAAATGTATAATTATTTTTATAATTTTTGTATTTTTATATATTTTATGTTTTTAAGTTTTTATATTTTTTATATTTTTTATATTTTTTATATTTTTTATATTTTTTATATTTTTATATACAGGGTGTCCGCCGGGAAGGTATACTTCTTTGTTTTGCCGCCATTTTGGTAAACGTTAGTATTGACAGTTCATATTTGGCAGTCGTGAAGTAGACACGTGGCAAATTTATTATGGAAAAATATTCGATAAACCAATGTGTTTTAATCGTTAAAACATTTTATCATAATCAATCATCGATTACTGTGACGATGAGAAAGTAACGTGGGATTTTTGGGAAAAACAACGTGCCAACGCACTATTTATCGTGTAGTGAATGATTTCGAAGAAAGAGGGTCTGTAAGTGATAGGCCCAAACATGGGCCACAACGTACTGGAAGATGGGCTGAAAACATTACTGCTGCTCAAGAAAGTGTTCAAAACAATCCATCAACCTCAATTCGACGCCGTGCTTGGTCTTCAAAGAACAAGTTTGGCCACAATTTTGCACAAGGATTTGCATTTGTTGCCATTTAAGATTCAGTTGACACAAGAGCTTCTTCCACAAGACCATTTACTCCGCCGTACATATGCCAATAGGATGTTACAGCTCGCCCATGACAACCCCGATTTTCATGAAAAAATCATAATGAGTGACGAGGCACATTTTCATTTAAATGGATATGTGAATAAACAGAATAGTCGGTTCCGGGCGATGGAAAACTCTCAAATTATTCATCAGTCACCTTTACATCCATTAAAAGTGACAGTCTGGTGTGCAATTTGGTCAGGAGGAATCATTGGACCTTACTTCTTTGAAAATCAAAACGGCGTAACGGTAACTGTGAACGGGGAGCGATATCGTGATATGATTGAAAACTTTTTAACGCCACAACTGCATGCTTTGGGCTTGATTAACATGTGGTATCAACAAGACGGTGCCACATCACATACAGCCAGGATTACAATGGAATTACTGCGAGACCTCTTTCCACAACAAGTTATTTAAAAAAATGATGATGTTGATTGGCTCTACGGTCGCCTGATTTGACTGCTCCAGACTTCTTTTTGTGGGGATATCTAAAAAGCAAGGCTTATGTAAACAAACCAGAAACGCTTGAGCAACTCAAACAAAATATTCTTGATGAAATTAATGAAATACCGCGGGAAATGTGTGAGAATGTAATGAAAAATGTGCTCAAAGGGGCTCGCATTTGTGGGGCTAACAGAGGCGGACATTTATCTGATATTGTATTCCATACATAATTGCCGACATTAAATAAAAAATTTATCAAAATAAGATCCATTCTCTTTCATTTAATCAAAAATGTAATAAACAAACAAAGTAGTATACCTTCCCGGCGGACACCCTGTATTTTATATTTTTAGGTTTTTTATATTTTTATATTTTTTATATTTTCTATATTTTTAATATATTTTATATTTATTTTTTATATTTTCTATATTTTTAAATTTGTTATATTTTGTTAAATGTTTATTTTAATATTTTTTATTTGTCATATTTGTTATATTTTTTATATTTTTATAATTTAGTTGTAAATTTCAATCGAAAACTAATTCAATTTAATTACAGCCTATGGCTTGCAGACATTAGCCAATTAATAGATTTTTTTCAGAGAAACACTGCAAGATTACAGAAAAATGGTTGCAGATTGAAGTTTCTGTTAATATATGACAAAATGCAGAGCAGTTCATTATAATTGTGATTGTCTTGTGCTAGCTAACAGTAGTTTGAATATTGGCTACCGGGAAACCGGACCAATTCTGTCATTACCGATTTACTCTTCCTTTCCCCTCACCACAAAAAAAACTAACTATCGATCGCTTAGGTGACTGCAACCGGGTCGAGTCTGTCACAACTAACATTCCATCTACTCCTTCGGTTTTGTTATATGTGACACGGGTGAATGGTGGTGCCCGGCATTCCTTGGTCGTTCATCCTTGGCCGTACACTCTAATCAATCAATCAGTTAATCAAATGTTTGGTATATATAAATTTCGATACTTTCCAATCGTTGCGTTGCTTGGGCAATCAATAATTATAAACATTTATGTCTTTTACATAACGATTTATTGTTTTTTTATTCGATAGGTAAATAAATGTAAAGCGGTATCGCTTTATGTATGGTACCTCTGCGAGTGATTGTCCCTCTTTCTCTGATTGAAGTAATACCGTAAGAATACGACGTGATATGCAACACGCAACACTTCTTCTGATTCATTTTTCTTCTCTCTTAACTCTAAATGGGTTCGTTACATACCGCAACAAGCCAATCTAGAGTTCTCCCCTAACACTGGGTATCTACGAGATCGCGATGTTCAGATATTTCGGCAATTATTCAGATATTTCGGCCACATTTATATAATTTGCTAACGCTACATGTACACTGTACATAAATATATATAGAGCGTAAAATGGCATTTACACATAGTACTCGGTCGCCATGGCCTGATGAGATGACAAATAATTTTTAACAAAATTATAACAACATCTCATCAGATCGAAACTGAGCTTTGCTTTGCACAACATCCGAATCTGAATAAATAAAAAAAAATAACGACACAACATCCTCCGTCGTTATAATGGTGACCCCGAAGTGATTTCAAGCGGAACGCCGAATCGGGAAATGTAATTGTCTACGAATGTTTTGGTTATGGTCTGTGCTGACATATCGCTCATGCAATATGCTTCGGGCCATCGAGTAAATCTGTCGACACAGGGTAAAAGATATGTATATCCATTGGACGGTGGAAGAGGTCCCACTATGTCCATGTGAATATGTTCAAATCGACCTGATGGAATTTCGAATTGTCCCAAAGGCGCCTTTGTATGCCTTTGAACTTTCGAACTTTGGCAGGATAAACAAGATTGTGTCCAGTGGTTTATGTCTTTGTTTATACTGGGCCAGAAGTATCGAGCAGTAATCAGTTTACGAGTTGCGCGGATACCCGGATGTGAAATGTTGTGTAAAGCTTCAAAGATTGTATGACGGAGCGATTCTGCGATATATGGACGATTGTTCCCTGTTGATGTTTCGCAGTATATCTGAAAGCCAGGCATTTTAAAAAGGTCTAGTTTATAATTGCTTGAACTAGCGCGACGTTTGGAACCAGAAAGTAAATTCTGAAGTTCTAAGTCTGCTTTTTGTGCCTGAGTGATCGTGTGATAGTCGAAATTTGCTTCAACTGTTTGCAAATCGGGTAACGATCTGGTACTGTGACCGTATAAAGCCTTCGATAATAACCACAATAGATCTCCAATCTAGATCTTTTTTCTTAACCATATGAAGTGGACAAGAAACAGGAGATGCCGATGGCCGGCAAATTCCTAAGTCCACCATATGTTGGAATTCGGTATAAGCTGCTTTGTGACGTATTGGATCTAGTGGACGTGGTCTTGCTACGGGTAAATGACCTGACGTAACAATATGATGAATCACGGAGTGTTTTACGGGTAAATTGTAGTTTGGCTCCGCTGTTAGGGAAGAATACTTCTTTAGTAGCGTACCGAGATTTCTCCTGACCAACTTTACAAGGTAACCAATCCTAACCTTATATTTTTTTTGTCAACAACGGTCCATACAAATTTATATTATCTTTAATTCGACCGGTCGAAATAAAAGGTAATAAAAAGCAAAATGACCGAAGAGCAGCAACAAGACAAAATGGACATCGATCTACAAGAACGCAAGATGGAAATATCGTCCACAAAAATGGCTCAGCTCTAACCATTTCGTAATCGAACGTCGATATTTGAGAAACAGCGATAATTTATCGATATTTTAAAATTGCTCAACATCGATGCCCAAAATCGATGTATCGCATAGCAACATCGTTGTTGTTAGATCATCGATGTAAATCGAACATCCCTAAATTTTAATATTATTAAAAAATAAAAATAAATAAATTTATAGGTTCACAGGATTGAAAATATCAAATTTGACCAAATAGTGAAATTTTGCTTAATGTTGAAAATAATTTAAAAACGGCCGAAGGGTATTTTCCCAATAAATTAAATGCGGCGAATATTTGACCTAAATTTAAACGATAATTCTTATGTTTTTCTTTTGAACTTAACTCGGGGGCTGTTTGATAATTAAAACAAAAATATATTAATACCGTTAATAAGGAGGGAGAAGCTAGAGATGAGCATAAAACAATTAGGGTTCGATATGGAGAAATTTTTATCACCTAAAGATATTTGTTTACCGCATCAAAAATATTGGCTGAAATTAAATTAGAGTACGTATTATACACCACTGCAGATGGCGTAGCATCGTACAATACAACATTAGTTTAATACAAATCGTTATAGTTACTCACCTTTTGGAAATAATTTTAAATGAAATTTTTAAACTATTTTCACAAAATAATTTTCTATTTTTGTAATGTTTTTTTTTTACTGTTTATTGTGTTAATTTTTACAACTTTCCACTGTTATGTGTTGCACCCAGACACACTTTTTCTATAAAAACATTTTTTACATATTTATATAACGTTTTATTACCTAATAATAACAACTTGGTTTATCTTTTCTGTTGGTAACGTTTTTTTTTTTTTTTTTTTTTTTTTTTTTTTTTTTTAACTTTATCACAAATATTCAGTTTTATTTTTCATGTTTTTCTTCTTAAATTTACACAAATTTTCACGAGAACATTATTTTATCGAGATGATTCATCTGTAAGAAAATAAAAAAAAAAATATAGAAATTAAATTAAATTAATCGAAATGTTTATAAATTAAAAATCAAATTGAAACAAAAAACAAAAATCATCAACAGGTATATGGAAATTTATATATAACATTTTCCCAATTCCACCCAGTGTTGGAGTGGAAAATGCTTTTAGTTTTTTTTTTTTTTTATTTATTTAATTTGTGTACTATATTTATAGGGTGTACGAGTAGTACAAAAAAAAAAACTATGTACATACATAGATAATATATGTTAATGACACTCATTTGTGTGTTTGATAAGAATGCGCATGTATGAAAATTAATTTTTTGCATAGATATACGAAGTATATATATGTATATTCATTTTCACACCCATTAAAATGTGTAAGATAACAAAAAAAAAAAAAAAAAAAAAAAATTAAATTACCAATTTGTTTATTTCTTAATTATGCTAAGATTTGATTGAACAGCGAAAAGCGTTTAGTAAGATAAGTTGTCGGAAATTATGGTTTTCAATAATAATTTTTCAATCAATATTGGTTCAATTTTTAATTTTTATGTCAACTGCGTGCAGAATTAATTTGAACAAGTGTATACGAGTATAATACCAGAAACCAAATAATATAAAGAGACGTCGCAACCCATATATAAAAAAACATCCAAAATTTAGTTCCGGGTTCCAATCTTTTTATTGGGTTTTAATCACCGTTGCGGGTCAAAGCCATCTATATTATAAGCTACATTGTTTGCATACTCATGCTATATATGAAATACTGTGTAGAGTAGAACTGTTAAGCATCCGCAACCCGTTCCCGATTGGAACCCGTCAATTTTGAATGTTTTTTGTATATGGGTTGCAGTTACGGTCTCCTTAGATATTGTCTGTTGGGTAATCTAAAAAAAAAAAAAATTAAAGAAATAAACCAGTTAGTTTTTTATTGTTGATCGTATAAGTTGGTAGTATACAGTCTGTGGGGTAGTTGTTGAGTGTTGGACTACCGGAACGGCTCCCACTCACAGTTCCCAGTAAATGAGTCCGGACAAATAGCTTTACGCTCTTCACGAATTTTTTTATAAAAATTTTACTTGTTTTTATTGAGTTCACAGTGGTTTATATTTATGTTCAGAAACTGAAACTATATGGTGCAATTTTGTAAGTCGAAGAGATCGGACGTGTTTTGTCCGTTCTCTTCATTTTAAAAAAATTAAAAAAAAAAAAATTAAAAATTTAAAAATTTATTATTTATTGGTTTTTGTTTTTGTTGTAGTTTTTAGTGTTTCTTTTTCTTTGTGTTTCAATGGTTTGTGTTAGTGTATGTGTACATCTAGGACACACTGGGCAAAACAAATCTGGGATGGTGAAATGGATAACATACGCTGTCGTTTCCCAGAGATCAGGTATCAATGCGTCATTTGTAATGTGCATTGTTTTTTTTTTTTAATTTAAAGTGCATAGATGTAGTAGGTACATAAGTAAGTACATGCTAAACATGTACATAGATAGTATATAGTACATATCACATTTTACGTAGTAAATAGTACACAGTGTAAAGTATATAGTACATAATACTTAGTACATAGGTATAGTATATGGGTGTTCATAGAGTACAGGGGTACATCTTTATATACATAAATGTTTTACTCTGTATATGCTTTATGCTGTGTGTGTTGAGTCAAAACCAACACAAATGTATATACTAGTCATGAAGTTGCGATACTTATGCCAAAAAGTGACTACTGTACCTAAGTATTAGTGTTGTGACGTAGTATAATTTGTATATACTTTTATTATATGCTTTGATGTAAATAAAAAATGAATACGAATGATGGAACAACAGTATGTTGCGCTCTTTAAGACAAAGCAAAAAACAAATTTATTATTTAACGAGAGAGAGAAGTATTGTTATTATTATTTACTTCATTATATACTATACTGTATACTATGAATTTAAAGCAGAATGGACAGTGCAAAATATAATTTTTGTTTCGTTTTTTTGTAGAAATGTTGTGTACTTTGAATTTAGAGGAGTATGGACAGTGCGAAATATAATTTTTTGTTTCGATTTTTACTGTAGTCAAATTCACTAACACATAGCCAAATAGTAGTCATAATATGTTTTACTTAGCCAAGCTTCATGGCTTGTATAATATACAATAGTGTTGGTTTTGGTTGAGTATATATTGGGTTTTTAGTTTTTGTTGTATTCTTGTTTGTTGCTTGATTGTGATACATAACGGTTAAAATTAAAAATAAAACATAATTTACCGTTTAAATGTGTATAATTTAGAGAGAGAGAGTATTGTTTTCGTTGTTTCCTTGTTCTATTTTTAGAACATCATAGCGATTATGTATGTTTATAACATGTTCAAATTTTGTTTTTAAACAATTTAGCGATGTACAGTGTGAGTTGTTGTGAACTGCTCGGTTTATGAATGGTTGCCCAATGGGAGTGCCATTTATTGATTAGGTAATCCAATAGCTCGTTTTGGCTTTTGGAATCCTGATCCCTGGTTTTACTGTAAGAATATTATCTTTGCCGGTTAATGCTTCCAAATTTTTTGGAGAGTCTTATATTTCAAGTAGTCATGTCGGGTGGTACAGTTAAGTGTTGATTTGTTAGTTTTTGTGTACATGTTGTTTTACGAACATAGATATATGCATATGACGATATTATACAAATTTAATATTTGTCATGGTATAGGAATATGTATATAAAGTTCTAAAAACCTTCTAGAATATTCTAGATGTTATATTAGTACATACTGTACTAAATTGTGTTTTTTTTTCTTTATATCATTTGTATCTGATTGAATATGTTTCAATATGATTGAATATGTTGTTGTTTGGTTATTTATTTCTTATTTTAGGTATATAATTAATAGGATCCTATTAGAATGTCCCTATTGATTTCATCAATTGTGTGAAAGTATCAACGTGTGTTCCCAGTTTGAGGTACTTGCGTTAGGTATGCACATGCTAGTGGTAGGGTCGATTCGGATTATTCGAGAAGGGGTTTGACAAAGGGACTTGGTTTGGTTTGGCTTTTTGATATGGGCTGTAAATATTTACAAATATTTGTGATCGGTTGATGTGTATTTGGGTTTTAGTCATTGGATATCGTGAGTATTATTTCTTTTGTTGGAAGAGAGCCATTTAAAGGTTTTTCTGAAAGTGGAGACAGGCTGATTTGCCGATGACCGGACACTTAAAGGATGATGTTTGGTTTAGTGTATAAAAATAACTTTGGTATGTTTCTACGAGGGAGGGGGAGGTGTAAATGTAATGGTTTTATTTTGTATTTAATATTTGTTTATTTTACATTTACATTTATGAGGTTTAATTAAATTCTTCGTTAAATTTTAAATTATTTTTAAATTTATTACTAAAATGTACTTTTATACTTTATTAAAGTTGGTTAAGATAGTTTTTTCAGGTTTAAAAATAGTAAAATCCTTAACATTTTTTGATTAATTCCTTGGTTAACAAAATAACACTTAAAGTAGATGCATCCAAGTAATTTTTCATTTTTGTTTTATTTATATTTATTTGCAAGGAAACTCGTTCCACACTCGCTGTAGTCACAGGAATCGTTAAGGCAGCCATTATACGTTGATTTAAGTTTGGAAATGTCTGCACAGTTTAAATTACAGTAGTTTGTACCAAAAGGCGTCGATATTCATTTGCCATCCAGTCTCAATTTTACAAAATTTACCGATTTAATTCTCGCCATTAATCGTCGGCATTTTCAAAGTCATCTCTTTGATTATATTAGAAAGAAAAAATAGTAATAATAATTAATTTTCCGCAACTTATCTTTTGCTTACTATTTGTATTTTTTAGCGCAAGAATCTCTTAGCTTCTATAACTTTGTCTCCAAAATCACATTTTTGGAATACTGAACTTCAAAAATTGCAGTTAAAAAAAAATCATTCAAAAATTCTCAATTTTTCAATTAAAACTTTGGCATCACGATTTTATGAAATTTTGATTATGGGAATTTTATGTTTGTTAGATTAAATTAGTGCAGTTTTAATGGTCCAACCGAATCGTAATTTCCTGGATTTTGGAAGTTTTCGTTTGTTGGCTAGGGTTTTATGGTTTTGATGGGCCAATCCTCAATGTTTTCTGGGGTCTTGGGGCTTTTCGATCTGTGGCGTGATTTTGACAAAATTTGATAGGACAAAAATTAATTTGTTATTATTATGTTGTTTATTATATTATAGTATTGTTGTATTATATTATTATGTTGTTGTATTACTACATTATTGTGGTATAATTATATTATTATATTTATTTTGAATTATTCTAACATTAATATATTATTATAGGTAAAATTAATAAATTTGTATTTTCAGGGGAAAACTAATCAGTTTATGACAGTCTACGGCTTGCAGAAATTATATTATGATGTTATTAGTTTATTATATTACTAATCAATTAATTTATAATTTCAGATGAAAACTAATTCAATTTATTACAGCATACGGCTAAGAGCAAATATTTCATTAATAGGTTTTGCTTTTAGGAAACATTTGCTGATACACCCGAATGGGGTACACTGCAGTTGATGATAAAAAATGAAATAATGCAGAGCAGCTCGTCAAAATTGTGATTGTCTTGTGCTAACATTAGTTGAATATTGGCTTTCGGAAAACTGGGTCAAATCTGTCATTACTAACATGCCCTTTCTTTCCTTACACCACAAAAAAAAAACACTAACTATCGATCGCTTAGGTCTCTGCAACCGGGTCGAGTCTGTCACAACTAACATTCCTTCCATTCCTTCGGTTTTGTTATATGTAACACGGGTGTACGGTGGTGCCCGGCATTCCGGGAGTTCCTGGTTCGTCCTTGGCCGTACACTCTAATCAATCAATCAATCAATCAGAAACTGAAATTACAACTATGTTTTATCCTTAATGATTTTTTCTTTAGTTTTATCGCACGAAACTGTCATAATATTTTTTCATGTTTTCTGCGTACCGAGGTGCACGTTGTAAAACTTACAAGCGTAATGGCGTCTCTATATATTTATATTTCTTCTATTTCTTCTTTTATTTCACTTTGCTAAAATTGCTTTTGTTTCTATTTTCGTTTCGATGTCGACATTCGCGAGTGCGTCGCCACATTACCCCCTTTCTAGTGAGCGAAGTGAACGCTACTCCAGGAATTTAGCTGGACATTTTGATTGCCGTCCTGATCTTGTTTGGTTATGGACCGGCAGTAATGGCGATTCTATATGATTGCTAAATGTCACTGTTTTTGTGATCGGATTTTGTGGTTCTATTTTCTGTGACCTATCCATCGTTTGTGGCACTGGCTTTACGTTGGTTTCGAAAGGCTCCTCCCGCGTCATGAAACATGGTTTTAGCCTGTTAATTGAGTTGTTTACAGTCATGTCTTTGACCTTGACTGAAAAATACTTATCACTACGCTTAATAATTTGGTATGGTCCTTCATACGGTTGCTGCAACGCTGCTTTTAGTGCATCTATTCTAACGAAGCACTGCCGAACTGAACAAACTGCACTGTCCAAAGCTACTTCCTCGATTCTTGACAAGGCATCGGCTACCTTATTACTTCTACCCGCGATGTGTCGTATGTCCGACGTTAATTACGAAATAAAATCCAGGTGACGCCGTTGTCTAGGGGATGCTTTATCCAAATTTTGCTGCAAGGCGTATACCAATGACTTGTGATCCGTGAACAGGATGAATGCACGTCCCTCCAGTATATGCTTGAAATGTTTTACCGCGCTTTAGGCCGCCAAAAGCTCGCGATCATAAGCGCTATATTTGCGCTGTGCCTCATTTAATTTTACCGAAAAAAAACTAAGTAGTGTCCAAACATCCACTAACCGCTGTTGAACTACAGCCCCGATTGCTATGTCAGACGCGTCGACCATAACTGATAATTCCACCTCCGAAGAAGGATACGCCAACATTACCGCGTCTCTTAACTTTGGTTTGCTCAGCTCAAACGCGTTTTCACTATCACTTGTCCATTGCACTTTCCTCTTGTCGTTCTTTTTGGTTCCTTTCAAGAACTCGTTAAGCATTGCCTGATCTTGTGCCGCATTCGGGATGAATTTTCTATAAAAATTGAGCATGTCCAAAAACCTGCGCAAACAGTTGATTGTCTCGGGTTTCGGAAAATTTAATATAACTTCCACTTTTGACGTCGAGGGCTTTATACCATCGCTTGAGATCTCGTGACCAAAGAATTTGACTACTAGTTGTCCGAAAACGCATTTACTCACGTTTATGACTAGGCTTGCACCTTTTAATCGCTCAAACACGATTTTAAGGTGCAGCAAATGTTCCTCCATCGATTGCGATGCCACCAGCAAATCGTCAATATACGATTCAGAGATCGAACGTTATTCTGACGAATTCAAATAACCCAAAGGGCGTGCAAATGGCCGCCTTGGGAATATCCCGCTTTTCCACTGGAATCTGATGGTACGCTTTTACCAGGTCTATAGTAGAGAATACTTTGCAATTGTGCAACTGACAGAAAAATCCGTCAAAAATGGAATAGAGTATCGGTCCAGCTTGGTTTGTGCGTTTAGCATGTGGTAATCGCCGCACGGCCGTCACGAGCCATCTTTTTTTTTAACCAACTGTAATGGACTTGGCCACTCTGAGTCCGAAGGACGACATATGCTCTGACTTAACAGAATATCGAATTCTTTTCTTGCAATTTCAATCTTTTCAGGCGACAGGCGACTATACCTTCGCCGCGCAAGGCTGTCCGATTGTTGCGATAACATGTGATACTTTAACGTTT
Source organism: Tipula confusa (assembly GCA_963556175.1). NCBI lineage: Eukaryota > Metazoa > Arthropoda > Insecta > Diptera > Tipulidae > Tipula > Tipula confusa. Next base: position 96,920,342 of record OY744477.1, read on the forward strand.
TTGGCCTCGTAATTCAATTTGTCCACGGTTATCTCTTTATGTCTTTTTAGTAATTAAAAAATGTCCGAATTTAATGATTTAGCTGAAATTGTTTTAGTTCCGATGATGGTTCTGTAACAATTCTCGTAGACCGCACATCCGATAATGGCTATGTCCACATCTGCTATCGCAAACTTCCATATGAATTCCCTATGGAGGTCTAAATTCAACTTAATGACCTTACTGCTGTAAGTCAAACAACTTGACATCGCATTTGTCGTTTCGTTCGTTCATCATGGGTGGCAAGACCGACACGTCTGCCTCTGTATCAACCGGAAACGGTATTTTACTACTTATATCTACTATTAGAAGACGATAATTATTTTGGCCAAAGCCGTTAGTCGCCATCAACGACGCGCCTTTTAGTTTTCCGCAGCACCACTTATGCTGCTCTCCGACTTAAAATTACATGGCGTCATGCATCTGCGAGCTTTGTCACCGAATCTGTAATGATATCGGCACAAAGAAAACCGGCGAACATCACTATCGCTACGTTTACGAACTGACCCGTCTCGTTGTCGAGAATAGTTAGACTGGCTTGGTGTTCTACTCCTACTATGTGTCAGATATTAACCATTTTAGTCAAAACGTCAATTTGCTTTGTTAATTTGTCGATCACATGAGAATTGTCATGGCTGACTGCGCACACTTCAGTTACTCTTTGAACTTCTAAAATTCTGCTAATTTATCGATGTTGCTTTTTTCTAAATTTGTTAGAACTGTTAGTGCCTGGGAAGGTAGTCGTTGCAGCCACAGGTTTAACAATACTGAGTCTTGTATCTGTGTTCCCGCGACGCCTTGCATCTCTCTAAGCAAGTTGGATGGTTTTCTGTCGCCCAGCTGTAGACTCTACAAAAATCTGTCCAGCTTTATTTTTGCCAAGTCGCTCAACCGTTCGATAATGGTCTTTTTAAGATAATCGTATTTTGATTTTTCGGGAGGTTTTAATATTTTCTCCCTAACGCACTTCAGTGTCTCACTATCCAGTGCCGCTATTAAATAACCGTATTAGGTTTTAACTGCTGTTATGCCCGAAATGTTGAACTGAGCGTCCAATTGATGGAACTAAATTTCTGCATCGTCCCTATTGAACGGTGGTGCACTCACAGATACCTTAAACGCAGACTTGATCTCTGTTTCGCCGTCAGACATACTGGCTGATATTTATGCTAACGATTTTTTTTAAATACCCCAAATAAAATGCGAGACTGTAGCCTATCGATACGACCACGTTTAACGTATATTCTACTCCTACTGATGGCAATTACAGTTGATCTGCGAGCTGCTGCACGATGATGTTGACCACGCGTTGATTTATTAACCGTACGTGTGTTTTTACTGCGCCGGATGTGTATATCCGCACCCAAATATGACGCCGTTATTTAATTACACCGCTTGTATGCGTTCAGGTCGTTGAGTTGGCAACGCGAGATAGTTTTTTATGTTTAATCACTTTGCACCAGCCTGGGTACGTGTTTGATACCGAGGTACACATTGTAAAACATGTAAGCGAAATGGCGTCTCCATATATTTTTATTTATTTCTCGAATGTTAAAAAATTTTCTTTTCACCTATCGGTGGCGTCTGCAAGTTATATTTATTCAGGGTTGCGGACCTGATTTAGATATGTACTTTTCCGGTGCCTCGAACTCTTTTCTAAAATTGCGTTCGTTTTTATTTTCGTTTCGATATAGAAAAGGATTTTTTGAAAAGGATTGATTAAATTAAATCTTGTAAAATTTTTTGTGATGGACACAATTTTCTAAATAAAAATGGATGCCAAGCAAAAGCTCCAAGAAATTAAAAAATATTTCGCAAACGGTCAGGTGTAAAAATTTAGTTTAATGCCTTACAAAAATTCGTTGATAATTTACAAGAAAATGAAGATAAAAACCAATGTGAGTTTCTTTTGAGTTGTCGGCGTACAAAATTGGAAGTGTGTTTTAGTAATAATACCACAATTTATAATAAATTGATTGAGGTGGCATCCGATTTGGAAGATGAAACGATGTTGGAAGGCATTGAAGTGGATTATTGTAATTTCCAAGAATTATATTTTCAATTAAAATTTTATACTTTAAAAAGTTAACTAATTGTCAAAGTAATTGTGAAAATGGTGTAATGGAAGAAGTACCGTTGGAGTATTCTGTGAAAAAATTACCGTTAGAAAGTTGCAATAAAAGAGACATAATTGAAACATGAGATTCGTCAAAACTTTTATTAGACGACGAAATGGTAGTTAACACAAAAAAATATTCAATAAAATTACCCAGAATATCATTGCCTCGTTTTGAAAGTAGTTTAGATAAATGGCTTCAATTTAGAGACTCATTTAAAATAATGGTAACTAATAATCCACCGAGCAATTGGCGCAGTGGTTAAAGCTGCGGTGTTTGGGGCGGGAGGTACCGGGTTCGAATCCCAACAGGGGAGGGTTGCAAAAGGGATTTTTCATCACCTGATTTCGATCGGTGATGACGATGAACACAACTATGACCCCCTGTTGGAGTGCAGAGTCTATGGGCCGAACCATCGTCCATGTCAGTACAGGCTGGCATGGAGCAATGCATTGCGCAGATGGGATATTCAACAATCGCGAACCTGTATTCGTGCGTCCTCGATTTGGCCCTAGTTGGCGTAAAATAACCGCGAAAGAGTTGGGTGAGCTTCGGCCCCAGAAAAATTGTAGGGATTAAAAATTAAAAAAAAAAAAAAAAAAAAAAAAAACTAATAATCCTGCATTATCTGATTTAGAAAAGTTTTATTATCTTAGTGGAAATCTAGATGGAGATGCTAAAACTGTAATTGACGAAATAGAATTTTGTGATGGTGGGTTTAAACTTGCGTGGGATGCTCTAATGTCAAAGTTTAAAGGTCAAAAAGTCAATAGTAGATTAACTTTAAGATTAGATGATAGTTTAAGACACTTGCGCGTTAGAAAATTTGGGAGAAAAAGTCAGTGATATGGTTATAGTTTATACTTTTAAAGAACGGTTAGATAGAGAAACGTGAAAGTGGTGAGAAAATGACTTTAAATTGAATATAAATCCAACGGAGAAACAGATGGTAGATTTTTTACAAGGCCGTTGTCGAAAATCTCATTATAAATCATTTGTATCATCGGAAGTCACACAAGTAGCCAAACCTTATTTATGTGGTCTATGTAAACAAAATCATTTTATCATACATTGTCCAAAGTTTTTAGAGTTAAATCCTGTAGAAAAGTATGAGAGGGTAATACAAATTGGTTTGAGTCTTAATTGTTTACCAGGGCGACATGAAGCATTTGAATGAAAGTATTTTGTAGAAGGACTAACTGGAACAAATACGGGGAAGTGTTAGTACGGCTCTTACCGATGTTTCAAATCCCCCAGCCACAGAGAAGGAGCTGGATTTCCTGGTGAAGGAAATCACAAGCGCCTGTAACTTGTCCTTGGACACTGCTTGCCCCAAGAGAATACCTAAGGGGAAGCAGAAACCGGTTTGGTGGTCCAGGGATTTGAGAATTCTTCGTATAGGGTGTAGGAAAGCATTCAACAGAGCAAAGGCTCTAGGGAAGCTCAGGATTGGGACTCCTATAAGAAACACCTTAAAAAGTATAAAAAAGAATTAAGGAACGCGCAGAGGAGGTCTTGGAGACTATTCTGTGATAAAATGGAAGATTTTTCGGAGACCTCGCGCCTCAGGAAAATCCTATCTACGAGCCAAACGAGCCCTAGTTACTTAATTAAACCAGTTGGGCTGTGGACAACGTCTAGTGGGGAATTATTGGCGCTCCTGTTGGAAACCCATTTCCCAGGTAGTGTGCATGTGCCGACGGAGCTTGGTAGGAATAGAGAAAAAATTTCGTCGGGGTGCCCGGAGGAAATCGTGTGCATAAACCGGATGCTATGGACACTAAACGGCTTTAGACCCTATAAATCGGCAGGCTCGGACGGTATCATTCCAGTGGAATTGCAAAAACACTCGTCGAGTATTCTCCCATGGCTGGAGGTGATCTTCAGGATGTGTTTAAAGCTGAATTATATTCCTAGGTAATGGACGGAGGTTAGGGTGATTTTTATCCCGAAAACGGGGAAGAATTCACAGGCCTACCCAAAGCACCTAAGAACTAAAACTCTATCATCCTTTCTGCTGAAAACATTGGAAAGACTGATTGACGTGTACATATGTGCAAAAATAAAACCCAGTAATTGGGCGACTTCTTAGCATGGGTACTGGAAAGAGAGAACTGTGGACACGGCTCTGCATTCCGTGGTGCAACCAAATGAGAAATCAATCCACTCGAAACTCAATCCACTACCTGTATGGTAGTCTTCCTCGATATAAAGGGCGCCTTTAACAATGTCAGGACGGCGGCAATTCAGCAAGGACTGTCTTTCTTAAATGTGGACTACTCCGTTAAGGAGGTTGATAAATTAGATGCTAAAATGCAGGATTGTTAACGCGGAGATAGGGGAATCTACCATTAGGAGGCGAGTAGTTAGAGGAACTCTGTAAGGTGATGTCCTATCACCTCTTCTCTGGAACACAGTAATCAATGGACTACTTTTGGAACTGGAGAGGGAGGGAATAGGGGTGATAGCGTATGCAGATGCCGTAGCGATCGTGATATCAGGTAGGTACCTAAGCACGATTAGGGAAGTCATGCAACACGCGCTCTTAATCATTACAAAGAGGGCTAGCAAATGTGAGATGGGTATAAATCCATCCAAAACAGAGCTTGTACTCTTCACCAAGAAATATAAAATGCCTGTAGTCGCCCCTCCTACCTTAAAAGGCACGACACTGGCCTTTACTGATAAGGCAAGATTTCTGGGCATTATTTGAACAGTATGTTAAATTGGAAGCCCAATATTTTAGAGAGAGTAAAGAAGTCTATCATGGCTCTGTACTCATGTAGGAACGCCGTCGGTAGGAGATGGGGTTTAAAACCAGAGCTGGTACACTGGCTCTTCACCGCTGAAGTCAGACCGATTCTGATGTATAGGGGGAGTGTGTGGTGGCCAGCACTAGAAAAGAAAACTTATAAAAATACGAATTTGTATCAAGGAGCAAATGTCGTTAAAAATGGGAATCGTATTGCAAGGTGCTTCGTCTCTCCATATCTTACCTTAGTGTCTGAATCAAGCTTAGTGTACAACAAAATCACCAGTAGGTCATCCCAATATTGAACTGGTTGCTTCAATGTATTCATTGACCTTATGTGTGAGTTAAATTCATCTATTAAATTTGATAGGTTAACTGATGATGCTTTATCCAGAGGTTTAATTGAAAATAAAGACTTAATATGTTGTTCCGAGATCTTAATCGGTTTATCAAACCGCTCAAAAAGTAAACGCCAAGCTACAACATAATTGGCTGCCACAAAATCCAAATTTTCAAAAGCCTTTGCAGCAATGCCATTTACCGAGTGCTTTAAATATTGCAATTTCGTTAAGTTTTTGAGTTCCCGAACGGGAGGGAAAAAACTAAACGAATACGTGTAAAGTTATGACTTTTGGCAGACAGCGGTTGTCTTGTTTTAAGGAATCATATGTTTTATTGGATGTACAGCTTAGTCGGGTTTCCGATAATCGAGATTTTGGGGTTATTTTTTTATGTAATCGGACTTTTAGTTTGCATATAGATAATATATTAGGCAAGGGACACTAAGCGACACGCTTTGGTGGGTTTTATTAAACTGAATGGATGTGTATTTTGTGATCAACTCACTTTAAAATGTCTCTTTATTTCTTATGTTAGAGCAGTGATAGAATAGACTCCAGTCGTATGGAATCCACTCTATCAATCGCACTACGCTAGAAATGGAAATATCCAAAAATAATTTATGATTTATGTATTGCTGCGTCTGCCCCACTTGAAACATGGTTTTGTCTAAGATCGTTTCGAAACCGTCTATTGTTATGGGATTTGTAAATTTTGGCAAATAGGGGGGAAATGGCATGTGCTAAATTGTCTGTTTAGTGCTACCAATTTTACAAGAATATGGAACCACTTATCAATGGGTTTAATGATAGTGCGTTTAATGATAATTATGGAAGATTTATCAATATATCAAGATACTTGTTTAAAAATAAGGTTACGGTTTATTAATTCCGTTCTGTTTTAATTTTTTAAATTTAATTAATTTAAAATCGTCGTTTTGCTTCGGTTTTTAAATATCATAAGGATCCCTCCTTAAATTTTCTGAGAAACATACAGTTAAAGAAATTTTATTTCTTCTCCATTTTGCGGGTGCAAAGTTTCTACCCTGTGATAAATTTGAAATGTATTCGAAAAAGAAATTTTTTAAATATTCATGTTGGTTAGTCATCGGTTGTTTTGTTATGGGTGGTTTTATAATAGGATCTAAAACTACCATTCCTTTTAGTATGAACTGAAACTTACTCAGGTTGGGTCATTCGATGACTGTTCTACCTTTAGCGTTTTTTATTTTATATGAATAAGATTTGTATTTTGGTATTGGGATTTGTATTGACGAAAATCAAAACCACGTTGAAAATGTGTCCTTGAGATGTTTATTCTGCGAGCATTCTTTTCAATTAGTCCTTGAGATATCTATCCGAAAAAGCGATTTATCTCAGCTATAGCATGGCTAAAGATAAACAAAATAATAGAATAGCTCAAATTATCAAAGCATTTGACGAATCTTTGGATGAAATGAATCATGACTTCGTCACCGATAACCTAAATTGTGCTTAAATCGCACAAAATTAATTGCGCCTATCCAATATCATTACTAATTACAATTTAATCCAAAATAATCAATTAGGACTAGAGTCTTTAGATGAAGATCAGGGTGACAAGAACAATCAGGACAAAAAAGTAAAAACCCCGAAATACAGCCTGATGTAAGAAATTATTCTTGATAGTTTCACGGATGACATCACTAGATGGACTAGCTTTATAGAATACTTTGATAATCGTGTATATATATTCGGCTATCCTACATTATATTCGGCTATCAACCGAAATAATGTAGGATAAGTCGATCAAATTGAAAGCGAATCTATTATGAAACAAAGATTAGTTTCGACACCGACGACAACGCCATTAAGTGCTTTTAACCAGTCGCAAACCGATCCGGTATATGCCGCGCCAGGCGGAACACAGTCAATAACGGTAACCAAACCACCCCGCAACAGCTCAATTTACGGTGGTCGAGCGCATTCTACAGATTTTGCTACAAGCAATTCTGTCCAACCGTTAACCACTTTAGATGAATTGCAAAATCAAAACGCGGAGTTAAAACAACAGGTTGACCACTTAACGGAATTAATGCAACGCCTACTCGAAGCCACATATGCAACAACAACCAATACAGCAACCAAATACGCCTCAACAACAAACGCACAACCAGCATTATTACGATCGCCTTCTAGTACCAACGTTTAGTCGAGATAATGTGGAAATATGGATTTTCCAGCTAGAAACTTGGTTCAATCGTCGAAATATTGCAAATGATGACGCAGCAATATATAACACGCTGGTTGCAGCACTGAACACCAATTTACTGACTCAAGTAGCTGCGGTGTCCTAAAAAGTGTTAGTCATGGGAATACATACGAACAACTCAAAAAAGCAATCATTGCCAATTTTGACGATAGTGAAACACAGCAACTTCGTAAATTGCTAGCCAGAATTCCACGAGATACTAACAAACCGATGGGCTTGCTCAACATTATGCGAGACACTTGCAAGAATGCAAAGGTGGAGCAGCTTGGTTTAATCAGACATTTTTGGCTAGACCAAATGCCATCAGGAGTTCGTGTAGTGATAGTGGGGAATAAAGCAAATACCGCACAACCTGGCAACACTACTTTAGATGACGAAGCAATGCTCGCTGATGCCATCATCGAAACGTTAGGTACCAGAAATTTAAATGTTGCCCAGATATCTCAAGTTTCTGATGGAGATACAATTCAGGTAGCCATTGCTGAACTCACGTAAAAAGTCGACGGATTGTATTAACCAAATAGTTAGAAATCGCTCAAAAAATCGTTCGAACTGTACTTGTATTTATCATCGGGAATATGGAATGGATACTCAAAAATGTAGAGACCCCTGTAATTTCCATACTCCTTCCCAACAAAAAAACGAGTAGGGCGCACAGATTATGGTCAAATAATCTGCCTGCCATCAACACCAACATTTCCAAAGAATATATATCCGAACAAACAATTTCGAAACACAAGGCTGATCACGCAGATTTATTTGCATCTGTGACTCAAGAAGTTAACCATATTTTCATTGCTGATTCATCTTCGAAGAAAACGTTTTTAATTGACACTGGAGCAGACATTTCTGTCTTGCCACCTACACAGCGATCGAAACACAGTCCGAGAGCCATCAAGCTCTTTGCAGCAAATGGTACTCCGATAAATACTTACGGTGAATGTACTCTCGAACTACAGAGAAATTTTCACTGGACGTTCATGATAGCCGACGTAAATCAGCCAATTGTTGGATCCGAAGTCCACCTTTATTACGACCTCCTTGTCGACGTAAAGAACAACGCTCTCATCGATAAGCTAACGTCACTCAAGTCGACGGGCTTACAATTGCCAAACACACCGCTACAACTCAATACGTCCACTACACATGGTAAAGAAAGCAAATGGTTCCTGGCGCCCATGCCGCGACTTTAGAGCCCTCAATGCAATAACTATTCCAGACAAGTACTCTCTACCGTATATTCAAGATTGTGCAAACGCGGTGTGTTACAAAAAAGTATTCTCCAAGATCGACTTACACAAAGAATTTCATCAAATTCCAATAGAACTGGCAGATATTCACAAGACAGCCATAATCACACCGTTTGGGCTATTTGAGTTTGTGTATATGACCTTCGGTCTATGCAACGCCGTGCAGACGTTCCAGCGGTATGTCGATTATGCTACAAAAGACTTGCCGTTTCTGTTCGGATACATCGACGGTTTCCTCATCGCTTCGGAGAATGAGCTGCAGCATCGTAATACCTTCGAATATTTTTGTAGCGACTTCGAGATTTTATGGACTTCAAATAAACATCGCGAAATGCGAAAATTTTAAGGACGAGATCGAGTTTTTAGGCCATGTAATCAGGCCAAACGGTCTGAAACCAATGCCACATAGAGTCGAGATGGTCAAACAGTTTCCGAAGCCGACAGTCGCCAAGCAGCTAAAGAGTTTTTCAGCAATGATAAACTTTTACAAAAAGTTTATCCCAAATGCTGTTAAACACCAGATTATCTTACAAAGCCTGATCGAAGGAAACGTAAAGAACGATCAAAGTTAAATTGAATGGACGTCTGAAACCGAAGAATCATTCGCCAATTGTAAAGACGACTTAGTCCTAACAACCTTACTTGCATACCCAGAACCTAATGCTCCTTTGTTATTAAACGTTGATGCCTCAGATTACGCAATTGGCGCAGTTTTGCATCAGACCGTATACGGGCAAACTCAACCTTTGGGATACTTTTCTAAGAAATTAACACCGACCGAACAACGTTATGCCGTCTACGACCGGGAATTGCTAGCGGTATATCAAGGCGTTCGCCACTTCAGATATATGCTTGAAGGTCGCAATGCCACCATATACACGGGTCACAAGCCGTTGGTGTACGCTTTTGTGCAAAAATCAGACAAGGCTACACCGCGTAGAATTCGTCGTCTAGACTACATATGCCAGTTTTCAACGGATAAAGTTTTCAAAGGAAGAGATAATCACACAGCAGATTTGTTATCGCGAATTGAGACAATCTCCCAGGAATAGAGTTACGACGATTTTTCGGTTGATCAAACTTCCGATGCAGAAATCCAAACTGTAATACGACATCTCTCCAACTAAAACTGGTATGTTTGCTGAATGTTTCAAAACCAATCACCTGTGATTTTGGAAGTGATTCTATTCGCCGGTTCGTGACACAAAAATACAGAAATGCAGTAATGAGTCATTTTTATTCTAAAGCTCATCCTGGCATTCGTGCTACGACTAAAATACTCGCTGATAGATTTGTTTGGCCCGGACTTCGAAAAGATTGTGCAGCGTTCGTCAAACATTGTATGGCCTGTCAACGAACGAAGGTGCAATCTCCGTTTTCGACAACCATACCGCCGTCCCAATGCTTCGAGCACATCAACATCGATATTTTAGGACCGTTGTCTCCGTCATAAGGACATCGATATCTGTTAACAGATTTTCTCGTTGGCCCGAAGCCATTCCAATGGAAAACATGACGCGCCGAGCGCGTGTCCTGATCTCAGTATGGATTGCTCGCTTTGGAACACCTCAAAGAATAACGACTGATCAAGGACGTCAATTTGCGTCGCAAATCGGCAGTTTGGCAGAATTAAATCGGCTATCTGGCACTAAACATTTGCGAATTATACCAAAAGAGTAAAGCAAGCGAATGGAATCATAGAACAATTCATCGGACGATAAAAGCTGCTATTTCATGTAGACAAAATGAAGACTGGGTATCTCAACTGCCAATCGTTCTTCTTAGGCTACGCACAGCACACAAAGAAGATATCGGTGCAACACCAGCTGATATGTTATACGAAACGACTCTTCGGTAGCCCGGTGAGATTTTCGTAGGAAGCACGCCAACACTCCAGTCCGAGTTCGTAAAAATTTTAAAGCAAAATATGAGCGCTTTGCAGCCAACGCTCATAGCACGCCATATCACATCGCAGGACGTCTTCAAGAACCCGGCGCTACGCCAAACTAAGCACGTTTTTGTTCAAAACGACGCGGTCCGACAACCATTATCACCCGCATACGATGGCCCATATCTCGTAAAAAAACAACATGACAACTACTTCGTCCTGGAAACAAATGGTCGGACAACCAAGGTTTCAATGGATCGATTGAAACCAGCACATGTTTTGAAGGATGACCATCAAATTTCGTCGCCAGAACAACAAAATCAAAGTCCAGCGTTATCACCGGGCCCGCAAAAATCGCCCAAAGCCACCAAATTTGGCCGTCCTATAGTGACGCCCGAACGATTCAGAAGATGACTCCGGTCTGGTGAAGGAGTAGTGTAGTGGCATCTGTTCTACACATCTTGTCAGTTGTAGCAGTTGTAGTGACACCTACAATATACACGCCTTGAAGGTACAACTCAAAATTATTATATTTATTTTGGGTTGAAAAGACAAAAAGCAAAGTTAGCCTATAAAATTAAGCGGAACGATACAGACGTATGTAATAATCACAATACCTGTAAAATTAAATATTTAAGTTAAATAAATAATTAGATAAAGTTAGACGTTTTATTAAACTGTACAGAATGAATGTTACGGTTATTTGATAAAAGTACTAAATCAGGTAGCAGATTTACTGCGGATTTCAAAACTGTTTTTAAAATAGATTTGATATTTATTTTTAATCGTGGAGAATCGAATATTGTTATATCAAAATACCACAGTATCAAATAGTTAGAGCATTTAGTGTTAAAACTCACCGAGTTTCAACATGGGTTAATTATCTTGTTTCAACAGGGGTTAATTAACTACGGTGTTAAAACATATTCACGTGTTTGTACAGGAATTTTGCTACTATACGATGTTGTAAATTGAAGCTTTAGAATTAAGTTACTTGCACATAATCGTATGGTGCATACATATGATATGTAATTTGCATACGTATGTCTTTTACTTTTTGTATATAAATCATGTAAATTATTTAAGAAAGGCAGAATAAAATATTCATTCCAACAAACAATATAGTTTTCATTCTAACTACTAGACCCCACCCGCGGTAATCCAGTAGTTAGTCTATAGTAAATACTCACGAGTTCAAATTTACAACTTGAACATAAGTGAAAATATTCATGGTCCTTCGAGCCGTTAAAACAACCGGCAAATAAATCTTGAGAAGTTTTCAAGCTTTAATCAAAAGCGAGAACAAACAACTACAAACCACAAGGATAAAAATTGTTATCCGGATCTTGTTAAGTCCAGATAGTGCCACAACAACTGCAGCCAAATAACAACATGGATGGATTTATCAAAGCCCAGGAGGAAACTGGTGAAAAAATAATCCAGCTGGACCGAAACTATCGTAAAGATCCAACAGAGAGAAAAACAACAAAATATCTGGAACAAAGGATAGCAACGTTAAAATCGCTATACAACGACTATGTAAGAGTGGATGACCAAATTCGTGACTTCAAACCACCGCTGCACACCAGTCACGAATATTACAACAAAAGAGCATCCATTGTGGACAAGTATCAAACGACCATTGACGATATGCGTCAACGGCTAAATAATTTTCCGCCACTCACACCAATACCAACAACAAGAGTAACCAAGTCGCCATCAACCGACAACGTATTTGAACTACCACCAACACATGAAGGTGGCAGTAAAATATACGATGAGCAGCCTATAAACAAAACTGAAGTAACCAACAACAAGCTTCAAAAAAGGCAGGATATTTTGATTCGTCAGATGTATAAAAATCTGGCATCAATAAAATATTCATTAGATACCAACAACATATCTAAGGAGTATATAAACCTCAAAATAAGGCAATTGGAGAAAGAACTGGAAGTAGTCACAGAGCAGCATACAGCAATACTAGTAGAGCTAGAAGATGACGACCAAACGTCAAATTATTTCATTGAAGATTATTTTGGGAATCTTCAAACCCAAGTTGAATCAACAATCATAAAATTGCAGCAGCATAAAGGTGAGACAATAACAATCACAGCCGAAGCATCCCAAATGAGACTGCCCAAAGTAGAAATTCCGTTTTTTTACGGTGAATACGAACGATGGGAAACCTTTAATGACATGTTCACCGAGCTTATTCATAAGAATAGCAAATTGTCCGACACGGTCAAGATGCAATATTTAAAAACACACCTGATGAAAGGGGCAGCACAACTGATAAGTCACCTATCAACAAAAGGTGACAATTATAAAGCAGCTTGGGACATAATCCAAGAACGATACAACAATCCTAGACTGCTCGCCAGCCACCAATTCAGCGGATTATTATCGTTAACAACATTACAAGCAGCATCCGCACAATCAGTGAGAAATCTTCACGATACTGCAAAAGAGATTTTGCACAACATATATCGTCTGAAGATGAGTTCGCCCTTCGAAGCCTTCGTGGGTTTTATTTTAAGTAAAAAAATGGACCCAGAATCTATAAGGCTTTATGAATCGTCACTTGAGAAACCCAGAGAAGTTCCAGAACTAGAGGAAATTTTCAAATTTATGCAACGAAGATTTCAATCCCTCGAAGCTATGGGTAATCAGAAGCCAACAATCACGAGACCACAACACACACCACAACAGTACACACCATCACCAAAACGGGTGTACGCAGCTACGGCAGCCAGTACATGTTGGGTAGAAGGATGTAAGGAACAACACAATTTACATCAATGTAAAATGTTTAAAAACATGCCAACACTACAACGAGCAAAGCTAGTAAATTTTAAAAATTTATGCAGACAGTGTTTAAACCAACACCAAGGCAGCTACTGCAAGGCAGAAACATGTGTTGTGTGTAAAGGAACACACCACACACTACTGCACTGCAATAATGCAGCATCAAGTAGTAGTAAAACATTTATGGTGAACCAACAAGGTCAAGTGTTACTACCAACGGCGGTAGTTAGAGCCAAAACCGGTACAAATAATTTCGTCACACTAAGAGTTTTAGTCGACCCAGGATCGCAAGCAACATTAATATCAGCAAAAGCCGCGAACTTGCTCAACTTTAAAAAGAAGAAAACATATGTCACCATCTCTGGAATCGGTGGAGCTAAAGCAGGTGTTTGCAAACACACCGTCAATATACAATTATCACCAAATTTTGACGGAGAGTTCCAATTAAACATCGAAGCTTTAATATTCGACAAACTCAATCAACAGCTGCCTGAAGAAAACTTTAAAACAGACAGCTGGGTTCATCTACAACAATTACAACTTGCTGACCCACATTTCAACCAGTCACAGCCAATTGATCTCATCCTTGGTGCAGATTATTATCCAGCAATAATAAAAAACAACATAATCAAAGGAGGTCAGCTGGAGCCAATGGCCCAAGATACAGAATTTGGTTACATAATAATTGGAAGCAGAAGTGACAGAGGCATGCAGCATAAAACAACTATGGTATCTATCAAAATAATTGAAGATCAATTAAAATTATTGATAGAAAATGACTCAATACCAGAAGAAAGAACAAAAACTGAAGAAGAAATCAAGATCGAAGAACATTTCCAGTCAACAGTAGAAAAGGGATTGGACGGCAGATATATAGTAAAAATCCCTTTGAAAGATAAACATATAGCACTAGGAGAATCAAGAAAGAAAGCAGCTGCCAGACTAATACAAATAGAAAAACGTTTCAAGAAGGATGCATCTTTTAAACAACTATATCATAAATTCATGCAAGAATATATAAATCTGAAACATATGGAGCCCGTGCAGCAAAAAATAGGTGATGACAAAACAGGTGTCATCTACTACATACCTCATCATGGCGTATTCAAGAAAGACAGAACCACCACCAAGCTGAGAGTCGTGTTTGATGCTTCATCCAAAACAACAACAGGAGCATCACTAAACGATTGTATGATGAATGGTCCAAAGCTACAAGAAGATCTAGCTGACATTTTACTACGATGGCGGAAACATAAAATCGTAATGACAGCGGACATAGAAAAAATGTATCGCCAAACCTGGGTTAACGAGCAAGACCAAAATCTTCAACGAATATTATGGAGAACTCAACCCTCTAAACCTATGGAGGAATATAAATTAAAAACGGTGACATACGGAACAACAGCCGCCAGTTTCATGGCAATAAGGGCATTACAACTACTCGCTACCGATGGAGCCAGTGAGTACCCAATAGCGTCCAACATCATGTTGACAGATTTCTACGTGGACGACTTGTTGACAGGTTGTGACAACATAGAAGAAGCGGTTCAAGCAGTAAAGGATTTAAAAATGCTCACGGAGAAAGGTGGGCTGAATCTACGGAAATGGTTCTCCAACTCAATGGACTTACTAAAACACATTCCTAGAGAACTGCACGGTAAAGGAAATATGCACATCAAGTTAAATGACTGCATTAAAACGCTAGGCATTCTATACGATCCACAGGAAGACACCTTTAGATTTGATGTCGAGAAATCGCAACTATCGAGCAAGCAACCAACTAAAAGATCATTACTATCAGACTCATCTAAGCTGTTTGATCCAGTTGGATGGCTATCACCAATAACAATCGCAGCAAAAATTATGATGCAAGAAGTATGGAAAACGGGAATAGAATGGGATGATCCGTTACCTGAAAAAATAAATACTAAATGGGTTAAATACAAAGAAGAGCTAAGGGAAATCAAAAACATTACAGTACGAAGATGGATCAATACAAAAACCCAAACCGAAACTCAGCTTCATGGTTTTGCTGATGCCTCAGAAGATGCATACGCTGCAGCGATATATTGCCGAACAGTAAATGAGGATGGAATTATTACAACACAATTGCTAGTTTCGAAAACACGAGTAGCTCCAACAAAAACAAAGTTATCAATCCCAAGGCTAGAATTGAATGCAACTCTATTATTGGCCAAATTACTTAAACACGTACAAAAAGCGTTAAAAATAAACAATATAGAGACATATGCGTGGTCAGATTCAACCATTGCCCTTTGTTGGATCACAGGAGAGCCAAGCAAATTTAAAACTTTCGTGGCCAACAGAATCTCAGCAATCAAAACTATGTTACCAACAACAACATGGCACCACGTGAAGTCATGCGACAATCCAGCAGACATAGCGTCACGTGGTACAACTCCGTTAGCACTCACCAAAAACAAATTATGGTGGGAAGGCCCGGAGTTCCTACGGCAAAAGGTGATGATGTTCAAGGAAGTCATCATTTTTAATCCAAGCTATACAAATCAGCAGGAAGAACTAAATCCGAAAAGCCAAGAAGTATTTACAACACGGAAGGAAAGCCACGCTCTTATAGAGCTATTCGAACGATGCTCAAGGTACAACCGAATAAGGCGTATAGTCGCATACTGCAAACGTTTCATAAACAATAGCACTCTTAGAAGCAACAACAAAAGGGAACTTACAACCTCAGAGCTACAAATTGCAGAATTAACAATTTTAAAAGTGGTACAAAAGCAAGATTTTCACAATGAAATTAGCTGTCTCAAGAAAGCTAAAGAAATCGACAAGAAAAGCAAAATTCGATCACTAAATCCAACATTAGACGAAAATGGTTTGCTAAGAGCAAGTGGAAGACTACAGAATTCAATGCTCCCAAGTCTCAGCAAAAGCCCATTAATCTTAAGTAAAAACAACACAATCACACATAGAATCATAGAGGATGCTCACATCAGTACCTTACATGGAGGGGCACAGTTAACATTATCTCACTTAAGAAATAAATACTGGGTGATTGATGGTAAACGTACTGTAAGACAGATAATTAATAAATGTCTTATCTGTTTTCGCCATAAACAACAACAGTCCAATCAGCTGATGGGAAACTTGCCATCTTCTCGTGTGAGGCCGGGAAGACCGTTTGCCAAAACGGGAATCGATTATGCCGGTCCCATTCAATTAAGAACAACCAAAGGTAGAGGTCATAAAACGTACAAGGGATACATTGCACTGTTTATCTGCATGGTAACGAAGGCCGTCCATATCGAGATAGTAAGCAGCTTAACAACCGAGGACTTTATTGCTGCCTACAAAAGATTCATTTCCAGACGGGGCTTGTGTACAGATATATACTCCGACAATGGAACCTACTTTGTTGGAGCAAATGCCGTAATGAAAAAGGAATACCATTCCGCATTAAAAAATCTTCCAACCAACATAGCAACTATGCTAGCCAGCGAGGGGACTACTTGGCATTTTATACCACCACACTCTTCTCATTTCGGCGGAATTTGGGAAGCGGGAATCAAATCGGTAAAATTCCACCTTAAAAGAGTCATAGGAGAATCAACATTGACTTTTGAAGAACTATACACCGTTGTCACGCAAATTGAAGCATGCCTAAATTCACGTCCTATCACACCACTGACCAACGATGCTTTCAATTTAGCAGCTTTAACTCCAGGACACTTTTTAATAGGCGATTCTATCAAGGCGCTACCGTGCGCTGACATCGACAATATGGGGTTAAGATCCAGATGGCATATGGTAGAGAGAATTGTGCAAGGTTTTTGGAAACGTTGGTCCACTGAATATCTTCACCAATTACACCAACGAAATAAGTGGATGAGTGTACAACCAAACTTGAAGGAACATGACCTAGTATTAATAAAGGATGATCAACAACCCGCCACTCGATGGAAGCTAGGACGTGTTCTCTGTACTCATCCTGGAAAAGACAACCTCGCACGCGTCGCAACTGTCAAATGCAAGGATGCAGTGTATAAACGACCCATTGTAAAACTATGTAAATTACCAATTGACGATGATGCAAGGGATTTATTACCCACAAAAACTATCCCACCGTCGATTAGTACCACGCCTAAAACGGCAACATCAATCAATTGCAAAAACAACAGTCTGGCACCACGACAACAACCCAATAGACGAGTAAAACATATGAAGAGGAACAACTACTTTATACTATCGTTACTGTCAGTTTGCTGCTGTATAGGACTTGTCCAAGCCGATATCCAAATAACAAGCTTCAACCAATCCACAGGTATATTTTTTGAAGAATTAGGCAAACTTGAGGTAGTTGCAATGAAGTGGACTGTACTAATCTATTACAACATGAGTAATTACTGGGAAGAGATCGAAATTTTTAAGCAAGCCCAGACAGAATTACAGGCGGTTTGTAAGGAGCTTCCTAGAATAAATTGCAACATAATCATTCAGCAACTACAATGGCGTCTTAACAACCTAATAGCTGATAATGTACTATTGCTAGAAAGCAACAAGGAACGAAAAAGAATTAAACGTGGCTTCGGAGATACAACAGGTATTGTGCTTAGTGATATGTTTGGACTTCTATCGCAGCAAGAAGCACACGAGTACGAAACCCACTTTGAAACAATAAGTAAGAACGAAAACCACTTACTGACGCTGATAAAGAACCAAACCAGCGTAATTGACAATACTATTAAACTAGTGAGGCACAATACAAATCTCACTATGACATCTTTGAACAACTTAATCAAGGATCAGCAGCGGCTACGGCAGGAAATGGTTCAATTACAAGAGTATCAAACATACGAGGAAAGAGTTAGGTCAGTGTTAGTGACCATACTGGAGTTGACTCTAGTACTAAACAACCTAGAAGATACACAACGAGGGTTATTGGACGTAATGTATCATGCTCATCAAGGCAACTTACATCCATCTATACTCTCGCCTGCACAACTGGAGGATGAGCTACAACTAATCCGTCAGCACATACCGGTATCCATCACAGTACCAGGTCATAACATACCAGACCTTATCCATTTGTACCAAAGCATGAAAATACGTAGCCGGGTGACACAACGAACCATAATAATCGAACTTATCCTTCCACTGTCATTCACATGGGACTATACTCTCTTTTCGGTGATTCCAGTTCCAGATATTATTCATAACAACACTCAATCTTACATCGTTACTTCAGCAAAGTATTTAGCTGTGGATAGTAGGCGGGAACATGTAGCGTTTTTGACAAGAGAAGAAGTAAATCACTGTCAAGCACTGCAATCAATGCATTTTTTATGTGAAATCTCACCGATTGTCAACACCATGAACAATAGAAGTCAGTGTGAGATAGCCATCATGCAGCGAAAACCAAGACTTGAGGTCTTTTGCAACATTGGTTCAACAACGGCCACTAATCATTGGATTAAGCTAAGCGCCCCAAATCAGTGGATTTTCGTAGTGCCTTACGAAACTACTGTAGATGTCATATGCGGCTCAAAAATCAAGTCTTATAATTTGCGGGGATCCGGTGTGATGGAAATAAATGCAGGCTGCATGTTACGAGACGTAGATAGTATCATAATCGCTGTAGGTGCAGCGCACAACAATATCAACAAGGAATCTCTCAAGATTGCTGGATTGACACATGGGGCTAATAATCTAAAACAGCTCCATTCATACATCAAAAACAGAACATTAGAAGTTGACAACTTGGAATTAATCACCACTTCTGAGACATCTGATCTAGATAACCAAATATCATCGCTGAGAAAAAATGAAGTTTTAATTGATGATCCAACCAATCATCATATACATCACTACACAATGATTCACGTAGTGTTCTGGAGCTTCCTTGCCGTAGTAATTTGGAGGAGCATACGAAAATTACATAATAGGGCCACTAACCGCCGACAACTTGCACCATTACCAAGGGTAGAGGAATCCTCTGTATAACGAAGGCCATTCGTTATTAACTTCCTCCAACAAACAACTTGCGCGCGGGAATATGTTAAAACTCACCGAGTTTCAACATGGGTTAATTATCTTGTTTCAACAGGGGTTAATTAACTACGGTGTTAAAACATATTCACGTGTTTGTACAGGAATTTTGCTACTATACGATGTTGTAAATTGAAGCTTTAGAATTAAGTTACTTGCACATAATCGTATGGTGCATACATATGATATGTAATTTGCATACGTATGTCTTTTACTTTTTGTATATAAATCATGTAAATTATTTAAGAAAGGCAGAATAAAATATTCATTCCAACAAACAATATAGTTTTCATTCTAACTACTAGACCCCACCCGCGGTAATCCAGTAGTTAGTCTATAGTAAATACTCACGAGTTCAAATTTACAACTTGAACATAAGTGAAAATATTCAAGTTAGGTTATGTAAAAATCTTACGTTTTAAATTTTTTACTCAGAGGTAGTTGTCAGTAGTTACTACGTATAATAGTTTGTATGCTTAACAACTTTCATCATTTAACGTTTAACGATGATTAGCTGCGATTAGTACTAGCAAATACTGACGAGTGGTTTCCTTCGAATAATGAAATTTGTGATGTAATCGAGCTTCCTGAGTAATAAATTCGACACAATATGTAGGTTTCATTTGTGACCTAATATCACTACTTTTTACCAAATTAGTCATATTCCAAAAAATAATATTTTCAACGCCTGAAGTTCATTAGATAAAAGAAAACAACAAAAAAAAAAAAAATATTTAATTATATTTTCACCCGATTGTTGATTGGCGCTATTAAGAAATGTATTACAAACAATTAATTATTTTCGTATTGTTTTTTCCTTAAATTTTCCTTTTAAAGAGATTGATAATTGGAAAAATTATAATCTCGTTTGTAAAAACCATTATAAGCACTAATTGCATTGCGATGACCAATTAGGCAACGAACCCCAAATTGATGTATCTAGACTTTTATTTTTTAAGTTTTAATCGCTGAAATCTTTTCTGGGGCCGAATTCCTCCTAACTTTTTCGTTGACGTTAACCACGTATTTCTAAAAATACATCTGGCTCATTGTATTCCTGAGAGGATTATAATAGATTTTAAAAAGACAAATATTATGGCAACAGTAATAGTTTTCCTTAAACAAAAGAATACATTTTCCAGCTCAGCTAAACTATTTAGTGAAGGGTTCAAAAAGGAGGTAAGGAGTGTATTAAATCATTGAACATTTATCGAAGGAACTAGCTGTGGCAACTGCTTAAATTAGAGGAAAGAAGAATTCTGGAGAAAACCTTTTAAATATCGAACGTAATGGCACAAAAATAATTTAAATTTGCTTAAATTAGCCAGAAATAATTATGGATGATTTAAATTTTGCACGTTGAGGACCTCGAGAAACTGAATTAGGTTCGTTCAGATTATCTAAATTTTGGTTTATACTCGGAAAGATTAGAAAAGAATAGCGTTCAACAAATTTTTGTGTTCGCGTTGAAGGTTGAAGGTACCAAGAAATACAAATCTTTTTTATGTATGGAGATGTCAAAAAAACATTTTTAAAGGGTGGGCCTTTTAAATCGCCCAGTCAACAGCGTTTGTTTTTAAAAGCGCTATAAAATGAGTAAACATCGATATTTTTTGGAAAGTTTTTTTTTATTGTGATGGTTGGAGTCTCCAGTTCAAGAATAAAACCCCTCAATAACTTTTCGATGATTTTGGCGCCTATCTCGTGAATAATATTTGCGATAGTAATCTCACAGCCAATTGCGTCATATGTCCAAAGTATACGGTGTACTTTCATATCAAAGAACATCTCAACAAGAAAACTAGAAACAATGAAAAGTCGTTTTAATTTCATCAGTAAATTTTCCAGAAAATCTGGGTTGACATGATCAACACCATTCATCGCCTCGAATAAATGACAACAATGCTCCACAAGCAAATTATTTTCTAGCAAATTATATCCCTCATCGGAACTTCTTTTGATTTTTAATCTTTCGATTAAATTTATATGTAATTAATTCATTAAGATATGCACCAGGGGTTCGATTTTGTTTCGATGATATGATAATGAAAAAAAAAATATATAAACACCATCAAGTTTTCATTGGCTTTTATCATTTTGTTTTATCAATTTCATCGAAAACGCGATTCCGGTTTACTAAATTGAAAAAATACATTAGTTCTGAGTATTTACGGATGATGTCAGTGAAAACAGTTTATCATTTGCAGTTCAGTGTTATATATAGTTAAATAAAATATGTGTCAAATTTTGAAGGAGATTTTTTGTATACACACATTTATAGAAATTTCTATATTATTTTATAAAATTGAAGCACATTATTAATATTATGGTAAAATTGAGAGTTGTTGCATATCACTTGGTAAAATTAATACTTTATGTGATTGACTTTTATAATTTGGCTTCATTATTATACTAAGCATATTATAGAATACACACACACAACACACGAAACACATACATTTAGGCGCAAAGATAGTAATTTTGTCATCGGTGATAAACACTGTTGAGCAACGAAATGATTGGTTTTTTTCACCAAATTTGACACAAGTTTTTCATTTATCATTATCATCGTATCGGAATTGCATCCCTGCAACGCTCAAAGCATATCAAAGGAGAAACACGAATTGGCTTACAAATTGGCGGAAATGTAGCTATTATTATAAAAAATTTAATTAGTCACGCATTACACCCACTTTTAAAGCTTCAAAGCATCGAATATATTATATCGATACCGTTAACATTATCAACTCATACCTTAAAAGTTAGCCCCTAATATGTTTTTAATTCTCCCATTTGTATCTATCCTTACATATTAAATCAAAAAAAAGTAGACGTACACTCTTTGAGTTTCTAAGCTCTAGAAGAAATTGCATTATACATTTTCTCAGTAATCCCACCTCCCACCATATTATCAGAAGAAGCAGTACAAGTAAATTTTATTGGAGCTAAGAATGAGGTTAACTCAGACTACTTCCCAGGGTTATGTACTACTAATTTGGCAATTACATGTCATTCTCCATCAAACACATTATATAACTTTAAAAATGCGAATTGGAGTACGTTTCAATATATTGTGACGATTATGGCAGCTATACGACATATTTAACACGTGAATCGGCAATAGCCGGATGGTTAGAGCGTCGGTGTAAGAACATAAAGTTCAACGGTTCGAATCTCATCATGGCCAGTATTTTTTTTGACTAATAGTTTTGTATTACGACAAAACATGTTAAGAGGTCTACGTTCAAAGAAAGCCATAATGATTAAGTCTAGTAAATTCGAGATATGTTCTTACAGCGTTAGGCATGGCGATGATAGAAGGGAAACAAGTATAATGCAGAGCCACGCCTTATAAATAAGAATGTTCAAAAATAACACACACAAACACACACAACGATGATAATGATGATGATTATGATGGCAATAAACTTCAAGTATATACAGTTGATTTACGACCTGCGATAAATGGAACAATACATGGAATAGGAAATTCTTTGTACAGATTGGAAATATTAAATCCCAGCTTATCGATATTAAATCTGGTATGCCACAGTATTTAGTAGTCACTCCTGTTCTTTTCAGCATTTTTCTCAACAGATAGAGACTGTGAGATTTCATTGTTCGATGATTACACATCGACCTATATGTCCCAAATCTTTTCTCAAAATATCGTAAAGAGATGAAACTTGTTTGCTGGTTACATACAACCAAATCGCAAGCTATATTTACTTCACTCCGTTTTGGATGAATTTGAAAATTCCTAACTGTAGCGCCTTGTTGACGGCAATCAATTAAAATGGGAGAATCTAGTAAAATATTTTAGCGGCCTGCTGTATCCATTGTTAAACAGAAAAAGCCATTTATCCTTCGACAATAAATTATTACTATACAAATGTATTATTCTGAATGTAAATTTGTATAGATCCACTTTCGAGGAACCCTAACGAGGCTAACCATCACAAGAAAAAAATTTAAATTATCCGAAACAAATTTTTGAAATTAATCTTCAACGTTTCAAAACGGTTACCAACAATAAGGTTACATTCCGAAACCAAAATAAAAAATGGATGGTGTCTCGGCTAAATTTGAACATGATAGATTGGGTAATTGATTATTGGAATATATATATTTGATTTTCAATGTAGTGATACAGTTTTCATGAGTGAAATTTTAGTGAAGTGATGATTTATATCCGGATTTACAATTTATATTGTTCAGTGGTGAGAAAAAAAAACCAAAAATATCAATGTCAAAATTCAATGTAGTAGCAAAGATGCAAACCAAAATTGATGTATTTGGTTTATTTTGGCTGTGTTTTTTTTTTTGGTATCGGAGCAATCGGAGAGATCAGAAAGATTGTTTATCGGATATATCTGATAATTTTTTTCTCCGATTTTTATCTGTCAGATCGAAAAAAATATTTTTTGTGTTTTTTTTAGTATCAGAAATAATAAATTATTTTATGAATTTCAGTCATTAAACTCAATTAAAATTTTATTTGTCATCTGATAGCTCAACATTAATCGGAGCCGCCATTTTAGAATTTACTAAAAAATATAAAATACAACACACTGCTGTCAAACAATAAACTGTACATTTTTTCAAAATAAAAAAGATCGTATCCGCTAATTATCGGAGCGTAAAAAAACGACAAAGAGAGATAATTTTTTTCTCGGATATTAAAAAAAACGCATATCTGAAAATCTCTCCGATTTCTCCGATATCAAAGGGGAGTACATCCATTATTCACCAAATAATACGATAGCGATGTTTTTTTTTGTACATCTTTGCATTAAGAGGAATTATTAGCTATGTTTAGTTGGGAATTCTACAACAATACATTTGGGCCCCGTCCGATTTCCATAATAATTATGATTTTTGTAATAATTTTGACGTGATTGGAATAATTGTCTCTTCCATATTTTTTAATCAGCTCGTTTGTTGTTCGAATTCTATAATAGTTTTGACTGTTGTAATTGTGACGTTTCGAGATAAATAGTTAACAATTTTAAATTATTTAAAACTATGATTTAATTCAAATATGGCTTTATTTATTTATTTACTTCTGGATATATGAATTGAATGTGAATAACACGCGGAAATCAGAAACATGTGCGAAATGTACTAACGTACATCTGGTGACAATACAGGTATTCCACATCGTACTCTAAAATGTATTGTGCTTTACACTAGATCTTTAATGTTATGGATTTAGATTGATTGCATTGAGGCGACCAATAATGTATAACATGCGTTCCACCAACAACATTAATAATTCTATTTTAAAAAATCTTATTACTAATAACCTAGTTTATTATCCAAGATGGAACTATTACTAGTTTTGCTGTGGGTGACCAGTGACATAAATTACAGGAATTTGTAGGGGTACAAAAAAACATTTTGGGAACCAATTTATCTGACATCATTCACAAATTATTTGTTTTTACGGTATAGAGCTGATAATGATATAAGAGACAACATGCCCAAGCAATGGTATGTCCTTATATTTTTATAATTATCACTGCACTTATCTCCGTATAAATAATAATTCTCTAATATTCATAAA
Source organism: Tipula confusa (assembly GCA_963556175.1). NCBI lineage: Eukaryota > Metazoa > Arthropoda > Insecta > Diptera > Tipulidae > Tipula > Tipula confusa. Next base: position 96,945,375 of record OY744477.1, read on the forward strand.
TATCATAAATACATTTTATGTACGCGACGTACAGTTGACTATAAATTATTTTGGAAATGTTAAAATTATTTCGTGTAGATGCTGTGATAATTTGGTTGCATGCAGAACGCTGTCAAAATTATTACAGGAAAAAAATGTTAACAGAAATCGAACGGGCCCTTCAGAATTTTAACTGATTTAACTGGACTTAAGTCTTAACCAATGTTAATTTTTATTATTAGTGTGCATCATTTACTTAATTTATAAATTCAATAGTCCAAGTAAATCAGCTCTTCTCAGTCAGCTGTATCTCGGCTGCTTTAGAATGTCCCGGGCCAATGCATTGGGATGTTTCTTTAATTTTGAATAATATCTCGAACTATAGGCTCTAATTTTATCTTTAATGGTTAAAATAGCGAAGTCATCATATATGTTGGTGTTTCGAATATACCAGTATTTGAAAATACTAAGTATTTGACATTGAATTCCTGCGGAATAGTTACATCGTTAAATTTAACTGGTGGACAGGTGCGTTTGTTAAGCGTGAATGTAACGTGTGTTGATTTATTTTCATTGACTTTTATTCGACAAGTCCTTTACCAGTTTTCAATGTTCAGATGATTTTGCAATTGCTTTGAGGCAGTTTGAGGATTTTTACAAGATACCAAGATAGCTGTATCATCAGCAAAATATGTTGGTATTATAGCTTCATTAGAAATAAGCACATCGGCTGTATACAGCAAGTATAAAATTGGCCACAAGACACTTCCTTGTGGAACACCTGCACTAATATCATTTAAACCAGTGGTTGCTGCATTTTGTTTAACCAAGTTTTGTCTTTGAAGAAGATAGATTTCAAGAACTGCATGGAACTGCTTCGGTAAAAGTTAAAAGATCTTTAATTTTGTATATTAATCCTCTATGCCAAACTTTATCGAAGGCTTGTGCAATATCCAAGAGGACAGCAGAGCAATAGTTTTTTTCTTCGAAGGTGAGTTTGATTGCATTGACAATCCTGTGAACTTGCTCTATAGTGCCATGCTGATTTCGCAAAATCAAATTAATGATCTGGTGTAATCTAATACGATCATGTCCTGGTGCTTTTTTCGGACTTATGCCGTTTTTTATTGTGCTCTTAACTTTGCTCCACTTAAACTTTATAGGCTCCCGCAATGAATTGATTGCCTAAGTGGTTAAAATAATCTAATCTAAGAATTGATACTTTTTTTTAGCGTGTTTTGGAGGAAAATACACTGATGATATTACACAGTTTCCAGACTACTCCTCCAGGCAGATACATGTCGCTTACATATGATCTTTGTCATATTTATCAAGTTCAAAGTGTTTTTGTCTTCTTTTAATTAATACAGCTTTACCAGCATGTGCTTTACCATCAGGATGTTTAGTGTCGTATATTAAATACCGATAAATTTTGAAAAAGTTTTTTTCGTAAAGTGTGTTTCTAATATTAACATTATGTCAATATTGTGCTCGATAAGGAATGCTTGTACCTCTATTTTGTGTTGGGCAAGGCCGTTTGCAATGCATGTGGCTATTTTGAGGACAGTCATTTTTGGTTTTTCACAACTAAACTAATAACTACAAGTGGTAAAACAAGATATGTTTGACAGATATCATTATAAATAAAACAGAATAGGCCCATATGGTAGCGTCACTGGGTAAACATTAATAATTAAAAATGGACAACTGTTTTGAATTAAAAAAAATCGTTTAAGTATTCGACACCTTTCTATCAGAAAGTCAAGTTTTTGGTAGCAAAATGTCGCTTTATTTGCGAATTCTCGGAATGGTTACTAATTTCAGGCATAACCATCTGCTCGCATAACTGTTATAGAAATTTACGCCGGTGACTGGAGTTTGTTTTCAGGAACAGATTATTCTCCATATAAACTCAATGTGCTGCTAAAGCTGCCACATCCAAAATGTTATAAAATAATGCCGGTCGCCAGTAAGACGAATCTTTCTTTTGCATGAGTATTCCCCAGCATTTTGTCCATATTGCCCACACCACTCTTGGTTCTGTTGTAATCTAGAATCGTAGTTGGTTTATTCACTGACCTTTGATTCTCTTATCATAATGCATGGTGAATAAAAGCATCACAGCTTTGTTTTTTGGGAATATAAGAACACAGTGTAATTTTGTTCGAAAATACGAAAAAAGACGATTCGATAAGTTGAGTTTTGCCTTGCACGACTAGGAATTCCACCAATACGATTTTTTTTTCTAAAATTGATAAATTGTGGTCGCGTATCAAATTGGAAGGTAAATTGGTGGTAGTAAAAAAATTGTCACATGTTATAATTTGACAGCTACCACTAAAAAGAGTTCAGCATAGACCCTTCACAAAACATTCCCCTTGATTATTTTCTCTTTGTGAGTTTGGGGCCATTCCAGTGTAAATTTTTCCTTTCAATAGATAAACGAGGAAGTGGAGTCACACACCATCGATACATCTGGCAGGTTTTCATGAAATGTGAAATACGTACCACGATACGTTAAGGAATAGCTGTTCATCAACTGTGATGTTTCCTCCACTTACAAAACACTCTCGTAGATTCCAATTCACCATGAGACATACCTATATTAGTAATCGCTGCGCATGAGTAATCCCATTATCAAATCTGATATATCGACTTATCGATAAAAGTTTTGTGAACCCATCGTAGCGAGGTAAAGGGCATGAGAAAGGATTCTCCACTAATTTAGTTGATCTTCGTTTTTGGTTTGGCTGACGCCTACAAATATTATAATGCCAAGATTTTTTTTGATCAAATTAATCAAATCTTACGATAGACTAAATAATGCATTGCAAAAATCAAAAACAAAAGAAGCTGCCCGAGTGCCGCATAAACACACTTTTTTGTTTATAATGAAAGCGATTGAAAAAAATTACGTTAATTTTGTGGTGCCTTACTTGTGCAAAAAGTGACCGATTCCAATATGTTCTGATAGAAATTCAACATTTGTTATTCATTTATTTCCAAAATATAGCGACCACCTTTATATTTTTCAATATTTTATGACTATTTTCAAAAAATGGTCATATTTATGATCATTCAATCAGCAATCGTATTTGGATGATGGAAAAACCCTTTAGCATCCCTCTTGTATTTGTATTCGAAACCGCTACGGTGTTTTATTGTCGGTGTTTATATCTCTAGTCTTTCGAGTGGAAACCAATTACCATGTACTAAATTTTGCGTGAAGACATCTCAGTTAGAACTAAGGTGTGCAAGGAAAATAATTCTAGTGATGATGAACAGACAGAAGCGAATGAGCGAAAACGGAAGGATGGCACAATATGGCAGCGAAACCCTATGTAAAAGCAAACTTGTTAACAAAAATTATCAAATTTTATTTATAATATTAACGTAAAATTAAAATTTAAAACAAAATTTCATTCAAAATGTTTATTTAGAAATCTTACATTGATGAAGATAAAAATTCGGTTGTAAATACAAGGGAACGATATAAATCCTGTTAATTAACAAAAAATATCATATGATAAAAAAAACGATCAAATCGCTGAAAAATAAATCAATTGATGCCAAAAAAATCTATTTTCTCCTTACGAATTAAAATTATGTTTACTTTTTGATCAAAAAAAAAAGAATAAAAAAAATGATCCTTTAGGTTTGTTTATTTTTGTTTTTTAAATCTTCACACATTTTACTACCTACTAACAAACACATTCATCTAACAAACACATGCGTTCCAACAAACACATTTTTAAATTGGAAATATAAACTTACCAATTACATAAAATAAGAAATATTCGTGGACATAATTTAGCAAAGACACAGAAATATTTATTTCGTAGTACAATTTATTAACACTTGGCTCATATGTCGATGCAAAGTTAGGGGTGTCACCTTCTATTTATAGTTATTCAATGGCTTAACCATACTAACTAATCATTACTATACAAAGAATCCAATAGTTCTATACTTACATATACATGGACACTTTGGGCTAACGCAGTCGACACCCACATTAATAAAATGCAGGAAGCAAAGAAATCAGTTAATCAGAAATGCTCTTCAATACATTTTCAACAGTTTAAAATAAATGACCGTTGGAATTTGAACTCTTTGTGAGTTTAACAACTAAAAACATAAACTGATCTTTTGACTAATACATGTTTGATTATAAAAATGTAAATAAAAACTTCATGTTTTGGCATACATGCATAATGTTTGATACGTGAAATAAACAACAGTTACATCTGATACCATAAAACAAGTAATTCGTGCGTTTAACATTTTGTTTTTACTGAAAATCGAAATTGGGTTACTAATTTAAGCTACAAACAATATATGTATTTGTGAAATGCTTCGTGTGCATATCTTTATGAGCAATATACATACAAATAGTTAAATTTTAAATATTTAACATTTTATAATCCAACAAAAAAAAAAAAAAAACAAAAATTAGTAATAATCAAATATAATTTTCACTTATTAAAACTACTAGCCTCAAACCATCATAAATAATATATTTTGACTAAATAAAATACTGTCATAAAGCATATCAAAATTCCCAATTTAATCACAATCATATCATGTCTACGCTATACTTCATATTCATTGACATGCAATCTAATTTTACAGTTCATTCGTTTTACCTATATATATTCTAAAACAAAATCAACATGGATGACATGAATTGAAATTCGTTGTAAATCCTAGTAACGGACATAAACTAAAATACTATAACACGTGATTACATGGGCATATCAAACATATCACTAATTATTACATTGCATGCGCGTTATAAAGATTTTATTTGTATTGAGAAAATCGTTAATCGATATTACTCGTTTTTTAAGTTTTTTTTTATCTACTGTTACTAAGTTGTTTATTTTAATGTACGAAAATTGTACGTTATTAATTATTTTAAAATGGCGTCTACTGTCATTAAATTCATAAGCACGTTTGTACGGAGCATTGCAGTTGTTTCGTGTTTGCTTTTCTTAATTATTTACGTATGTGGATAATATTCTTATGATGCATGTACGTACATAATAAAATTTTAAGTAACAAAACAAATCGACACATTCATCATGACGTCTCTTTTAATATTTCATCATTTTTTTTTTTTTATATTTTTAAAAATTAATATTACATTCGGCAATTTTTATTTTGTTTTTCGTTTGTTTTATTCAATACCATCTGGTATCTGGTTGTTTTATCCAAATTGAAAAAACAATTTTCTCTAGATTGCTATGTTTTTCCACATTATATTTTTGTTTTTATTTTTTGTGACATACCTACTACAACGTAATATAATAATAAAGTAGGCGCTTGTAAACATTTCGACTAAATATTTTTTTATTTTTTATTGTACTTTTGTAAATTATTTTTAATTATTGTTTAACGCAAATTAATCGAAATTATGATTTCCGATTCCATTGGTTAAATAACTTGTTTAGGTAGAATATTGGAAATATTAAGAAATAACGGTAAATTGGATTTGGTATTTAATTAATTAAAAGTTGTTTTATTTTTATTTTACAGTGTGTTGTTTTAATTTTGGGTGAAGGAAGACATTACAAAATACTATCTTGAATGGGTGTCAAAATCCTATAGATTAAACACTAACCCCTCAATTTTCTTTGCCATACAGCATACAGCCTAATGAAACTACCAATAAGAATTAGTTCACGAGGCCAGCAGTTTAAGTGTTGTTGTTTTTTATAATTTTTGCGGTTATATTACATTATTTAACTCGACAACTAAAATGGTCTGTTCAATTTGCTATGAGCTGTCAGTTTTCCTGCCTGAATAATGGTCATTGTCTAAACAACGCAACAAAGTTTCTCAACAAAGTTTCAAATAGAGATGGACGGATTTTGGCATTAAACGATTATATTTGTAATTTAATTTTTAAGTTTTGTGTCGATTAAAAGGTATATAAGTTAGATTTTTGTGTGGTTTCTTGGCATATTTTGTCAGTTTAGCGGTTGTTTCATTTGATTTTGGTGCTAAATGTTTTTTTATTTTTATTTATTTAATCCGCAATGTGTATACGTTTGGCAGTCTTAGACTGTGTCCGAAACCTACGATAAATATTTGTTTGAAATTCATTTATTTGAAATATTCCCCTACATTCCCAATATTTTATTATGCTGTCCGAAAAGTATAATAATTGATTGAAATATTTCCCCACCTTATTTGTTTTTATATTAATTTTTTTAACTTATAAAAAGTATGAATAAAAATTACATTTAATTGTGTGCATTGGAATTGCCATAGCAACGAAAAAATTCAAATTTTTCTTCTATGGTTTTTAAATGGTACTGTTACAAAACCAAGTAGTGAATTGTATATGTTTTATTGCATATCCAAGTGTGCTCCGCAATGAATTTGTCTTTTATTATAGAAAGTTTTGGTATTTGTCAAAAATTATCATAACAACTGACTGTGATAATTCATTTTTCAAAAATTGATTTTCATAAATATTTATCATGGGTTTCGGAAACAGTCTTAAAGTTTTGTTTGTATTTTGTGTATTGTTGTATTATTGTGTTATTATATTAATATTAATTATATTAGAATTTAAAACTAATTTAAAATTAGTCTATTAATAGATTTTTTTTGCAGAGAAACATTGCAGATTACAGATGAAATGTCACAGTCTGATAAGGAGATGTTGATAAGAGATTGCAGAGCTGTTGACTATAAATGTGATTATTTTGTGCTTATGAAGCACAATTTGAATGTTAGCTACCGGGAAACCAGACCAATTCTGTCTATTTACATGCGTTTCCTTTCCTCGCGATGTTGCAGCTGCAACCTCAATATTATATGCATTCAATTAGTTGAAGCGTGTTTAAACGTGATAACGTTTTTAAACTCAGAACTAAGGCTAGCATGTTCGAAAAAAACATGAATCGAAAGAAATTTGTACTTGTTTGCATGGAGACTACTCATTAAGTATAAGGTAATACTTCATTCTAAATTTATCATTGCGTAGGTTCATTTTTAATCTCGATGCATCATTCTTTGTATTTGCACACTGTGGTCAACAGGAGACGGGGGAGGGCACGCCGCGAACCTCTTATTAGAGCGATTTAACATGCTAGCGAGAGAATGCATTAACTGATCGAACCAATTTTGGTGTCAAAAATTGCGTAAAAAACAGTCCAATTTAATTAAATTAAAATTAAAATAATTAATATCCACATTAATTATAATTAAGAAAAAAAACATTAATTTCAAATTATACAGTCTGAATGTCTCTCTAATTGCCTAATTATTGTAATTATTTGTTTTCAAATGAAAGTTGGTATTACAATAATGCATACATTGAGGCGAATTACATAAAAATATGTGTGAAATGAAACAATTTAAAGTAGTACATATTAATAGTAATAGATGTCACTTTACATCTTCAGTGTAGTTTCACTGAAATACAAGAATCGTTCTCTATGCCGCTCTTTATGACTATGATAGAACAGTAGCCAATTTAAAAATTTCAAAAAAAAACAAAAAAGGAACATCACCGCAGAGGCCTTGTCCTTCATATCGTATTTCTCGTACCATCGACCAATATTTAATCGTTTGTACACCGCCGATGGCGCGGTTGCTAGTAATAAATAAATCGATTTTAATAAATCCATACAGTCTATCATTTCTCACACTACATATTTACGTTATCACGTATCACTACGGCCGTGCAGACGACACAGCCACCTCGTTTTTTTTAAGTTATTAAATGATACCATAAACTCACCTAATTTGTTACCTAAATTGAACTTTTTGGCAAAAATATGAAATATTCGTAACTGCTCTTTTATTCTTCCACATAAATAAATTTCCATCCACGCTTCTTCGGATTAGAGTGCACAATCAATAATTAGTGTAGATGATAGGTTACCCACAGATCTTAAGTAGGCCAGACCTTTCATCGCTGAAGTGCGGGTCCAACGTCCGTCCTTTCTACAAATTGTCGCATCGGTTTCATCCGAAGTACCGTTCTAAATGCACAAAACACTATCCTCATTCCCTTTTCCGGTTCATGCACGGTATCTACCACGAGTTTAAACGCGTCAATGGTTTAGTGTGCCCCACGGAGTCCATACTGATTTTCAGAGAAGTCCTTTTTATTTGATTTTATAGGATGATATGTTGATGTCTCATTTTTCATTCTTTTTGGCAAAAGCACCAACCGTTTGACTCTCCACTGTTTAGAGAATACTCTTGCCTCTATAGCAAATAAACCAACAAAATGTTGGTCAAGACAACTGCTTCTGATTCAAAGTTTATACATGAAAGAGGCCACGTTCGATCCGTAAATAATCTCGCCAATTGTGTCTCGAAAGGTATTCTTGCTGGAATCACGCAATGCAGGCTCTGTTTGTTCGAACAGTGGACAAAGCGTAATTCGTAACAATTAAAACAAGCGAATTCTGGGCTACTGCTACAAATTGGTTGTCAACTGAACAAATTGGTTGTCAACTAAACTGACGTTTGAAGAAAACGGAAAGCTGTAGGGTCTCTCTGCAATTGGGCATAGCAAGGGAATCATTAGAGCTATTTCTGGATGACTATGATACTCTAAGAGTCGGTGGTAGACTAAAAAAGGCAGCTTGGTCATATTCAAATATAGGCATCCAATCATTATACTGTCATCTCATGTCCTTAGGGGCATGATTCTAGCCCACCCACACAAGTACTATGTCTATTCCGAGCAATCTCTATTGTACCATTTCTTAAATCTGTTCTAAAATCCGTCAACTCCAATAATGGGTAATCAAAATAGCTCAACAAGTATTATACGGGCATTTAATTATACCAGAGTCGACTTGGCCGATCAAATCGAAATTGCAACCAAGAAGGGAGGAACATTAAAGGGACGCATATTCAACATTAAAGGGACGCACTTTCGTCTTCATAACAGTAGAGGTAGTACATTTGAAGCTGTTAAGCGATCTGTCGACGAAAAATATAGAGTATAGAGCTCAAGATCGAATAGAAGACGACATCACAAACTTGCCGATTAAATTAACACAAATAAATGTTAAGGGATATATTCCTTAACCGGCTTCAGGATGTTTATCAACATGCTGGAGATTTTACCAACATTAAACATCACCACTGAAAGTAACGAAATTGCTTCCAGAAAAGCTTTTCCTCTATTATTACTCAGTTCTACCCATTTGGCGATCCATACCTTAAAATCGCCTGCAAATAACAAAGAGATGAAATATTCTATGGTTGCACTATGATTTCCATAGCAGCTATATAGATATGAATATGAACGTTCTTACATCTTACAAAACCAGATCCAGCCTCGTGGCATTTTCTTAATATAATACCTTCCCACTGACGCAAACAGCAGTACGAGTGGAGAAATCTGCTGTAGCAGCTCTTGCTCAGTTTTACAGTGGTTAAGATTTAATTGTGTCGACCTAATCTTATCCGTTTCAATTAAACCGCCTAACCCTTTTTTTCTTACGATATCTGACCTTTTTTGCTATCTGCGTTCCAGCTAACCACGTCCATAAATTCACTGGAACATAAATTCCCTCGATAAGAAGTTTTTAACCTTTTTACAGAGGAAACATCTTTTGTTACTCCCGCACCAGCAGGTGCGTGTGTTGGTGTGTGGGTGTGTGTGTGTAAACGAGAATAAGTGAGAGATCTGAAATATGTAGGTACTATATTTATATATGATTTTCCGGAAATTGGTAGGCAATTATTATTTTTATTATTAGAAACAAGGGAAATAATAAGGATACAGGTAACGTTTGTTATAATACATTTTATTATTTTATTTTCATTTTTTCTATAAGTCAAAAAGGATGTTTTAATAATTGATAGCTTTATTTAAATGTCAAACGACTATACGAAGTTTATACGGATATAAGGTGGTCAAAAAGTTAATTATTTACTTTAATGATTTTTTGTTTTTTATGTAAAAATTTTATTAACTTTAAACTTGGGGGGTGCTATAACTGCGATAAATTTGGTCATATAAAACGAGATTGTAAACAGCGATTCATAGTAATGACAGTGATTGGTATTTTTACTCCAGTCCATCAGCATTCAGCACATATGGTAAAAAGCTAAGGAAATTTAAAAAGGAAGTTGTCACGGCAGTGAATTTGAATATTGGAAGGTGACGTTATGCGAAACCTATCCGAAGAATCCGAAGAAATCATCCGTGAATGTAAAAGACTTATTATATGTACCTAATATTTTTGTTAGTTTAGTGTCAGTGAGTAAGATTACAAGTAATGGAGGTATTGGGCATAAAACGGCTCATTCAATTGATTTGTAATGTTTTATGACGTATTGGTCATAAAACGGTTAATTTAATTGATTTGTAATATTTATTCCATTTTTTTTAAATCTAATTTATATTAATTTTAAAGTTTTGTGTCAAATAAAGAGTATATAAATTAGATTTTCGGCGATTACATGGCGTATTGGTCATAAAACGGTTAATTCAATTGATTTGTAATGTTTAATGACGTATTGGTCATAAAACGGTTAATTTAGTTGATTTGTAATGTTTATTCCATTTTTAACATCTAATTTGTATTAATTTTAAAGTTTTGTGTAAAATAAAGTGTAGATAAATTAGATTTTCGGCGATTACATGGCGTATTGGTCATTAAACGGTTAATTCAATTGATTTGTAATGTTTAATGACGTATTGGTCATAAAACGGTTAATTTAGTTGATTTGTAATGTTTATTCCATTTTTAACATCTAATTTGTATTAATTTTAAAGTTTTGTGTCAAATAAAGTGTAGATAAATTAGATTTTCGGCGATTACATGGCGTATTGGTCATTAAACGGTTAATTCAATTGATTTGTAATGTTTAATGACGTATTGGTCATAAAACGGTTAATTTAATTGATTTGTAGTGTTTATTCCATTTTTAACATCTAATTTGTATTAATTTTAAAGTTTTGTGTCAAATAAAGAGTAGATAAATTAGATTTTCGGCGATTACATGGCGTATTGGTCATAAAACGGTTAATTCAATTGATTTGCAATGTTTAATGACGTATTGGTCATAAAACGGTTAATTTAGTTTATTTGTAATGTTTAATCCATTTTTTTTTAAATTTAATTTATATTATAACAAACATTTTTTTAACAATATTTATTTCATCTAATATTAAGTTCTTCCAATTCCAGAGTTCATCACTAAGGACTTGTTTGCAGTAATCCTGGAAGTACCGACTGGCAGAGGAGTTGTTGAAATAATTCATCATAGGCTGCGGTGCAAACACGCAACATATCATTTGGGGTAGCAGCGACACAAATGGCAGAAGTGCGAGTACCTTTTAAATTATCTAATGAGTAGTCATATAGACATTTTAAATAAAGGGTCTAACCTCACTTTCATTAACTCGATTCGGCAAGAGATGTTGGATCTCACTCTGTCGAGTCAGTTTATTTCCAACTCTATCGCAAACTGGCATGTATCAAATGAAGCTTCTTTGTCGAAACGATCATAACGGCAGAATGTCGTATCTCTTGTTTTATGCAAGACCGACAGGGATATTTTATTCATCAAAGCGGACATGCTGCCAACATCTCTGAGTCAGAAACTGCAGCTTGTTTGCTTAATGATATGTGCTGCTATCTTCTAACGGAAGCAGCTACGTGGCGCGTAACGTTGTGTTAAATTGCAAAATTCCATGGTGGAACAAAGAGCTGGCTAGACTCCATAAGAGGGTTAGGAAATCATTTAATAGGGCAAAGCATTTTAATGAGTGGAATGAATATATAGGGAATCCCTAACAAATTACAATACTGAACTAAGGCGTTCCAAACGCCTTACGTGGAGGAAAAGCTGTGGTAATATCAAGGACACACTACAGCTGCTTGACTCCATAAAGTTCTAGCTAAGAATCAGTCCAACGAGACTGGGCTTCTTCTGAAATCCGATGGTAACTATACATCGGGTAGCAAAGAGTCACTCGAAACCTTGCGTCAGGTGCACTTTCCGGGTTGCACTGTTTGCGACACAAATACAATTATTAACCCCATATTTAGTACACATATGGGTGCAAATGTGGGTTGGGTTAATTGTTTATCCGGTAAGCTTTTTACTCCGGAAAAAGTCAAATGGGCCATCCAAGGCTCCAGGTGGGGATGAAATCTTCCCAGCCCTCCTCCAAAGGGGCTTGGATTTGATTACTCCTGCTCTGTTTGCCTTATTTAGATCTATCTTCAACTTGGGTCACATACCACAGGCTTGAAGCCAAGTCAATGTGGTTTATATCCCAAAGCTTGGCAATAGGCCAGGTGAACTCCTTAAGTCCTTTCGATCTATCAGCCTTACATCGTTTACTCCCAAAACTATGGAACGAATGGTAGACCTGCATATCAGAGACTGGTTAACTGTAACCTCTGAAACTTTACCAGAAAAGCAGAAAAGGCAAATCCATAGAGGGGTACTGCATTTACTTGTTACCACAATTGAAGCGGCTCGGAAAAAATTGCTTTGTACGCTTTTTTTTTTTGGATATTAAGGGAGCTTTTGACAATACTGGATATGACTTAATTGCTAGAGCAATCAGGCGTAGGATATTGATGATCCAACTAACAACTGGACTAGTTGCATGTTATTTAGTAGAGCGATTACATCCAATCTAGGTAATGAGTCACGATTACGGCAGTAAAGATCAGTCTAAATGATATTACTATCGAAGACTCCAATGAAGTTAAATATCTGGGTTGTTGTCCTAGATAAGAAACTGAATTGTAACTCTCTAATTATCTCAACTAGCGATCGCTCGTTCATAGCAATATGGGCCTTTCGGTGTATGTTCGGCAGGACTTGGGGCCTCACCTCAAAAATAATTTACTGGATGTACATCATGATATTGGGACCAATTGTAACCTATAGAGCCACTGTTTGGTGGCCTAAGGTATACATCAAAAAGTTATTATAAACAAGCTAACCTCATTGCAGAGGATAGCGTCTCTCGAAATTACATGGAAGCCCTCATCGGACTCACTCTACTTCATATCTACGTCAAAAAATCAGCTGCTACTTGTGCAGTTAGATTACAGCTAGTGATCTAATTTAGTCATGACGATCATATGGATCATCTGGACATTTTAAAGGAATTTTTAGACTTGGATATGTCCTTTAGAGTCTCGGACGTGATGCCCTAAGAACTCTGTTTTGGCAGGAATTTCGGGGTAATAATACTTGATAGAACAGACTGGGACACTGGTGGACCTCCTAAGGATCCTAGCAGCCTAGTCTGTTTCATAGATGGATCAAAAATGGATAGTGGAGTTGGCATTGGTGTCTTTGGACCCAACCACAAAATATCGAAATCACTGGGAATATGCCTCAATGTGTTTCTAGCCGAAATTCACGCCATGGAAAGCTGCGCCTCAACCTTTACGACTATAGATCTTAAAGGAGCCTCCATTCACATTTAAAGTCATCTTGCTATCGAGCAACAGATTATAGCCTATAAAAAGGCGTGAATACGTTTTATAATCGCATGGAAGAAGAAAGCGGTTCTTGCTAGGAGAATCGCTAAGCTAATTTGTAGACGGAAAAAGTGTGGTGGAAATCTTAAACTTTAAGAATATACCATGTTAGCAATGAGCGAAGTTCTTGTAACTTCTTTAAAGGAGTCACCGGACTGCACCATCCCTTCAGACCTAGGAATATAGCCATTCGGGACCAGGATGGAAACCTCCGTGTTAACATCGATGCCATACTCGACACATGGAAGGAGCATTTATCTGATTTACTAAATGTTCAACAAGGGTCAAATACTGTATTTGAAAGTTGTCAAATACAGACCACGGAGGTGTGCTATGCAAAGGCTTAAAAAAACCTTTCTCCTGAGGTTGGTTACATTATTTCCTTGCTCTTGATATTCGGAGGGGATACTTTGTGGAACTTCTTTTCAAATTTCATCTTTTCGATTAGTATGGCAAAGTCAAGTTATGTCTGATGAATGGCAAGCGGCCGCGTTGTGCCCTATCCTTAGAAAAGAAGATCGTTCGAAATGCGAAAACTATTGCGGAAAAGCTTTGCTTGGCACAGCATTCAAATTACTGTCTTACAGAATATTGGAGAGTCACTCCTCTGGCGGAAGAAATTGTAGGTGACTACCAACGAGGATTTTATCCAAATCGGTCAGTCACTGATCAAGTTTTTTCGGTGAGGATGATTCTTTGTAAATATTACGAAACATCTCGTGACGTACATCAGGTTTTCTTGGACTTCCAATAAGCCTATGACCTAATTCATCGAAATAGCTTATGGTTTGCAGTCACAATGTTGAGTCAAAGTTGAGAACAAGGTAAAGTTGAGACTTTTGCAATTAGCTGTGGTGTACGGCAATGAGATGCTCTGTCCTCAATACTCTATAATTTCATTTTAGAATTCATCTTTCGTAAAATTAAAACAACTCAGAACTACATCTTGTACCGTCACAGACGACGAAAAGAAGGATCCTGTTGATTTGGATACTGGAGCTCACTGTAATGTAATATCGCGGAAAGAAGCGTCCAGATTAAAACTAAAAGTAAAAGATTTCATCGACTAAACATCTATCAACATATAATCTTGACGCAGTCAAAGTAATAGGTGAAACAAAGATATCACCGCAAAAATCAGGACAGGTGATTTTTAAAATAATTAACGAGGATTTAATGTTAATTCTCGGTCGACATTCATGCGTGCAGCTGGGATTAGTGAAACGCGTTCATAAAGTGGATATACAGTTGGGTTGTTGCAACAACCACGAGTATGATATCGACTTTGTTGACAATCCGAAGTTCAAAATATTTCCACCGCGTCGAGTTCCAGCTGCACTTAGAGATAAAACAAAAGAGGAATTGGACAGAATGAAAGTTTTAGCGCCAGTTACAGAACCAAACCCAGCCGTAAGCCCAGACGTAAGCCCTATGCTTGTGGTAGAAAAAAAACCCGTCGAATACAGTAGAATAAATAGCTGTGAAAGTCGGAAAGGCCAGGTTATTTACAAAATTGGATTATAAACATGGTTTCTGGCAGATTAAAGTGACTGAACGAACGTCAAAATACTTAATCATCGGTGCGCCATGGGAACGTTACCGATATTTACGCATGCCGTTTGGTATAAATTCTGCACCTGAAGTATTTGCACAGATCAAAGCATCAGTTGCGTTCGCGTACATTCCGCAATCTTGGAGCAGGAGTCATGTTGTGTTTATTCCTAAAGCTGGTAAGTCCGATTACACGGATCCGAAGGCTTTTCGTCCGATCAGCTTATCCTCGCCTTTTTTAAAGTTTTGGAAAGAATCATTGATAGATTTATCAGGGATGGTTGTCTATCTATTAAACCACTCAGTAACATGCAGCATGCTTACAGAGTCGGGAAGTCATGTGAAACGGCCCTACATGAACTTGTGACTAGGATTGAAAGATCACTAGATTATAAAGAGTTTCTAGTGGGTACTTTCTTGGATATTGCTGGTGCTTTTGACAGTACGTTGTTTTCAACGATTACGAAGGCATGCGAAAATTTTGATGTCGATCAAGACATTATATGTTGGATTGAATCTATGCTTAAATCTCGAACTGTTGAGATAAAGCTGGATGATCAGTCAGTTTCCGTCAAAGTTGCCAAAGGTTGTCCACAAGGTGGTGTACTGTCACCTCTCTTGTGGCTCTTGGTAATCGATGAGTTACTTGTTATACTGCAACACTCGGGCTTTGTCGTGCAGAGTTATGCTGATGATCTTGTTCTGACAGTTTCGGGTAAGCACTTGAATGTCCTATCAGATCTAACGCAGCATGCTTTGTTAATTGTTGAAGCCTGGTGTCTTGATAAGGGCTTACATGTTAACCCTCTAAAAACGGACTTAGTTGTTTTCACCAAGCGCAGGCATATTGGTGACTTCTCTGTTCCATCTCTTTTTGGCAAAGTTATTACTAGATCGGATTATGTCAAGCATCTTGGTGTTTTCCTTGATAGTAAACTTTCCTGGAAGAAGCATCTTGATAGTAAGCTGTCAAAAACTACTGCCATTTTTTGGCAATGCAGAAGAGCTTTTGGTAAATCTTGGGGACTGACTCCTAAAACGTTAGCTCTTATATACAAATCTATGGTCTTGCCAATGCTCTCTTATGCATCGGTCGTTTGGTGGCCAGTGATTAATCTGAAATCATCCATAGCGAAGCTTTGTGGCTTACAGGGCACTGCTTGTCGGGCTATTACCGGTGCTATGTCCTCCACACCACTTATTGCTATGGAAGCTATCCTTTCTTTGCCTCAGTTGCACTCTTTCATACTTGGGTCGGCGTGTTCTGCGGCGTTCCGTTTGAGGTGCTTAGGGGTTTGGAATAGTTTCGGATCCATTTTGGGTCATAGGCTCATTATTTCTCGGTACAATTCACTTATACCAGAAATTGATATGGTTAATGACAGACTGCTACCTGAGTTTGACTTTTCCAATTCATTCTCGGTAGAATATCCGTCTAAAGATCTGTGGGCTTCGCAGGTCTTTCAAAAACGATTGTCTGAATCTATAGTATTCTTCTCGGATGGATCGCGCTCTGAACTTTCTGCAGGGTTTGGAACATACTGTCCCGCGTTGGTTCAGAGTTCGTCTGGTTGTCTGGGTTCGTACTGTACAGCATTTCAGGCGGAACTGATTGCGCTCTCGCATTGTGTGTTTGCTGCTTTAAAGTATAGCTTTGCTGAGGAAAACATCATAATGTGTACTGATAGTAAAGCTGTGCTTGATTCATTAATAAACCCTTTGACTGTTTCCAAACTAGTCAAGGATTGTAAACTTTACATTAATCGTCTTTGCGTATTAAATAAAGTCTCACTAATGTGGGTCCCGGCTCATTGTGGCATCGAGGGCAATGAGTTCGCGGACTCCTTAGCTAAAGCTGGTTCTCGTTTGGAAATTTTCGGCACTGAACCAGCTACTCCCCTTTCTTTTAGTTTGGGTAAGCAAGCTATTAAGAAATTCATTATGTCTGTTGCAAAACAAAATTGGCGTGTTTCGTCTGGCTGCCGCTGGGCGAAACAATTTATTAGTGAACCCAATTTGAGGTCGACTAAGTTTGCTTTGTCTTTAAGGAAAGATCAGTTGAGGATCCTGGTTGGGATTCTTACAGGTCATGGCCGATTCAAAAATCTTCTTCATCGCATGGGTGTAGCTCAGGATGGTGTATGTGAGGACTGTCTCGAAGAGATTGATGATTGCATTCACTTTGTCTGTAGTTGTCCGGCCTTTGAAGGAGTTAGGCTTCAGGTCTTCAACTCTAGGTCTATTCGGTTAGATCAAGTGTCTTCCCTGCCTTGGTTCAAGCTGATTCAGTTTGCTAAGGCAGCTACTCGCCTTTGTGAAATTTAATAGAATCCTAGGTTTGCACCATGGGCCCGTTGTGGCATTGAGTGCGGAATCCTTGAGGGTTCCAGCCATTTTAATAAAAAAAAAATTTGCACAGATTATGAATGAGACATTGCAAGGCATTGACAATTGTGAGGTTGCCATGGATGATATTTCTCTTTATATGGAGACAAAGGATTAAAAGATGCATCCAATGCTTGTGAAATTGATCCGGATAAGGTATCGGCAGTTCATCGTTTGAACACTCCAGCTAATGTCAAAGAATTGCAGAGATCGCTTGGTACAGTAACATACCTTGCAAAGTTAATTCCGAAATTTTCAGATTTGACAGAACCATTAAGAAGATTAATAGTGAAGGATACCAAATGGGTATGGGATGTTGACCAACAAACAGTTTTTGAAAAGTTTAAAGAGGTCATCTTAACAACGCCAGTTCTGGGTTATTATGACGTAAATCAAAGCGTTAAAATTTCCTGCGATGCAAGTTCCATAGCTCTTGGAGCTTATCTGTTCCAAAATGAAAAGCCAATCGCATATGCCAGCGGGGTATTGACGAAAGCCGAGAAAAATTATCCACCAATCGGCAGAGAAGCAACTGCCATATTCGCCAGCAGTTTTGCCATATTCTCCAACAGTACAATACAAGAAAGGTGTAGACATGAAAGTAGTTGACCAACTCAGCCGCGATTACAAAGTTGAACCAATTGACAAAAAATGGACGGAAAGCGGAGAGTACAAAATCAACGCAGTATTCGCTATGACGGATATGACAAAAAATCACTTAGCAAAATTGACAGACGAATATTTCGAATTACAATTGCTACGCACAGTTGTCGAAAGAGGATGGCCAACTGATGACAGCAAGTGATGACAGAAAGTGCTCAACATGTCAACGCACTCAAAGATCAAAAACAAAGGAACTATTACTACAGAAGGTTTTGCCGAACTATCCATTTCAACTAGTTTCTACAGATATGTTTACAAAAGGGCAAAGAATACATCATTATAGCCGATCATTATTCCGGTTTTATGGATTTTCAAGAAGTAAAGTCAACAACATCGGCAGCAGTCATTTTGCAATTTAAAAAATGGTTTGCTATTCACGGAATACTGGAAACGTTGGAATCAGATGGTGGTCCACAGTTCGCATCGAAAGAATTAAAAATTTTTGCGTTGCGTTGGCCATTCAACCATCGCATTCAATTACGCTTCCAACAAAAACCGTACGCCGATATTTCATCACCATTCAAGCAGTTAGAATTGAACGAAAATGTTCGATTACAAAAAGACCACCGTGATTGGGTGTCAGCAAAAGTCGTGGAAAAGTCAGATAATCCACGCCGGAAGTTGATATCGATCAGGATATCAATGAGAGTAACAACAATTTAACATCGAATCAGGTATCAAATGAAGAGATTAGTTCCGAAGCCATTCTACAACCGAAGAGACATATAGGTGCCAAATCTGAGCAGGCACTTGACATTCATATCAGCAATCAACGAAAAACAATTGATATCATTATATTATATACTAACCACTCTTGTAAAGCTAGTAATAAAAGAACATTCCACAAATATGCACGTATAAAGCATTACACTACCATGGTATAATAGTCGAGTGATGTGCTAGATGTCGCTACTGGTTTTAAAATAATCAAAATATTTGTTTATGTATAATCGCCTAAATGTCATACATTTATTCTCAATTTTGACGATATTCTATCGACCCGACATCTGGAACATCAATGGGTAAACTGTTTTTACTTATGATGGTAGTACTGTAAGTATTTATACTATGGCTACTCTAAATCAAAAACAAATAAAATACTTGGAGTAGTAAATAGTAAAAAACCTAAGCTTGTGAATATGGAAACATCCCTTGGAAAATAATGATGAATAATCACTTTACATTTTAGAACCGTAGCATTATTTTAAGCTCCAACGATCTAACTGACCAGTTTACTCCTCGACAGGCTAAGGATACTGTGGTAAAATTCAAACGATATTGTGACCGATTAGAGGTTATTATTTATAATACTTGCGAGTGCCCCTCGTCAGCAGGAGCCAATATCAATACTTACTAAGGGTTCTGTTGAAAATTTTCTAATTTTTTGCTTAAAAAAAAACTCCAGCACATTTTTAATTTTTACATCACTCTGCGATATTGTGTTAACATTGCGTGGCATGATGATTTTCTAATTTTCCACTTTAATTAGCAAAATTGATTTAATTTTATTTTTAGATTTTTAGAGTTTGACAATGAAAATCATAGTAAAATTAAAAAAAAAAATAAAAAATCATAAATTTGGTATGAGAAATGAGAGACAAAAATGATAATCATTTTGAACGTATATAGGCATAATGTAAAATTAGGCATTTCCCCAAAAAATTTCGAAAAGAAAGTGAAACATAAAACATAAATCATATTGGGAGGTCAATCGTGCGTTCTAATTACAAAAAAAAAAAAAAATAAAATCTTAAATATGATTTCTTATTTCCAGACTCGTTATGGATTTTATTCACGCAAAGTAGTTTTGATTCAAATTTTATTATTTAGGGGCATTCTCCAGCGTGATAAATAATTCATGTCGTAAGCAAGATTTGGGTAATTATGTTGTGTAGTATATAGTAACCATTTTTCCAACTTTTTTTTTTTTTATGTTGAACTAAAAAAAATATTTTAAAAAAATCGATAAGCTATTCCTCGTTTATGTTTTTTTTTTTTTTTTATTTTATTTTTGGAAAAATCGATTTTTCCATTTTAATCGAAAAATACAACTGAGGTTAGAATTTTTGGTTAAAATAAAATTCAAAAATAGGTTATATGGCATACACCGAAAAAAAAAAATGAAATTAGTAATAATTTTTTCCCGGAAAATTCAATCAAAAGAAGCAGAGCAAAAAAAAATAGTATTTTCCTACTGTGTAAGCTGTAAATTTGTCGATTGTATATTTTTCGTTGGGAAATTCAACGGAGAAAAGAATAAAAATCGAGTAACGTTTTATTGAGAGTGAGAGCACAATTTTCATTTTGTGTGTGTGTGTGTGTGCTTGTACATAATATAGATAATACTAAATTACATATTTCCAACCATTTTCTTTTTTACATTTTTTTATTTATTTATTTTTTTATATGGAAATCATAAAATAAAAAATTTATGGAAAAATAAAATTCTTACTTTGATTTTGGTTTTTATGATCGCCGAATTTTTTTACGTTATGTAGTTTCCAACATTTTCAACTATCATTTTCAAAAAGGAAATTTAATTTTTCGTTTCAGCCAAACATAATCAATTTTTACACAAATATTATCCAAAATTGTTTTGGGCCAAAAGGCCCTAAGTTTATTAGTTTAGCCATTTTGGATTATATATATTTTTTTGTCGATGTTTTTTTTAAATGAAAATTGAAAATTTTCAAATTAAAAAAAATTAAAAAAAAAAACAAATCAAAAATTAAACTAAAACTGGAATGACAATTTTCAATTTTCTTCGATATTAACAAGTAAAATTTGTTTCTTTTTTTTTCGTTATATTAAATTAACGATTTTTCACACACGCACACATATATACACTTTGAGTCGACCCACCGTGTTTAATTTTAATATCACAAAATTTTCATAATTTTATATTTTCTAATTCTACTAATTTAAGTAATTTTCACTTTAAAATAAATATTTTACAGCTACGAAGGGGTTTTTAATTATCTACCTAATTCACATTTTCCTTTTTTTTTTTTTAAATTTTTTCACAATTTTTCCACCATTAAATTTTTACTTTGCAACGAATTTTTTTTCATTCCTATACACACTTTTACACACACGCACAGACACTATATTTTATGTAGCACTATTTAGATAATTTTCATTAGAATTATGGTGTAAACGATTAATTTTTTTTTTTATTTTATCTTGTGCTGTTCTAATTATTTTCTAATATTTTTCCTTAATTTTTTTTATGTTAATTTTTCCACTTTTTCCACCAAGAAATGAAAATGCTTTCTTTTAGTTCCGACAGTTCACTCTCTTCTAAAATAAATAGAAAATAAAATGATATGAGTAAAAAAAAAAAAGAAAACTCAAAAGAAAAACCTCTTCTTGTTGTTTATATTGAAGGATCAATGAAAATGTTCAGTATTAAATGTGTGCGCCTGCCCAATTGAAAATACGATAGTAAAACTCATACAAAAAAAAGCGTATTTGTATATTGTAATTTCTTTTTTTTAGTGTGGTGTGTGTGAAATTGAGTTATGGAAAATTATTTCGTCATGTTTTCCTATAAAATGTTGCTGAATAAAATACAATTTAAAATTACTATATTCGTATTCAGCGAAATTTTATGGTAAATAACTCAGCTTATGTGATGGTAGGAGTCTATGATAAATTGTCGATAACGTAGATCTTCAAAAAAATGTGAAAAGGCTTTTATAATTTTAGTATATAAAATTTATTAATTTTAAATAAATTCATAATCATGATAAAATTTTAAACACTAAATTATGCTTTCTTCAAATAGTTTTTAGTAGATTTATTTAGAAACAAATATTTTTAATTTTTGCTTTGAAAGGTTGGAGTCTATGATATATAGTGGTCATAGCTTTTAAGGCTATTTATTTTATAATAAAATTTACACTTTATAGTCCGCGATTACGCTTTATACAATTTTGACTTTTAAATTTAAAATTTTGGACATTGGATTAAGAATTATTTTCAAAAAATAAACAAATCAATGTGGTAAAACATTGGACGTAGTTTTTTTGTCGCTGCATTGACATTCCAATTGCACTATTTAAAATTAATAATTATTAATAACAAAAGATAATGCAACCAAATTACTACAGCTGCTACATGTATTAATTTTGACAGATCTGTAGTTTTCTCATATTAAACTAAATTAGCGTATGTAGTGGTTACAAACATTTTTACTAGGAATTATTCCTTGTAAAATATGTAGGATTGGGCGACTGGATTATAATGTGTTATAATACGTTATTATCGCAGTATTAAATGTAAAATTCAGCATTACGTGAATAAGTCCACAAATAGATATATGAGTTACCGTAGCAGCGCCTACTCATTCTCATACTTTAGCATGTAAAATATCAATATGCATTCTGGTGGTCGATAAAATGAGTGAAATTAATACCCTATAATACCTTATAAACAATTAACGTTTCAATGTGTGCTGAGTAATTAAAAGATCTATAAACACCGGCCGGGCGAGGTAACGCGTCTACTCATCAAACAGATAAAGCCTAAGTTTAGCACAAATAACACCATATTTAGGTCTTACTCAACCCCTACCATTTTTTTATTGCAAATTAAACTGAAAAACTGAAAAACTGAATAAAATTTGCAAATAATTGATATTTATTTACTACAACGTACAATTTTTTATGTTAAAATGTCAAAATTACAACATTAAAATGTTTTTGCAATTCGGACAGCAAACGCACTTATTAAACATATGGAAGAGAAATAGATTTTACTACTGTCATAATTAATACACTACCACGGAAATCGGACGCCACCTTAATAGTTAATTTGAAAGAATAAAAGAAAAAAGAAAAAGCGAAAAGAGCATTCGGTGTTCACAAATGCAGGACGCGTTGGCGTCAAACTTAAATATAAGTTGCAATTTGATTAACTCAAATGACAATAATAATTTGAAGAATAAAAATAACAGATGCAAAAATGTAAAAAAGAAAAGAAAGTTAAAATAGAAGCGCCTAAAAAGACGGAAGCGTCCAAAATTGCGGAGCATAGCAAAACTGAAAACCAAAAGCAAGTTCATGATCGCTTATCTAGGTTTCATCGTGGGTGAAGACGGCCTTAGAACCGATCCAAGTAAAGTCGAAGCAATATGCAAATTTACTACTGTCAAACAAATACGACGCCTGCCATGGCAGGGTGGTATAGGAGATTCATTTCCAACTTTTCGGACATCACGGTCCCTATCACAAACTTATTAAAAAAATCGAGGAAGTTCGATTGGAACGCAGACTGTCAGAGCGCCTTGGATCGCCTTAAGTCCCTATGCATAAGCGCACCAGTTCTCGTAAATCTTGATTACTCCCAGCCATTCCACATTCGTTGCAACGCAAGTATTGAGGGCATAGGAGGAGTTTTGTATCAAACAGACATCGAATTAGAATGCCTCGCCGCATTGGTTTCGATACAAAAATTTCGACCTTATATCGAACTTTTTCAGTTCACTGTCAAAACAGACCATGCGTCACTTAGATGGCTTATGTCACTTAAGGATTTGCATGGCCACCTAGCGAGATGGAGCCTCCAGCTCCAGGCGTATAACTTTACTATCGTCCACGAGAAAGGAGCTCTTAATGTCGTACCCGATGCTCTTTCCAGAGCATTCAGCGATACACAACAAGAAGTGCATCAAGAGATTCCCTCGATCTCGGCACTCGATCTCAATTCAGTCCATTTCCATGAAAATGAGTATGTTTCATTGGTGAAAAAGATCATAGAATTTCCGGACAGTTATCCAAACTTAAAAAGTTAAAACGACCATATTTATGTTTGAATAGAACCTTCTAAAGAAACTCCATTAGCGAGCGTATCCGAATTGTGGATTCCCAAAGGCTTACAACACGATCTTATACTATAAGAGCATTGCGACCCGTCCGCCTCTCATTGCAGTGCCAAGAAGACAATTGAACGTATCCGCCGATTTTATTTCTGGCCAGGTCTCAACAAACAAGTTAGTGAATTCATAGCGTCATGCGACACATGTAAAATTTCCAAAGCACCTAATTCGATACTAAGGCCTCCCATGGGTACCCCAATCATATCAGAGCGTCCCATGCAAAAATTATACGTAGACCTGCTGGGTCCTTATCCTCGTTCTAAATCAGGGAATATCATGATTCTAATAGTTACTGATAAACTTACAAATTTGTGTTTTTGAAACCTCTTCACAAGGGGGTGGCGACCAAAATAGTCGATTTTCTCAAGAACGAAATATTTTACGTGTTTTGAGTTCCCGAAGTGATACATTCGGATAATGGGCCGCAGTTTGTGGGCAAGGAATTTAAGCAGTTAATCGATAAATTTGGAACTTCTCACATGAGAACAGCGATTTACTCACCCCAATCTAATGCGTCGGCAAGGGTAAACCGCTCGATAGTTGCCGCCCTACGAATGTATGTGAAGACGGACCACTGCGATTGGGATATCCACCTTAGCGAAATTGGTGCTGCACTCCGCGACTCCGTACATGAATCGGCTACATTTAGTCCACATCTTATGCTTTTTGGCTATCATAACATTAAGCACGGAGTAGAATACAAATTGCTTCGACAATTGAGTGTCTGAGCGAAAACTCAATAGAAGTTTCAAATATCGACAACCGGATGCAGGAGTTGCATGCTCAGGTGAGGAAAATCTCAAGCAAGCTTATAAAAAATACGCACATTATTATAACCTCCGTACTCAAGCGGTATCCTATACACCCGGTGCAGTCGTGTATGTCAGAGAGCATTCTCAAAGCCAAGCGGGCGGGAACTTCTGTGCTAAATTTGCCCACAAATTTAGAAAGACACACATGAGAAGTCGAATAGGGAATTCCAACTACGAGATTGAGGAGGAGGACGGAAAATTGTTGGGAGTCTATCACGCCAAGGACATTAGACCGTAAGAAAGCTCATTTATTCCTTTTCTTGGACACATCTCGTTTCCTGCACAGTCTCATTAAATTGGTTTTCTCTTTCTCTCTCTTTCTCTCTATGATCAGCTTTCAACTTTGTTTGACAGCGCTTCTTACATTACGGCTGTTCAAACCCAGTTGTGGTGTAACGATCCGATCGTATAGTTCATACTCTAAGCGAAAAAAAAACTGGGTGGTGACGTCAGTGATAAATAGGTGGAAGAAGAAAAAAAGATTATTGGGATCAGGCAAGTTTTTAGATGATTAGGGGCAGTCGAAAAATAAATTTTGAAGAGTAATGTTGATATCTATACTGCACAGCAGTACAAGTTAATATTTCATTGTTCGTGAAATTTTAAAATATAAAAAAGTATAATAAAAAAAAAATTAAGAATTTGTGTGTTGAACCAAAAGAGGCCCTCTATGAGGATAAGAAATTATATACGGGCTAAAAATTTTGTACGTGAGAAATTGTATACGCTCCACAAAAAAAATTGGCACGTGGGGTAGACCTGTCAAGCGAATTTGTCAATGGAAAAAAAGTGAATGGTGGCAAGAAAAAATTCTTACAACTTAAAATGAAGAATTGAAGCTGCCGATTGGATCAAAGATGCGTACTATTTACTTCCAAAAGCACAATACGTTTTGTTATACCTTCGTCTGTATAGGAAAACATCCGTCTGAGATTTTCATTATAATCCTAAGGTGTTGAAAAAGAAAATGTCATTACCATTGACTTCCTTTTTACATTTTGACTCTGGAATGCCTCTGAAGAGTCACGTTGCATGTCTTGGATCTCGATCTAGAGTGATCAAATGTGTTGACAGCCTTGCTACTTTCTAATATTTTAGCTATACCTTCTAAAACCTTTTGATTTAGTCATGAATCGCCGTTGTCGATAATGCCATAAGTATGAAATTGTCAGATAAGCTTGGAGCGCTATGAATTTGTCCCGAAATTACCCAACCAAGTGGTATATTTTTAACGACTGGAAAATAATTAGCATTTTTCATTTGAAGTATACTGATAATAACTCAAAGTACAATAAGCGCCAATGGGAGGCCCCAATCTGCTATGGAGTATCGAAGTTCGGATCAAACAACTAAAGATTTGCAGGAATGTTGAATGTTGCTTTTTTTTGGCATGCTTGGCTGGCAGTAAGTTATTTTGGGTAAAATCAAACAATTGAAGTTTGCTAAAAAATGGCCAGTTGGTGATTTAACAAGAACTGGCGCGCTGTATTTCACTAGAACTGATGTGATACTAATACCTGAGAAGAAAAATTGGTCGTGCGTTTTGATCTTAAAACGAGGCGTCAAACGCGATCATATCTTCATTGAGTTTGGTCAATAAAAAAACAAAAAAGTCCGGTGAAAAAAAAACAAAAATCCATTTTTTTTTTCAATTTTTTTAAAATTTGTATTGCATAAGTTTGAATAAGTTAAAGTTTAGTGAAAGACCAGTGGTATAAAGGAAGAATATCTGTAAAATTTTATATTTTCTGGTGTCAAAAAACCAAAGCCAGGCGAAGACAAACAGAGAGCTCCGGCCCGAGGACAGCCGATTAATGTTTGATAGCCCAAATTGTTTTTCGATATTAAGTGGGTTGGGAAATAATTCTCAACCTAACAAAAGAAAAAAAATTAAAGAATATAGAATGAGATGTCTAGGATTAGGAGTAGACGAATATTTCGATATACAAGAAAAATATCTTATAGTTAACAGTAGAAGATGGCAGCTTAAAGAATTATTTCGTCATCCAAAAGGCACTAGATATGATAACCACGGGAATTGATGAAACAAAAAACTAGATCTGGTGAGTTATTAAGATTAACGAAAAATCGTGCCGCGGCGAAGGTCCTTTTAAAAGCTCAGTCTCTAGGAGGACTACATCGTATAGTAGTGAAAGAGCACCCAACACTAAATATTACAAAAAGAATTATTTATTGTCCTGATTTGATGGGCTTAGATGAAGAAGAAATTAAACAAGACCTCACCGAGCAAGGAGTATTTGAAGTCAGATGAATAAAAAAATGGATAAACAACGAACTTAAAGATACTGCCAACATTGTTCTCACCTTAATCTACAAAAAAGGGAATTTAACAGTGGCCCAAAATTCCAATATCTTAAAGGTTTGCTAACGGGAGGAACGGCATCACTTATTCGGCACCTTTTCATTACAGAAACGAGCTATAATGATACATTCCAGAAGCTAAACAGCCCTGAATACATCAACCGAATGCCAATAATATTAGAAAATTAATGGATGGCTTGGATGGGTTCATTAGGGGGCTTAAATCACTAGGACCTAGTGCCTCTATATTAGGAGCCATATTAGAAGATATGTATTGCAATGATATGATGACTGAAGTCAATACGAAAATTCAGGTTAAAAATTTCATTGATGAAAAATTGATTTCAGCTTCATAAATTCGTAAGTTCTTAGCAGACACTTTGGATAGAAGCGGCAACGCCAACAATAAAACAATACTCTGGAGGTGGGCTAAAGACCGAGTATGCGAATTAAAATTATTAACAAGTTCCAGAGGCTTAAATGTAAAAATTGATCGAAAAGCCACTGTATAATTTCACCAACAAAATCCAAATTGTGTAGGATTGTTTTGATCATCAAAAGAATTTGAGAAATCAGTCCATTTCATTAAATCACCGGAAAATGTTTCTAGAATAATTTCAGGAAGACTATATAGATGTGTAAATGGGAACAGCAGAGATTACTATTGAGTGTTTGTTTTTGATATTGGGCATCTTTAACTCATCGATTCATTATTTCATGACCGGACTTGTACAACATTCATGTAGCTATTGGTGAGATCATTTAATTGCCACTGACACAGACAAAGGTTCGATTTTGTATGGTCATAAGAAGGTTTGAATGCGATTTAAAAAGCGTTGCTAGCTGAAAAACAGCAACTTTTTGTTTGCAGCAAATCGATTAAAATATCAGAATTGCTTAAAAATGATTTGTGAAAATGTATGAATATTTTATAGCAGTAATGATACTGACATCGAGAGCTGTTTAGAATAGAGACTCGTTTTTACATAAGTTTTGCGAGTTGATATGAGCTCACTTTCGTTTTTGGATATAATTTAATATTATGTACTTCATTTCTATGTAATGTTCACGATGATGCACAAGACATTAGCGCGAAATGTCTTCACACTGACTATTGCCGCTAGACATTCCAACATAATTTTACTGAGCAGCGTTTAGTTTTTGTGACATAAAGGATATTAGTATTTCGTTACATTCGCGATCTTTTTGAAAAACCTATACCTTTTTATTTTGGACTACCTATACCTTGGATGCTTGCATCACACCGATTAAAGAATTGATGAAAAAAATTTGGATTGTGTAATACTTAGATGCGTTTGATAATAGATATTTTAGCTTTGTAAAAGCGATCTCGGCATCCTCTATCCTTTTGAATTTTACCCCTTTTCTGAGTAAGTTGGTGATTGTAAGTTGGAGTGGTAATTTTGGCATATTTACTTACAAATCTCAGATATCATCGAATAAGCGGCGCGTCTGTTTTACCAATTTGAGAGCTGGAAAATTTGAATAATAGCAGTTCCTTTTTATAAATCTGTGCGCAAGCCCTTTTCACCAATTAGATACCCAAGATAACTTCTTTCTTTCAGCACGAAATTGCAGGTTAACCCTACTTTAGACAATAGATCGGATTTGATTACAAGAATATGCAAATGTTCGTCGATACCAGCAAATATGATCAAAAGGTCATCTAAGTCAACTAATACTCTATCTGGAAGTTGATACGGTATCACTCGATTCATCAGCCTGCACATGGTTTGGGGTGCATTACACAACTCAAACGGTATGACACATAGAATTGATAGAGAAGACGCCCTGGAACCATAAAAGCTGTTATTTCTTTTGCGCTTTCAGAAAAAGGTATTTGCCAAAAGGCAACTTTAAGATCCAAACTCGTGATGTATTTTGTCTCTTGGAGTCGCCCAAGTAAACCATCAATGATTGAGAGTGGATATGGGTCCTTCTTGGTTATAGCGTTGATCTTATGCCTTTATATATACTATATAAATTAATATAAAGCCTTTTAAAACCAAATGTTTCCACTAAGCTTGACAACAAAAAGCAGTAGTGCTATAATAAGTACTTATCTAGTATTCTAGATAACCAGAAGGATGCAAGTGATTCTTTACTCAAAGAAGCCTTACCTTCATAGTCGTCTGCACAATTCATTTAGGATCGACCCATAAAACGTGTGCGAGTCAGTGTATTAGTTCCCTTTTTACATAAACAAAGTATAATAAGAGTTATTACACTGAATCTGTAGTTTTAATAAAGACCTGAAAAATCCATCTCATTGGTCGCACACTAAAACACTCACCAAGTGATATAACAAGGATATCACTGGTCTGAAACTCGCAAAAGAAAATGAAAGTCGGAAGTCGCAATAACTTGGAGAAGAACTGTGGTAGTAGAAGAAAAAGAACTTGACCCTTGATTCTCTTAGTCGTATCACTTTATGTGACGTGATGGCTGTCACGTTACTTCAAGTGAAAATTGGTATTCCCTCAGTCGATCGAAGTGACGGTACACGAAAAATGTCATTTACTATTTTTATCTCGATGACTCGATGATAATACAATAATTTAATATCTGTGACATAAAGTCCTGACCAGGATCATCAGGAACTCAAAAAAAAAAAACAATGCAATTTATATTAAGTGACATTTAGGAGTATTAATTTATAAATTATAATATAAAATACACGGAAAATAGCTAGCGAATCCTGATTATCCCATACCAGTGTTTGGAAAAATGTAAACCGACATAAGTATCACCCGTATCATGCGTCTTTACACCAAGATCTTCACGGCGTTGATGGTTTGGTTAATCGACGAGTATTCCAGTATTTACATTGAAAAGAGACATTGAAAGGAGAAATCGAAAAAAATTTAATATCGAAATTACAGCGCCATTTATCATGAATCGAAAAAAATGTTTCAAGGAATTCCTACGTACTTTTAGCCGTAGAATCCGAATCTGCAATTAAAAATAGGGGTCCCAATTTTAATTTTTAAGTTACCCCCACCCCACCTACAAAAAGGAGAAGGGGGTACTAATTTTGCCACTAATGTATTGCTCCTTTCAAAATGATTAAATTTTAATCTTGTACATTTGCTTCGTAGAGTGCTTATTTTCCGAGATATTTGAAAGTTTCAGCTAAAAAAAAACACCCGGTATATATATCTACAGTGTGCTCTAAATTATAATTAGCCTTTTTGTTATATCGCTTCGGATGAATTTTGTCTGTCGGTTACATATTTGAATTTTACTGGTATTTTTTGTTTATCAGTAAGTTTGTATGTATGTACGTTCTATGGGACGGAATTTTGCACAAGTACCGAAGACAATAAAATAGTTTTATAATTTTGACCTAGTGACCTGACCAGAATCATAAGGATTAAACAAATTGATTCTGCAGGTTATATATGTGACGTAATTGACAGCAAATGTTGTTCTTCTTTAAAAAAAAAAACTAAAAATGAAGGTGATAAAATGCATGTATGTGTAGCATCTAGCTACCTGAAAATCTATTTTTGATTCTTATCATTTTTTACCTAATTAACAAGATAAAAGTGGTAGTAGGTTACATTGCTATTGGAATGTTGAATTTAAAAAAAAAGTTTTTAAATTGTTTAAAATCAATATGCATGACTGCAAAATTAGATTAAGACTAATACCAGATTTACATGCAACGAGAATTGGTATCTTGAAAAAAAAAAAAAAATGAAACACTAGATTGAAAAATTATCGCCGATTTACATACAACCAGTTTTTCATCTTGAAAAAAAACCGAGGCACTAGATTGAACAATTATGTAAGCCAAACCGAGAAAAAATTTCTTAAAAATAAAAAGGTGGAACCCGAGATCCAAACCCAAATACTGTTATAAAAAAGATCATCTTTATTTTTACAAGATTTCATTTTTCTTGCTGTAGCAAAAATATAAAAAGATGACATAATACATGTATAAAATTGTTTTGGACAATAAATATGTTTATTGCAATTTATGTTTTTATTTCAATTTTAACATAATTTTTAATTTAGTGTCTTGATTTTTTTCAAGATACCAAGTGTTCGCGCTCACCCAATTCGACCCTGTTTATTATTCTTTATATATTGTTTTTGTAATGTTTTTTTATTAACACCGTTGTAGCGTTTGTATCACGGTAGAATTTAATATTATTTTGGTATGTATTTGTCGATGGTCAAATTGTTAACGTACTGTAATTATAATTATTAGTCGTTGAATTGTTCTAGAATCTCCAAATCATGCGCATCAAAAAAAAAAGAAATATATCTGCGCATTAAGCAAAATAAATAAATATTTGTCGTTGGTTTAATTAAATTAAATTAATTAGTTTATCATTAAACATTTGGTCCTTCGAACCGGATAAACCGGGTATATTGTTGCTGTCGCTGTCGTTTCGCTGAAAGTAAACCAGATATATCATCATTGTCGCTGTCGTTTCGCTGAGATTTGATCCGGATACATATCGCCACTGTCATTGTCGTTTCGCTGAAATTGGATTTTTATTTTTTTTATTTTTATCGATCAATTTCATCAAGTTATCGTCTCGTTTCGAGTTTCGCATCACGCGATCAAACATAACTGTATCGCAAAGTGGAACAAGGTCGTTGATATCGTATGATTTGTTCCGTTGGTATCATATGATTAGTTCATTTGGTAAGACACGTGTTTATAAAATTGTGGATTGCAAAGGACGTGTTGATAAAATAGTAGATTGCTAAAGATTCATAAAAGTGATCATTATTTGGTTAGTGATATTTTAGTAAAAAGAAATTTTTCTTAATTAAAAGTGTTGGTTTCTGAGAGAACTATGAGCGAAGAAAAAAATAAGAATATTGTGGTGGCTGAGTTAAAGGCGCAACGTACAATTATACAAAAGGCTCAAACTCGCATAAAAACCTATATCGACAAAAACTCTCCGACTGAAACTGAAGCTGCCACGCGGTTGAGCTTGCTTGAAATTCATTTCGCGAAGTTTGAGGAAGTCCAATCGGAAATCGAAAAGCTAGACGCATTAGAGCTGGAAAGTGATAAACGGGAATTCTTTGAAGAAACCTACTGTTACGCAAAATCGAAATTATTAGCAAAAATAACGGAATTCAGACGTCCATCGGTCGTCCATCGGAATTACCTCATTTTTCAGGAGATTACAAGCATTGGACCGATTTTATAAATGGATTCAACACGTACATTGATGCAGATGACAATCTGTTACCATTAGAGAAATTCAACTATCTTCGTAAGTGTCTGAAAGGCGGCAGCGCTGAAAGTATGTTAGCATCATTGGAGTTGACCGACGCAAATTATACTGAGGCACTAGCATTATTGAAAAAGCGTTACAACAACAAACGCCTCATTTATCAAGCTCACATCCGAGAAATAAGTGAAATTCCGACTGCCGGCAAATCAGTGTCATCCATGCAAAGGCTTATCGATACAGTCAACGCTAATCTTCGCGCCTTACTAGCATTAGGTAATCATGAACAGCTGGCGAATGCATTATTGCTGCATATCGTATTTGGAAAGTTGGACAACCATACTCAAATCAAATGGGAGGAAGAAGCTCCCACTACTTCTGTACCGACCTGGAAGGAACTGGAAGTCTATCTAGTCAAAAGGTGTTTGATGTTAGAAAACTCAATTGCCAATCGACCTCAATTGCATTCGATACCATACAGTCGTCCGCAATCAATGCAAAGGTCGGCTCATTTGTCAAACTTTCGAAATGCTTCGTTGACCACAACCGTCAATAATCAAGACAATTTGCACTGTGTTTTTTGTGATCAATCTGGTCATTTGCTTTATAAATGTACTAAGTTTATGGAATTATTACCTCTATCTCGTTTTAGCGCTGTGAAACAACATCAATTATGTATTAATTGTTTTAGTAAGAGCCACCGAGTTCGTGATTGTCGTGGGGCTAAGTGTCGCATATGCCATCAGCGACATCATTATTTGTTGCATATCGGAAGAAATCTTCAGCCATCGCCAACTCCTAGTTCATCGTTAGCATTGCCGTCGCACTCAGGAGACCAAGTCACTCGAACGTAATCAAGAGGCAACGGGCTCAAGTTCGACCATACTACACTCATATAATAAAGAAGTTCAAGATGAGACCAGTGAAGGTTCTGTTATGCTAGCTACGGCTGTCGTCTTGGTTCGAGATTATGCTGGGCAGTTTGTTAAATGTCGTATATTATTTGATTCGGCATCGGAACTAAATATCATCACGGAGTGCTTGGCTAAATTGTTGCGGGCAAAAAGACGAAAGGTGAATATTTCGATTAGCGGCTTAAACGATACCAGCACACAGGTTAAACATCAAATTAATGTTTTTATAAAATCGCATGCGACGGATCATTCGTATAATTTAGATATGATAGTTCTGCCTAGCATCACATCAAATCAACCCAACAGAAGTATCCAAACTAAAGATTGGAATATTCTATCCGATATAGTTTTGGCAGATCCGTTATTCAACCAACCACATCGCATCGATATGCTTATCGGAGCCGAAATATTTTATGAGTTACTTGGAACCAGGTAAATAAAATTGGCGGAGAATCTACCGTTGTTGAAAGAGACAAATTTCGGATGGATTGTTTCTGGTAAGACTGGTAACATTAAAAATAATTATAATTGTTACATTGCAGGTGCTTAACCCTAGTTATGATGAAGTTACCGCGTCATTACATGAACTACTTGAACGGTTCTGGACCGTCGAAAGTTATGGTGAGACTAAATCACGTTTTACCATAGAAGAGGCTGAATGTGAAGCTCATTTCGTTCAAAATCACAAACGGCTGGAGTCTGGAAGATTCGTTGTCAAACTGCCGTTCAAGGAAGATATGTCGTTACTCGGCGAGTCGTATTGTGCCGCTAAAAATCGTTTTTTGAATCTTGAACGCAAATTGTTGAAGCTTCCAGATCTCAAATGCCAATACAAAAAATTCATTCACGAGTACGTTTCGTTAAACCATCTTCGCTGCTGGAAGCGGTTCCAGCAGCGAAGATATCAAGCTGTAAATACTTTATGCCCCACCACTGCGTTATAAAGCCGCAAAGTTCGACCACGAAACTGCGGGTTGTGTTTGACGCATCATGTAAGACGTCTCTTGGAAAATCACTCAATGAAATCCTAAAGGTCGGACTGACAATACAGAATGATCTGTTTTCGATATTAATCTGTTTCGGTTCAAACTATTTGCAATCACAGCTGACGTCCCCAAAATGTACTGTCAAATACAGGTTGACGAAGCCGATTCATACGCGCAATGCATCTTGTGGCGGGATAACCCAGGCGAAAAAATCCAAATCTTTCGACTTAAAACCGTTACATACGATACAGCCGCTGCACCGTTTCTTGCAATTCGCTGCCTACATCAATTGGGTCTCGACAAATCGTTAAGTCACTCTGTCGGATCAAACGCAATTCTAAATGAATTCTACGTTGATGATATGCTTAGTGGAGGTGATACACTTGAAGAGGCATTGAAACTAAAGAGAGACGTATCTGAGATTTTAAATTGTGGCTGTTTAGAATTGCGTAAATGGGCATCAAATGATGAACGATTGCCGAGCGATATTCCGGTTGCACACCGTGAAACATTTAAAAATATCGACGAAGACAAAATTATTAAAACTCTGGGTGTATCGTGGAAACCTGACGTAGATGAATTCCAGTTTTCATACACGCAGAAACATATCGAAGTAAACGTTACCAAACTTCAAGTTTTATCCGACATCGCCAGTTTATTTGACCCACTGGGACTAATAAATCCGTTATCGTCGTGGAGAAAATATTTTTGCAGCACATGTGGAAATTGAAAATTGAGTGGGATACGACTTTACCGGAACAATACGTCACACAATGGGTTAAATTTCGAAGTCAGATACCATTGATCAACAACGTCGAGGTTCCTCGCTGCGTGTTGTCGCCAACTCATGACGCAATTGAAATACATGGATTTTCAGATGCATCAACCACAGCATACGGATGTTGCATCTACATTCGTTCAATCTTACAATCAGAAGTTTCAATCAGACTGTTGTGCGCCAAGTCTCGTGTTACCCCAACAAAACCATCTCAACAGAATAATATCGTATTGTTGGACTGATTCCGAAATCGTGCTTAATTGGTTAGCAGCTCACCCATCAACGTGGACTACTTTTGTCGCAAATCGAGTCGCCATTATACAAGATCTGATATCATCTTCGGTCTGGAATCATGTCGTATCAAAGCAACCCTGCTGATCTCGTCTCGCGCGGGGTATTGCCAGAAAAGCTACTTAACAATAAACTATGGTTTTCTGGACCGGAATTTTTATTAAGTTCATCATCTAGTTGGCCGAAAGTTACCAAGTCATTTTATTCGGACTTAGTTCCTGAAAAAAGAAAAAAAAGTGATGTCGTTATCGCAGTGCCTAATGATGTTGATTGTGTTCAAAAGGTCAAATATGCCAACAACTTCTGCACCACTCGCCGAATATTTGGGTTTGTGGCTCGATTTATAAATAATAGCCGGGCCAAGTTCATATGCAAACCAAAAACAAATGGGTGTTTGACTGTCTCCGAACTGAATCAATCGTTGAAGTTTATCGTCAAAATCATACAACGCCAAGGTTTTCATGAAGAATTATCGCAGCTGTTGGCCAAGTAAGACACTCGATCGAAAAGCTCGATCAAAAATTTAAACCCGTTTCTCGACGACGATGACATTATTCGAGTGGGAGGCCGATTACAGAATTCAGATTTACCATTCGAAGCAAAGCACCCGATAATTTTGCCGAATTCCCATGTATTTATTTTTTCTTTATGTAGGCACTTTCACATAAAGAATTGTCATGCTGGCCCTCAAGCACTGCTCGCTATTCTAAGACAACAATTTTGGATCATTCGTGGTCGTGATATAGTCAAAAAAGTTGTATACAAATGCAATTCGTGCTTTAGAGCTCGACCGAAGTTATACAATCAAATTATGGGAAGTCTGACACGACATCGAGTAGAACCTGCAAGAACGTTTTTGCATGCAGGTGTTGATTTTTGCGGACCAGTCTGTGTTCGATATAAACGCCGTGGCCAGCAAGCGGATAAAGCATATATCGCAGTATTCGTATGCTTTACGACAAAGGCCGTTCACATCGAAGTCGTCAGCGATCTATCATCTAAGGCTTTCCTCAATGCTCTTGATCGTTTCGTTAGTCGCAGAGGATTTTGTCGGTACCTTTACTGCGATAACGGAACCAATTTTGTTGGAGCAAATAGACAGCTGAAGCAGCTACGTACCTTATTTTTCAACCAAAATATAGATGACCAGATTGTTCGAACTTGCGCTGACGCAAACATCCAATTTATTCACATTCCCCCCCGATCACCGCATTTTGGCGGTCTGTGGGAAGCTGCGGTTAAATCTGCAAAGCATCATCTTTATCGGATATTATCAGGTGAAATATTGACATATGAGGAGCTTAGCACTATCTCCGCAAAGATTGAGGCGTCGTTAAATTCACGGCCATTAACCCCACTCTCGTCGGATCCATCTGACTTTGGAGCGCTTACGCCGGGCCATTATTTGATCGGAGCCCCATTTACCACAATTGTGGAGCCTGACCTCACGCATGTAAACGTCAACAGACTTGATCGTTATCAAAAACTTCGACAGCTCTATCAACACTTTTGGCAACGGTGGCAGAAAGAATATATATCAGAATTGCAGCAACGTTCAAAATGGAAAACATCGTTAAGCAATGTCACTATCAACACGCTAGTTTTGATCGCTGATGAGCGGGCACCACCACAAAATTGGAACCTGGGACGTATTATCGAAGTGCATCCGGGCCCAGATGGACTAGTACGTGTGGCATCTGTGAAAACATCAACGGGGATCGTAAAACGAGCCATCGTAAAATTAGCACCATTACCAATAGAAGAAAATGACAAGAAAAATTGACAGTACGGAGTACTGTCAAGGGGGCAGTATGTTCGCGCTCACCCAATTTGACCCTGTTTATTATTCTTTATATATTGTTTTTGTAATGTTTTTTATTAACACCGTTGTAGCGTTTGTATCACGGTAGAATTTAATATTATTTTGGTATGTATTTGTCGATGGTCAAATTGTTAACGTACTGTAATTATAATTATTAGTCGTTGAGTTGTTCTAGAATCTCCAAATCATGCGCATCAAAAAAAAAAAAGAAATATATCTGCGCATTAAGCAAAATAAATAAATATTTGTCGTTGGTTTAATTAAATTAAATTAATTAGTTTATCATTAAACACCAAGTCTCATTGAATGTAAATCCAGCATTATAGCCGATTTACATTCAACAAATTTTAAAGAAGTTGATCTTGAAATCAATTTAGTAAAATTGAAATAAAAACAAAAATTGCAATAACATTTCGTTTTTATTTGCGTGAGTAACCAAAACATAGTATATTAAACTAATTTTATACATGTATTGTCATCTTTTTATATGTTTTGCTACAAAAAGTTAAAACTTTTAAAAAAACAAGATCATCTTTTTTATAACAGTTTTTGGGTTTGGATCTCGGGTTTTAACTTTGTATTGTTACAAGAAGACATTTTTTCTCGGTTTGGCTTGTATACTTTTCAATCTAGTGTCACGGTTTTTTTTGCAAGATGAAAAATTTGTTGAACGTATATCGGCTATTATGCGTATCGGTATCATACTCGCTTTATAGTCGAACAACTGCTAGTCAACAGCTCTTTGTTTTAGTCTTTGCTAAATTAATTACTTAAAACTAGTCTTATACAAATTTTAAATTGGTAAAAGGTTTAAAGCTGATTCACCTATCGGTTGTGCGTAACTACTTCTAACTATTAATGACAAAGCAGTTCATGAGCAGTTACGAGTAGTTAAAATTTAGCTAAGACACACACACCCCTTAGTACTTCTAAGTATTTGCGGTAGTCGACTGGAAAGCAACTATTTATTTGTTACGCGTGGGAAAAAATAAAAAAATAAAAAATAAAATTATAATATAAAAAAACTAAAAAACACGGTTTTATAGTAACGTGAACTGAAAAGTAAAAAATAAATAAAAATTGATACTGCAAGTAATTATAAGCAATTAGGTGTATGTCTGTTAAATATATTTCGATCAGTTGTCAAACTGTGTAGAACAAAAAAGGAAATGTAAAATCAATTTTCAGTGTGCGTGCTAATTACCACTCAATAAGACGTGTGCTTTTCACTTGTTATAAAAAAAAAAAACCGCAAACTCTGTTTTTAAGCATTACTTTTTATCCACAATCATCCGAGTAAATTCAACAGGTTATGGGCCCAGATTATAGCTAAATGGCAAATAAAAATTACTGAACCATTCCCTCACATACACAAAAAGTTAAATATAATATTCTAAAAAATATTTCATAATTATATAATCTTAAATAAATTACCATAATCATAAATAAACTTAAAACCATAAATTCTAAACTTAATAATATTACCAATAAATGTTTACAATTAAATACAAATACTATAATTCCAGATAAAAATAAAAAAATAGGAAATCCCCAATAAATAAATATTAACATAAGTTTTAATAGTTTACTAAAAAACATTGGTCTTGTAAGTCAAAAATAAGTGGTGTTATTTCGTAAAAAAGGTAAAATAATTTTTTGGAAAATTACACGCATTGTAGTGATAAAAAAAACGGTGAACATTTATCGGCACGTTCTGGTACAGACAATTCAATTGAAAAATTAGGCGAGGCGAAGCAATATTTGACGTGAAAATTTCAATTGAAACTTGTTTAATTGTTTCGGAAATTTATGATGTTGTGGATGGAACAAGTAAAAAGCCAAATAATGAAAGTGATTCACTGCGTGCATGGTTCAAAAAGAATGCACGTGCACAGCGAATGATCGGAACAACAGTGGCGAGTGACATTGTTACACACATCAGATCACAGAATAAAATCGTATGATAGCAAAAGGTGTGATAGAATCAAGTGAGGCTTTGTTTGCAAAACAAAAGGTAAAGCAAGGATCTCAAAAGCATGAAAAGGGCAAAAGTCAAGAAAATAATAAACGTAGGTAACTGACAAAGCGAAAACATTGAAATGTTTTAAGAGCCACGAGATAGGAAATAAAATTCTTTTCTCTACAGCAAATAATTTAGACAAAGAAGGTGAAGCTTTTGTGTGTACGTTACAGGGCTTACGATCAGATGATTGGTTTTGGATACAGGTGCGAGTGATCATATATGTCACAACAGGGCTGATTTCAGCACTTTTCGGGAACTGAATCAAAATTGCAGACGGTGGAAATTTACAAGCACCGGGCTGTGGCATGATTGAAGTCTTGTCATTCGATGGAAAACGATGGAACAAGGAACAGAGCGAGAGAGAGATAGAGAGAGAGAGTTTCTTTTTAAACTGTAAAGATGGCCAAAGGTATCTTGAAACTTTTAAGCCTAGTTTAAATTGTATAGTTTTGACTTTATTTTTATTCCCACAGAAATAACAGTCCCCTATGATAGACCTCTGCGTTATTATAGGAAGGCTAAGTTTTTAAACCAAATGGAGCCTTATTTGGGCTTCGCATATCAGCAGCTAATTTTTCCGTTAGCTATGTAGCTTTTGGCGTATGCAGTGCTACCTTAGTTTGAGTGTGACAGTTTTTCGTCCACCCCGAGTATTTATTTGGTGGCCTTCCCGCACATGGGGAAAGGCCCAATCAGGAAACTAGTCAATCCCTACACGAGGATAAAATATTGTTTAATTCTCGTATTTATTTTGAGAATTTATTAATTAAACAAATAAAACTCGCAAATATTCCATATAATCTTTTATTTGTTATAAAATTCACTTAAATATGATGCTGGTTAAATATCCACTGTCTAAAAAGTCGCTTATATTCTTCGCTTGGTTGATTTTTCTTGTTGTTAGATCAAAAGTCGCAGTAAAAAGAGAGTGATTTTTTAATATTTTGACAAGTCATTTGTTTGATTTGGTGTTGCCAATGGCTACTAAAGTATAATCAGTAGACTTAGCGCGCGCTTACATAAAATTTAAATGTATAAACTTTACTAAGTCGCGCGACATCTCTCATGTATCACAGGCACCTTCAATAAATCTCATGCACATTTGGTAATATAGTCGCGCGCATGAGATAAATTGGTAGTAGCATGAATACCTAATTTACACGACAACTACCCATTTTAATTGCTATCATACGTTGGTGAGATTAGCTTACAAGATAGGTATTTTTGAAATATGTTTTTATATGATTCTATATAATTTAATATTTATATTAATGAAATTGTATATTTATAATAGTTTGTCATTAACAAATATAATCTCTAAAATTACTCAACCTATATCGTCTTTTGAACTCTCAACAAAAAGGACATTAAAACAAAACCAGTGACACTGTCGCTTGAAATGCAATTTATTAAAATTTAATCAAAATTTCGTTATTCGGTTTTTTTGTTTGTTTGTTTTTTAGTTTTTTTTTTATTTCATATATATAAATAAATCTTATAAAAATGATTTAAATTATTTTATTATTCTAAATCTATATATGCAAACCTACATAGTTAAAATTTAAAACTGAAAACAATATTAAAACTACTTATATGATAAATGTGAGTCTAAAACTATAAAATTACAATCGTAGTAGTTTTATTTACAAAACAGGGTATACACACACGCACACAAGTACACACACACATACACACTCTTAATAGTTACACGCGATATACATAATTAAATAATTATAAAATCACAACAAATTTATTTAAGAATTAATTTAGTTTTGTTCGTATATAGTTAAGATTAAGATCATAATTCTTAAATAGTTTTAGTTATTTTGTATTATACAGAGAGTATCTAAAAAAAAAAAAAACTAAAATCCTTGTATAGTATCCGATATACTTATTTACATGTATATTCCTCGATCCTTTCCTGACACAGGTCGCACTGTACTTGGCAGCACCATTGAAATTTACAATTACATTGCCACGTACGATTTATTTGATGCGTATTATAGCCACGACCGCAACACAATAGATCACATCCGTCAATGCCACGTGCTGTCCGATTACACTGTCGACTGTGTGTACCCAACGAACCATTTTCAATATCTTTGTCACAGTAATTTGGTGACGGTTGTATAAATACTAGTTCCATGCGTTTTGGTTTTTGATGTTTATTCTTAGGATGTTTTTTGGTACCGACTGCTGTTTTTGGATTTCCACCAGTACTTCCAGTGTTTCCACCATTTGTATTACCACGGTAATGTCGTCTAACGATATAAAAAAATTAAATTTATGTTTTTAATTAGTAAATTATGTTTGGTGAGTTATTATACGCAACTAAATAAAAAAAAGAAGTTATTTTCAAGGTCATTTAGGAGGTTAATGTGTTTTCTTTTATTGACAGTTTAATTAAATTTTCAAATTTTCGAAAGAGCCATGACCCTGATATTGTGACACAAAATTATACTTATATATATATATATATATATATATATATATATATATATATATATATATATATATATATATATATATTTATATATATATATATATATATATATATATATATATATATATATATATATATATATATATATATATATATATATATATATATAATCACGGACAAAGCAAAAGGGACACTACTACTTCCACTACTTCCCTTAAAAAATAAATCTGTTAACGAAAATTCTTTATTAAAAGGTTTCTTTATTAATAATTTATAATATATAAGTAATATATAATAATATAATAATAAATTATATAAATGGCTTTTAAGTTTAAAAACATTCAATTAAATAAATCTATAGTTGCATTAAACCATTAATATTACCACATAAAAGTGAATCCAACTTGAAAAAAATATCTAATAAACACTCTAATTGGAAAAGCAGAAATCAAATATGTTTATTTCCTGTAAATGTTTCATACGAAATATTTCAATTTTTTCCCCTAATTTTTTGTTGCGTTCATACGTTTTCCCCTTAAAAAGAAGCATTGGTTATTTTGGCGAAACTTAACATACGAACATAGAAAAAGTACATAAGAATGATAAATTTCGTATATTACAATGGCATTCAAAAAAAATAATATATATATAATGTGTATTGGAAAACAACAAATTTTTTATTATATATCTATCCTTGTTGTACATTATTTTCCATTTAAAGAAATTTTTAGTTTTGTTTGGTTTTGTTTTATTTTTCTCATTACTACTGTAGAAGAAGATGAATAGATCTAAGCAGCCAAATGTTTTTTTTGCTTTGACGTTTTTGTTTTTTAAAATTTCGAATGTACACATTTTTCTTTATATTTTGAACCAAACATTTCGTTCAAATTCATACAATTTGCTAGCACTTCATGAATACAATACATACAATGATATAATATATAAAGTTGTTCTATATATATAATATGTCTATTATGTATTTGATTATTTACAAAATTTTGTTTTATTTTAAGGTAAATGAGTTTTCCTTTTTAAAAAAATAATTAAATCATAGTACATCCGCATTCGTCTACCTCTAGAGTAGTAATGACAAAGGAAAAACAAAACCAAAAAAACAAAATAAAAATTTCTTCAAATGCAAAATAATGTTCAACAAAGATAGATATATAATTAAAAATATGTTGTTGTTTCTTATGTTCTTTTTTATGATGCGCAGCAAAACCTACAAAACAAAAACGAAACAGACTGATTTTCTCTCTTTTAAATGGTGCTTAATAATATAAAACAATAACCAAAATATTTTTAACTAAAATTTCTTATGTTTTGTTTTTTTTTTTTCGTTATCATACTGCTGAATATACAAAGTCACGGACTAATAAATTTTTAATTAGCTTGCTTTTAATTAATATTTTTACTAAAAAACAACAAACCGTTTATTTAATGATTACTACAAGTAAAATTTTAAACTATAACTATTTTAAATGTAAATCCTTTTGAAGCGCGCTTTTGATTAAAATTTCGCAATAATAAATCAACCTTGTATTAACGTCCTAACGCCAACCTCGGGTTAACATGGCGATTTTCAAATATTTACTTAAGATAAACCAACAAAACGTATAGATGATGCTTTGTATGAATAAAAGGGCCAGTTTTTAGAGGGAACGATGAATCAAACTATTCAAAAAATCGCGTTAATTATATCGGAACGCAAAATTTTTATCGCGGTACTGTGACTTTCGGGGGCGAAGTCCTAGTTTCATACCTCCTTGCGGTGCTCCCTGGATCACGCTAAATGAATCAGGTGTATTGGAGACAAGCAGAGGGAATCCTGTTTATAGTTATGGATACTACATGTCAGGGCGAGTCATTGGCGCCAGAAAACCAATACCAAATCAGCGTCTGTTCTCCAGGTTAGATGCGGCTGAAGCGGGCATCTGTCTTGTATCAAGCGGCTCGCTATATAAATGTGTTCAAGGTAGGAATGGATGCCTTAAGCTTCTCATCAGTACGTGGCCCACACACGTAACAAGCGGGTTG
This sequence comes from Tipula confusa, assembly GCA_963556175.1. Classification (NCBI taxonomy): domain Eukaryota; kingdom Metazoa; phylum Arthropoda; class Insecta; order Diptera; family Tipulidae; genus Tipula; species Tipula confusa. The sequence goes on from OY744477.1 coordinate 96,988,980, forward strand.
AGCAGCAGACCAACAACTTGCTCTCATAAAAACAATTAAAATTATGATCCCTAATCAAAGGCCTCGGATTACCATATCGGATTCATCACTAAATCGACCTTGAAAATTGTACACGGACAACATTTTAAGAATGGGAACATGGAACGTGCTTAGCCTCTTAAGACCTGGAGATCTCCAAATCCTTTCGAACCAAGAAAAGAGTTACACATTAGACGTGCTTGCACTACAAGAGCTTAGATGGTCTGGGAGTGGGATCCACGACACCACTAATGGTTACACTCTTCATTACAGCGGCCATCAGAATGGAGGAGAAATTGCAGTTGGCTTCCTTATCCATCAGCGCGCAAATCATCATATCATCGACTTCCGCCCTATCAACATGCGGATATGCACGGTCAAGCTCCGCACTAAAAATTCAACATCACGATCGTAATGTACATACACACACCGAAGATAAATCTGATGACATCAGAGAGCTCTTTTTTGTCGAGCTGGAGGAAGTCATTAATAACATATCGCACCACGACATTAAAATTATCGTGGGCGACTTTAACGCAAAAATCGGTTGGAGTGCTGAAAATACATCGTACATCATTCCTAACAGCCTGCACCTAACTAGTAACAACAATGGCCAACGCATCACTGACCTGGCAATAACGTACAACTTAGTTGTATCAAGTACGTTTTCCCACACAAGAGATCGAATGATGGAAGAACGGAAAACAAAATCGATCACGTCATGGTGTCTAAGAGACACTCCACCAGCATATCCGACGTCAGATCTTACAGAGGTGCAGACATGGACAGCGATCATGTGCTTGTCATATTTAAGTATAAATGCAAACTGTCACCTACGTTCAACAGACAAGCACAAAAGACTGTTCGATAGAATATCGATGCTTTAAAAGACCAAGCGTCACTGCAGAGTTACCAATCAGCTGTCACTAATTATTTAGACCGGCCCAATAACAACGAAGAAGCTCCTTCTATTATCCAGGAGCAATGGCACGCTATACAGTCAGTCATAACCACCGCGGCGCAAAGTTCCATCGGAAGAAGACCTCCGAGGTCCCGCAATGTTTGGTTCGATGATCAGTGCCAAAGGGTCATCGAAAATAAAAGAAAGCTTCGTGAAAAATGGTTGGCTCGCAACACTAGAAGCACTCTAGCAGAATATATCCGCGCTAGGAAAGCTACGACTGAATACCTTCGACAAAAGAATCGCAAACATTTGAGATCTTGTATCGAAAATATCAGCTTCCAAGCGGAAATAGGAAACTCAAGGGACTGTTTTGCTAACTAAAGACTTCCACCCAAGAGATACAGCCATCAAAGACGGAAATGGAGAGCTGAGAACAAATGTGGCTGATGTTCTTTCAGTATGGCAAACCTACTTTCAAAATCTGCTAAATCGAAACGGCGAAGAGACCCCCATTAGAGCACTAGCTCCTCCAGGTGAAGAAGTCCTTATTGAATAACCCACTGTAGAGGAAGTAGATGCAGCTATTAGTAGATTAAAAAATGGAAAGGCACCCGGTCTCGACGGAATTCCCGCAGAATTGATTAAGCTCGGAGGCACTACTCTTGCAACAAATCTGTACGATCTCATCGTCTCCATTTGGGGCCAAGAAGAGTTGCCGGAGAATTGGAAGAACGCACTCATATGTCCGCTGCACAAAAAAAGAGACCGTCTAAAATGTGGAAACTATCGTGGTATCGCTCTGTTGAACACTGTTTACCAAGTGTTGGCTAATGTTGAACTTGCCAGACTCAACCCTCTCGCCGAAAACACCATTGGCGACTATCAATGTGGTTTTCGTCTCAACCGATCAACCACTGACCAATGTTTTACCATGAGGGTGATCTTGGAAAAATGTTGGGAGTACAACATAACTATACACCAACTGTATATAGACTTCAGACAGGCATATAACAGTATAAACCGCGAAAACTTATGGGCCGCGCTCGTATGCCTAGGAATTTCAGAGAAACTCGTTTCTCTGTGCAAATTAACAACCTCTGGGTCTGTATGTAGAATCGTATTTGAGGGATTTGTCAAACCCCTTTGAAATAACATCTGGTGTTCGACAGGGAGATGCACTCGCGCCTGTGCTGTTCAACTTGGCGCTTGAGTGTACGTAGTGAGAAAAAGCAACATTGAAACTTCGCGCTGTTTATTTAATAAATTAGGTCAAATTCATGGTTATGCAGATGATATCGTGCTTCTTGGCCGAAGGCATAGCGATATCAAGGACAGTTTCATACAGCTCGACCGCTACGCAAGAAGACTTGGTTTGCAGGTGAACAGCAGCAAAACGAAATTGTTATCAACACCCAGGAACATCTCCATGGTAAATCTCGGAATTGGCGACCATAACTTTGATAGTATCGAAAACTTTAAATACCTCGGGTCAGTTATAACATCGTCGAATGATATACAGGCAGAAATAAAAGCCCGAATCGCTGTCGGACATCGAGTTTTCTACGCCCAATCGAAATTACACCAAATATTTAGTCTTCATACACCAAATATTTAGTCCGCTGCCTTACACATATTTTGGTTCTGATCTGGATACTTAAAATAAATGCATCCTAAAATAAAGGCATAAAAGCACTATTGTAAAGTAATATAATTTGTGAAGCACAGTAAAGAATCAAAATCGATGGCAAAAGCTAAAAGTGTCTAGTTAATTAACCTCCACATGACCTCCATAACGTAAAAAACATTCACTTTTGCAATGAATCAGTTTTAGATTCAGTTATCACATTTAAATATACCACCCATAGTTTATATATTTAAAATATTACAAATTGTTTATATTACCGTTTTAAAATTAAACTCAGTCCATTGCTCTCACTAATCGCGTGCACGTAACGAGCTTTATTGTATTTTTTCATTAATGTATCACCAATTAGACGAAATGGTGGTAAACTTTTCCAGCATGTTTTCATTGCACATGAACCGCTTACGCCATGACACTTGCATTCAGTTTTTAATAAATTTTTTACAATCTGCAATGAAAAATAAAAAACAAAAAAACAAATTAAACGGCATACGTGATCGCGTGAAATTCACGATTATTTAAAAAAAAATTTTTTAATGTAACAGTACAATTTTGTATATTTTTAGGTTATGTTTTAAACAATTTTTGTTATATAATTTAATTCAATCTTTTGTGTTTAAAAAAAATAATATTAAATTTCATTTTAGATAAAAAAAAAAAACTAAGTAAGATGCAGAAACAACAACAAATAACTAAGAAGAAGTTAAACTAACGAAAAAGAAAGATTTATTCCTTTACAAGTTTATTACTTTCTGCTTCTTCAGATTTCGTTTTATTTGGAATTTTTTTTTTATTTTTTTTATTGTGGTTATTAAATTAAATGAAGAAAAGATAAGAGGAGTTTGAGAGATATGAAGAAAGTATGTTTGTTTGTTTGTAGATTTAGCTAAATAATTATTAGAGTTAAGTTTGTTTTGGTAAATACGATTAGAATCACTGATTTATGTACTGTGGGTGGTTGATTGTAGGTGGAAAATAGTATAATAAATTAATTAATGGGTGGGAAATTATCATATTTGGATATACAAAATACAGTAAAGTTTAATATTATATTTAGTGTTCATCATGTGAAAATTTAAATAAATTTATGACTTATGTCAAAACCACTGTAAAACATCTGTATGTTAGACACTCCAGGGACTAAAAACAATGGTCAAGTTACAGGCGCAATTATATTTATTGGATATATGGCGCCATGGATACACTTAACACTTCGATATTTGTGATGTAATAAAACTATACATGTAACAATTTGATGCCTTAAGTAGGATTTTAAGAAAACATACATTAACACATATTTACATCCCAGTAGCTAAGGAATAAGTGGCAGTGGCGTGTTCTTCCAACGAAAAGCAATAACATGGAGCTATTTTGAAGAATACAAAAGGTTACGAACTTTATAATTTTCCTAAATAATGCACAAACTAGGTTTTGTCAGGACAAATGTTGCACAAATTCAATAGGCTAACCGTCATGTGTTTTTAAGAATGTTGGAAATTTTTTAATTTTCCTAAATTTTGCCTAATTTTGATAGCCAATACCATCTCGTGCTTTTAAAAATATTTGTTAAGTTTTTTGTTGATAGGGTATTCATCATCGGTTTTTGAGAATTTTGGAAACTTTGTAATTTTCCTAAATGTTGCTCAATTTTAAAAGGCTAACCATCATGTGTTTTTGAGAGTCTTGGAACCTTTTTAACCTCCCTAAATGTTGCAAAATTTTGATAGGTTAATCATGATGTGTTTTTAAGAATTTTGGAAATTTTTTAATTTACCTAAATGTTGCTCAATTTCGATAGGCTCACCATTATATGTTTTTAGAATTTTAGAAACTCCATAATTTTTCTAAATGTTGCACAGTTTTGATATGAAACACAATCTCGTGCTTTTGAAAATTTTGGAAACTTTTTATGTTTCATGTCTTTTTGAGAGTTTTGAAAAGTTTTTAATAATTTTAAATGATGTCTAATTTTAATAGGCAGCACCATCTCGTGCTTTTGAAACGTTTTAGAAACTTTTTAATTTTCCTAAATTATGCTCAATTTTTATAGGCTGATCAGCATGTGTTTTTTCGAATTTTGAAAACTTTTCAGTTTTACTTAATATTGCACAATTTTATAGGCTAATCGTCATGTATTTTGGAGAATATTGGATACTTGATAATTTGCCTAATTATAATGTTGCTCAATTTTGAAAGGCTACATCATGTGTTGTTTAGAATTTTGGAAACTTTTGAATTTTCAAAAATGCTACTTTTTTGTGATAGGCCAACTATCATGTGTGTTTAAAATTTTTAATTTGTCTAAATGTTGCTCAATTTTGATAGGCTAACCATGTATTTTTGAGAATTATGGAAACTTTATTTTATAATTTTCCTAAATATTGTACAATTTTATTAGTTTAAACATCTTCTGTTTTTGAGAATGTTGTGAAACTTTGTTAATATTCCCAAATGTTGCTCAATTTTGATAGGCTAACCATTATTTGTTTTTGAACATTTTTTAATTTTCCTAAATGTTACTCAATTTTGATAGGCTAACCATCATGGGTTTTTGAGAATTTTGAAACTTTTCAACTTTCCTAAATGTTGCTCTATTTTGATAGGCTAACCATCGTGTGGTTTTGGAATTTTGAATACTTTTTAATTTTCATGTCTTTTTGAGAGTTTTGAAAAGTTTTTAATAATTTTAAATGTTGTCTAATTTTGATGGACAACACCATTTGGTGCGTTGGAAACGTTTTAGAAACTTTTTAATTTTCCTAAATGTTACACAATTTTTATAGGCTAACCACATGCTGGTTTTGCGAATTTTGGAAACTTTTCTATTTTACTTAATGTTGCCTAATTTTATAGGAATTTTATCGTCATGTATTTTGGAGAATATTAGAAACCGGACAATTTGCCTAATTAGAATGTTGCTCAATTTTGAAAGGCTAAACATCATGTGTTTTTTAGAATTTTGGAAACTTTTTAATTTCCAAAAATGCTACTTTTTTGTGATAGGCCAACTATCATGTGTGTTTAAAATTTTTAATTTTCCTAAATGTTGCTCAATTTTGATAGGGTATCCATCATGAGTTTTTGAAAATTTTGTAATTTTGGTAATTTTCTTAAATGTTGCTCTGTTTTGATAGGCTAACCATTTCGTGCTTTTGAGAATTTTGAAACTTCTTAATTTTCCTAAATGTTGCTCAATTTTGATTGGCTAACCATCATGTGTTATTACAAAGTTTCCAAAATTTTTAAAAACACATGATGTATAGACTTTCAAAATTGTGCAACATTTAAAAATTTTAAAAACTTTGTAAAATTATAAAAAACATGATAATTAGCCTATCAAAATCGTGCAACATTTAGGGAGGTTAAAAATGTTCCAAATGTTTGAGAGTCTTGGAACATTTTTAACCTCCCTAAATGTTGCATGATTTTGATATGCTAATTATCATGTTTTTTTAGAATTTTACAAAGATTTTAAAATTTTTAAATGTTGCACAATTTTGAAAGTCTATACATCATGTGTTTTTAAAAATTTTGGAAACTTTGTAATTTTCCTAAATGTTGCATAGTTTTGATAAGAAACACCATCTCGTGCGTTTGAACATTTTGGAAACTTTTCAACTTTCCTAAATGTTGCTCAATTTTGAAAGGCTACACATCATGTGTTTTTTAGAATTTTGAAAACTTTTTGATTTCAAAAAATAATACTTTTTTTGATAGGCCAACTATCATTGTTTAAAATTTTTAATTTGCTAAATTTTATTGACTAACCACCATGTATTTTTGAGAATTATGGAAACTTTGTAATTTTCCTAAATGTTGTACAATTTTATTAGTTTAACCATCATCTGTTTTTGAGAATGTTGTGAAACTTTGTTAATATTCCCAAATGTTGCTCAATTTTGATAGGCTAACCATTATGTGTTTTTTAACATTTTTTTAATTCTCCTAAATGCTGCACAATTTTTATAGACTAAAAATCATGTATTTTTAAGAATTTTGGAAACTTTTTAAAATGTTGCTCAATTTTGAAAGGCCAACCATCATTGGTTTTCTAGAATTTTGCAAACTTTTTAATTTTTCTAAATGTTTATTTATTTTGATAGGCTAACCATCATTGTAACCATGAATTGTTGAAACTTTTTAATTTTCCTAAATTTTGCTCAATTTTGATAGTTCTTGAGAATTTTGGAAACTTTGTAATTTTCCTAAATGGTGCATAGTTTTGATAGGAAACACCATCGATTGTGTTTGAAAATTTTGGAAACTATTCAACTTTCCTAAATGTTGCTCTGTTTTGATAGGCTAACCATCATGTGCTTTTGAAAATTTTGGAAACTTTTAATTATTCCTAAATGTTTATTTATTTTGATAGGCTAACCATCTCGTGTTTTTGCAAATTTTGGAAACTTTTTAATTTCTTAAATGTTGCTCAATTTTAATAGGCTAACCATTATGCGTTTTTGAGAATTTTAGAAACTTTTTGATTTTCGTAAATGTTGCTCAATTGTGATAGGCTAACCATCATGGGTTTTGAAAATTTTGGATTTTTTCAATTTTTCTAAATGTTACTATATTTTGATAGACGTCTTCTCTATTTTGATAGATGTGTTTGATAGAAGTGATAGATGTGTTTGATAGAAGTGATGAAACATGTGTTCTCTAGAATTTTGGAAACTTTGTAATTTTTCTAAATGTTGCTCAATTTTGATAAGTTAACTATCATGTGCTTCTAAGAATTTTGTATTTTTGGTAATTTTCTTAAAAGTTGCTCTATTTTGAAAGGTTAACCATCATGTTTTTTTTGAGAATTTTGGAATCTTTTTAATTTCCCTAATTATTGCTCAATTTTGATAGCCTAATCATCACGTGGTTATGATTCTCTTATGGTTCTCGACAAACAAAGTATGCTATGCCAAAAGTTATTATTACTTTTATTTTTGGAGCTTAAGTGTTTTGCAGAATATAATTAAAATTAAGTCTTTTGTGTGACTAACTGTTAAAATGTTTGAGTAAAAGTTATAGAGATAACTGAATTCGATGAATAATTGGAAATGATTCACTCGAAAGTCATCTTAGTCTATTTTTTATGTTCTTCCTTTAGAAATATTTTTATGAATGAATATCATCAATAAGTGTTAATTGCATATAAAGCATCGAATACATGTTTGACATATATTGGTACGGTTATAAGAATCTTATAACAATTTGTGGTCAAAATGATATTTATCATCATTGATTCATGGCTGGAAACTGGTAAGTCTTATGTTTATATTGATATGAATCATTATTTAATTTATTTGTAATTTATCGATGAGTAACGTCCATATTTTCTTCTGAAGGAATAATTCTAATAATTTTAAATACCTTGGTAACAAATACTCTACGAAAAGGTAAAGAAGTTATACATAAAAGCAACAAATGGTGGCGTATAAAGCATAACCAGACCCACCTGGAAACGCAAATAAAAATTAGTAGCTTATTTTTGCAAATGGCCCACTTTAAAGAGATTCTATCTAAACGTTCATTTTTAAAACCAGCACTTAAGCTTTTGAGCAACTAAATCGCATCAACACGCAACAAACTGAGATAAAGACTGTAAGTTAATCTTTACCGAGCAATTGGCGCAGTAGTTAAAGCTGCGGTGTTTAGGATGGGAGATAACGGGTTTGAATCCCAACGAATAGGCTTGAAAAAGGTGTTTTCCATCACATGATTACGATCGGTGATGACAATGAACACAACTATGATCCCCTGTTGGACAGGGAACCGAAGCTAAAAGTAAAATTTCCACTTAGTGGATTAGAGTCATTTATAGTGTTGGTACAGCATAACAGATCTTGTACGTGCGGGTAAAGATTCTAAGATCCATTTATATTTAAATGCTGTTATGTTTCCAAAAGTGACGTTTCAATTTCCCATGATGGAAATTGACATATCCGAACTTGACTTTTTAAATGAATTAGAACTAGCAGATCCGAACTTCTATGTGCCAGGGAAGGTCGATATTTTAATCAGATTAGAACATTTGTTTAATGTCAGATCTATGGTCAGATTTAAAAGTGATCGACGAGAATATTGTTCAAACCACAATTTTCGATTGGGTTATAGCTGAGCAATTTAATCAACCTTCAAGTAGGTTAAAATGTATTGAGTCTGGTACGAGTTTTCTTACACAACCAGAACTAGATGTTCTCCTACGGAAGTTCTGAGAATCGCAGGGTACCGCAGAAATTGAAGTATACAGAATAATTATCGTGTGGAAATCACTTCACCACCACTGTCACTAAAACCATCAACTGAAAGTGTCAAGTAAAATTACAATTCAAAACCAAAACTGGTGGATAATTGGTTCTTCACTGCAGATAGCTATCCTTGGACTGCTAGCGATGGAGTGCCGCTTTATGTGTACCTTTTTTGGTGACACGGGTCTTAAAACAGATTGAGCAGCAAACATTTGATGAACAGGTTGATATCGAAAGTGTGATTCTGAATGATTTCCACGTAGACGATATTTTGAAATGTCAGATACACTGAAGACCCAAGAAAACTTTTTATGGGATTTCACTTCCGCTTGTTTTTTAATCACGGAAATGGTCATCTAACCGAGTACATATTTTGAATGCGGTACCGAAGGAGGATTGGGAGCTTAAAAGCTTAATTGTAGATTATAAATCTCATGTTAAAACACTTGGTGTATTTTAGCACCCACGGAAGGACATGTTTTTCTTCAATCTCGCACTGTAAGAAACCTCAGTATTTACAAAACGACACATTTTGTCAGTGGCATCAAGATTATTCGACCCTTTTGGTTGAATTGCCTCAATAATAATACAAATTAAAATATTCTTTCAGATATTATGGTTATTAGAACTCGGGTAGGCGATCAATTACACGAAGAAATAATTGTTAGCTAGATCGAGATGAAGATTAACTTAGCACTAATCGAACAAATCTATGTAAGATGGATTAGGACAGAGGGAAGAAAATCGCCACTAAAAGCAATCGAACTACATGGGTTCTCACAGGCACATCCGAATTAGCTTATGGAGCAGATATCTACAACGATTGGATCCAGTTCGATGTTCAATATTATTGCGGTTAAAACTAAGGTTGTGCCAATTAAACAGATCGGTTTACCACGGCTAGAACTATGTGCAGTGCAACTATAACTAAGCCATTCCTTGGTTACAAACAGTTTACGGCGTGATGTGATTTGACCACCGTATTTGATCGTGTCCCGAGTTCCAGAAGTCATAAAGAGAAACTCGCTTTGGTAGCATGAGCATTACCACGTATGAAGCAGCTATAAGATGAGGAATGAAAATCGGCAACGTGTGTCTTTCTCGCATCCAGTATATGGGCATCATTTTATTGATGGCAGTAGCAACAAGATTAAATCTGAGGACGGTTATTATTTCAACATCAAACTGGTTAATCCATTAACAGGTGTTACAGGCATTTCCAATAGTTCGCGGTTGACCATGTATGTAAAAATTGAGGCTGAGCGACTAACACATTATATTCGTTTGAACCAAAAGCAGTTCCGATCTAAAGAATTCATTTATATCCGTAATGCGATTAATGCCGACAGCGATACTAACAGCATGGAGAAAATGGCAATTTTACCTACAACTTACATCAGAAGCCCTCGTAATATGCACTAATACACGCAAAATGCGATGTCATATGTTAGACAATATAGCCACCTAGAATTATTCATAAAATTCACCTGAAACCCTCAATTGATCGAACTCAAGAAAAAACTGCTACTCAACCAAACACCAGTTGACAGACGTTATATCCAGAGTTTTAAAACAAAAATTAAAATTTCTGATGAATTTTATCATAAAGCACTGTGTGTATGGCCAAGTTAGTTGTTGGATGTACTCCGTTGCATGGGGAAAACCTAGTCTGCATCATGCGCACATTTTAGTTCGTTCACAAAATTAGTTCAAAAATCAAGCGATACCCGAGAGACCTGATTATCGATACCATCACAGGCAATGACTAATACCTATACTGTGAGCTATGCGAGCAGCAACGTGGGGGTTTCGATCATTTTTTCTTTTCGATCTACCTAGTTGTACATTTAGCAGTGCATCTAGAAAACGTTTAACGCAGAGTTCGCAGTGGACAGAGCGGCACAGCCACCGTTGACATCATTGAAAAGCTTCTGCTTGGTTTGTGAAGCAGATGATTCCACTCGCACTATTGTATGCTGAAACGCCACGCTACTACACATGGAACTTCGAAATCGTTTTAGCGTCGGAAACAAGGAATACTAGTTGAAGGACATCGAAATATGTTTGCTTCAGACGCAAATTTTAACGACCCTTTGATAGAAGCTGTAAACAATGGAACTGGTTGCATTTATTTCCTGGATGCCTCCGGAGGGACTGGAAAAACGATCTTAATTTCATTGCTTTTAGTGGCGATTCGATCGAAACATGAAGTTGCCCTTGCATTGGCTTTTTCTGGAATAGCAGTGGCTTTATTAGGAGGAGGACGAACAGCAAACTATGCACTGAAATTGCCATTAAACATGCAAACCATCAAGGCACCAACTTGCAACATAGATTCAAATTGATCGTATGGGCTTAATGCACGATGGCCCACAAAAGGTCACTAAAGGTGCTTGACAAAATAGGTGCAAGATCTTCGTGGTAATCAACACATTTATGGTCGAACCGTGATTTTTTTGTCCGGCAATTTTCGTTAGAATCTTCCTGTTATTCCACGTTCAACTGCAGCTGACCACTAACATGTCAGTGTTTTTGCAACCAGATTGAACTACAGGTGTGTTTTGAAGCAATTGTTGGACATTGGTAATGGGAAAATCACAGTTAACATCTCGCACGGATTCATTACATTGTCCACTTATTTTTGTTAGATGATCGAATCGAAGGCAGAATAAATTCGACGTATTTTCCGAACATAGCACAAAACTTCAAAAATCATAATTGGCTGAGCGAATGAGCCATATTGGCGCCGACTAACAAAAGATCGAGGCGATGATTATCAAGAGAAAGTACAAAGGGGAGGATGTTTTGATTCCACGCAACCCGATGATTCCAACGGACTAGCTATTTGAATTTAAACGCCAGCAATTCCCCGTGTGTCTGACATTCACGATGACCATCAACAAATCACAAGGACAGTCGTTGAAAGTTTGCAGAATTAACTTAGAATTTCCATGTTGCCCGCATGGACAATTGTGTGTCGCGTGTTCGCGGGCCGGCAAGCCATCATCTATGTTTGTTTAAGCGCTGGAAAACAAAGCGAAAAACGTAGTTTACCACAAAGTTTTGCATTAAATGTTAACCTCATTCCTGTAATCAAAGACATTGAATTGATTCGAATTACGAACGAGTTTCATTTAATCAACAACTGAAACCCAAACCGTACTCGGTGCGACCAATATTGCCGATCTTATAATGAATTGGATTTAGTTCAAATCAATTTTAGGTAGTACAAAGTTCACCGAGCCATCTAGTTTTCGAAAAAACAATTCAAGGTTAGATACATTTTCCATACAGCTTGACATAAAATATTGCTGGCAGACAACAATTTTTAAAAATTTGCGCAGACAACTTCGCTTAGCGGTATGCAGCTTGACGTGAAAAATAATGGAAAATATAGTTTGTCGGATTATATAATAGATGGCACTTCTCCAATATTTTTGCGTCGATTTATCTGCATGGTACAATAAATGAATGCGAAATTTTGACATTTCATTAAATTTTTGTTTTACGCGTACATGAAGTGTATTGATTTGGAAAAAAAAATTTAGTGAATTTAGAAAATTTAAATTTAGCAAAGCAACAGCTCAAAATTTAAGCTAGGTACGGAGCTCGAGCTAAGCTAAATTTTAACGTAGTCTCCAAAAATGTACAGTTAAAATATATTGCACTAAAATTGTGTAGAGATAAATTTTGACATGTAAAAAACAAAAGACAGCACATAAAACAAACTCTTTTTGGTGTTTTTGTTTTCAAATTTTTTAGATTTTATTTTTGATTTTGGTGATTTTTAAGATTTTTCCCCTTGGTTAGTCATTATTTTCACCATTTGCATGTATAGTAAGCCGAAATCATCTACATTATCGCAATAATTAACAAAAACCTTACGAACTGTTTACCACATGTACGTGGTAAAAAATTGATTCGCGAATCAAGGGAAAATTTGTATATTTCTCATATTGAAAAATATACAAATTTTCCCTCCCGAGTTGACATAATTTTAACTTTGGGCACATTTTTGACAACAAGCATCCAACATTCGCGAAATCAATTTTTTATCACTTACATATACTGGACATTAATGTACCGTGCAAATAAAACGACGCGAAGACATTGGAGAATTCATATAGTGCCATCTATTATACAATCCGACAAACTATATTTCCATTATTTTTTCACGTCAAGCTGCGTACCGGTGAGCGAAATTGTTTGCGAACATTTTTTATCTCGCTTTTAGCCATCCAAATTGTATGTCAAATTAATATGGAAATTTATCTTAGCTCGAGCTGCGTACCAACCTTAAGTAATCATTGTGAAATAAAAATTAAACCAAGTAGAAGAAATAATAATAATAAATAACTGACCAACATTTTCCACGCAATATGGACAGCATTTCGAAATTTAAAACAAAACAATTTACGACCTGATGAGTGACCACCTCCACCTATATAAATATATAATGCATTATCTACACTAATCGCTAATAAATTTAACATTAAATCAACTTAAATATAAATCCTCTAACCGACATTTAAGGATAAAACCGATTAAAAAATTGAAATGATTCAATATATAGACAGCGCAAAATTAAAACCCACACGTTAATTTACGACCGTTGTGTGAGATAATTAAAAAAAACTTCATCACATCATAGACACATTTTTAATACATAAAATAACATGAAGACAATTTATTTGATGGTTGTGTTGTCGATCGTTGATGAGATGACGACGATCTTAAAACTAATTAAAAATTCATAAGACAATGCTTAAAAAAAAAAAATTAAAAAATTAAATCTCGAAACAAGGTGTTAATGTGCTAAAACATCAATAAATAAAATATTGAAGAAACTTTTTTTTTTAATTAATTAAATTTTAATCAGTGCGTTACAAAATCAACGATCGACTCGATAGATGTCATCTTTAACATAGCAGACCAAAAAAAAAAAAAAATCACATATAACTTCTATTAACTTTAATTATACAGTTACTCTCGACCAAAGTTATTTTTTAATTAGTATAACTTTTCAACAACAACAACAAAAAGCAAAACATCATCTCCTTTATCATATTACAAAGATAAGATCAATTAAAGGTCTTCGGATTCAATATAATTTTTTATGTGAAATGAATGACGTTTAGTTAGGTATTAATTAAAAACGAAAAAACGGATTTTTATTATGCTATAATTAAAAAATCGACTATAAAAATTTACATAAATTCAAAGATATAAAATTATGTTATAGTTTTCACATGTCTATATATAGTACACTTACAAAGGTTCGGTATATAAATAAATAAAATTGTAAACAACTTAATTCATGTACATATTACGTGTATGTTGGAACCTAACATATATAGAAAAAAAAAACATTAAGACATAAGTAAATATAAATTTTTCTCAGTAATCCATCGAAATATCTCATCAATCTTGTCAGAACATAAAATCTTTAAAGTGTACGTATGATCACAACATATACGCGAACAAAATATGTATGTAATAAAAACATTGACCATCTTCTCATTAACATCCCAATCAGTAAAATTTTAATATATTTTTGCTTAGTTAGGTATCTGAAGGTTCGCATATGTATATAGGTAAACACAATGACTATGATTGATTGATCATAATCAATGTTTATGATTTTTGTATAAATATTAAACAAAAAAAAATTCGATTTTTTTTTTTATTTTAGCTTCATTACCTACAATGATGATTTTCTCGTGGTGCCACCTGGGAAACGATATATTACCGATATATTCGGCTGACTTACTAAATGCGGAAATTCAAACAGCAATGAATAAAACAATAAATGATATGTTCCAGCCGATGTAGATGACAACTCGCGGCGAGCACGAAAAGGTTCAACACACATCGGGCAATAACAAAACAATGATTATTACAATTTAAAAAAAAAAAAAAAACAAAACAATTTCAATCATTCTATCATCGAACATCGTGCAAAGATAATCAAAAAAAAAATAAAAAATTAAACTGAAATATAATTTTATAGTAAAAAAAAAACATAAAAAACTAGTTTATTTTTTACGTTAATAAATACTTAAATAGTTTAAAATATATTGGTGACCTTCTACGTCCCTATTTAGGGCTAAACAAAAAAGTTATCCGAATAAAGTGAACGAACACGCATCTTCAAAATGACCAGACGACATACACACGAATAAAATGGCGACTACAAAGAAAATTTTATAAATGCGAACGCCGCGGTTCCCAGAATTCCGCTGCCGAAACTTATTGACAGTTTGCACAACGTTCAAGTTTACTTCGCCAATTTGGAGTTTTGATTCGAGACCAAAATATTGCTCGATGATGGCGCAGATTCCATTGAATCAATACAAATGGAAATCGGTCCAGTTTCAGTGGATGGTAAATATGGCCATGGCAAACCAATGAGAATTGCTTTTTACTTCGATTCGCAGCAAAAACGTTTTCGCGAAGCAATAAACGAAGTGCAGCTCGACGACTCAAAACCAAGTCAATTATAATCAAAAACTAAGGAATTTGAACCTCCGATTTTACTAGAAAAAGCAAACACAACTTGGCGATCGGTGATCACGGTGTTTATCAGGTAAATGTGCAGCCACCGTAAACTGCGTAAAAAATAAAACTACATTAGCAGAGTAAGCCTAAATCAGTTTGGTTGAGAAACTAAGCAACCAACTCAATCGGAGCAGAAATAAATAATTTAATGTCAACAAATCTCGAGTACGCTCAAAATCACGAACTGAGCATCCAAATTGCTGATACTATTGGAAGTTTGACGCTAAGCTATTGTCCGTGCAAATTTGGTACCATATAGGTTGCCGAATGAAATCACATTTGAAGAAAATTCACAACAAGCCACGAGACATAACTTCGTGAATAAGTTTTTAATCGCCCAATTATCGGTGAAAATTTCATTACATATTTTGGATTGTTGATCAAATCATTTGACGGGAAATAAAAGAAGAAATTTGAGGCAGCTCAAAAATAATTCAAATAGTTGATAGCGACCAGAATATATCGACCGTCAAGCAGTAAATTGAGTTCTGACAATTTGTAAGGTAAGGCTATTTTTTCAAAGATCGACTTATACAAAAAAGCCTTATATCAAGTTCCAATCACCGATAAAGACATCAAAACAACGACTATTACGCCACCATTCGGACTCTTTATGAGTTCAAATACATGACGATCAGACTTTGCAATGCTAAGCAAATCTTTCAAAGGTTGATTCATGAATTTTGCCGCTGCCTCAATTTTGTACATACATCGATGATTTGTGCATTGCCTCAATAATGCCCGAAGAGCATCAAGAACACCTGGGCATCCTGTCCGAACGACTGAAATAATATAAGTTAACAATAAATTTTATGCAAAATAAAGATTTGGCATCTCAAGGGCTTTTGCCGCTGTCTGATAACGTTTTCACTTCCGACGATAGTGAAGAAACCAACAAATTTTAACCACAAGTTCCTGCCAAATACCATCAAAGCACAAGTCAATTTGTTGAAAATGTTTCCTGGCAATAAGAGGAATAATCTAACATTGCTGACATGGACCTACGAGGCAAGAGATACATTTGATAAGTGACTTCATCAAGTCGTTGACAACACATTAAAACCGCTTGGTTAAAAAAAAGAGACAAGGCGCAACTTTGCTACAGTACGAATGATCGCAAGCTCACAGCAATATATTTGGCCGTCAAATATTTAAAATTCATGGTGCAAGGAAGAAGAACTTGCATCATCACCAATCATAAACCGGTCACTTTTTCATTTGCCCAAAACCTCAAAAAAGCCAATCGTCAAGTGTATGACAAATAACCACCGAGATTAGATCTCCAGACCACCGCTGTCTGGAGATCCAGGATTTTAACCAATCCTTTTTGGTTAAAAAAAGGATTAGATCTCCAGACAGCAGCAAGGAGAAAACACTTATAGTAGAATGTATAAAGTTCGGATGATTGACCCCGAAATATTTTATTTGCTACTACTTTTGCTACATGTGAGAAAAGCAAAAACTGTTGATGTGGTACATTTAAAGAAGCTTGCAGATTTGAAGTCGCCCAAAGACCTCAAACTTACCTTTGCTCTTATTTGCGCATTACAGGGAAAGTGATTCTGAAAACCGAGCATTGCTTGACATTGAAAGTATTGTTAGACACACCTCTATAGACCATAATAAATTGGCATTGCCGCAAACAACACCAAAAAAAAAAAAAAAATCTCCTAACAGAATTTTTAAATACAGCAAGGTTTATTGTAACAATGCAAGCCAGTACATGCTTAAAAGCTAAAAGTTGGAGCAATAGTAGTATTGCTTAGAAATATTTGTAGAAACAGAGCTTTGTGTAATTGAACACGACTCATTATGACAAAAACGAAAGCAAACTTTATATTTGCTAAAGTCTTGTCAGGAAGATCAAAAGGAGATAAAATTGTAATTCAAAGAATTGAATTAGCTCCGTCTGACAACAATTTTCCCTTTGCAGCTTTGAAAAAAATATGCTACAAACTGCTGCATTGAACTACATGGCTTTGCTCATGCCAGCGAATCTGCATATCGTGGTTTAATCTATACATGATGTCACAGAGCTTGATGGACGTTTCATTGTGCGATTACCGTGATCTAAGTCAATAAGGTAGCACTACTTCGTGCTTTCGAATTAAATCAATTGATGAAGTGTGATATATATGGTTATCAGATCCATTAATTGTACAGTCTACAGAAACTCCATGGCTGAATTCAAAATGAAATACATAAACAACTATATGATCGATTGGCAAGAAGTATTTGTCCAGGTTTTTGTACAATATCCTAAATGTAAATGATGACAGATTATCCAGACCTAGAACTAGAAAGTATTTCGATCAAGCATTGTCCATAATCATGCACTTTGTTCAATTTGAATGTTTTTCAGCTTGGATTGCAAAGGAAAGATTTTGCCGTGTAATCTAATCTTTATTAAAAATATTTTCACTATTCCTACTTATTTATCTCCACAGAAAAGATCGACACATTGGTCCCGAAACTCTTCTGTTTGAAGTTCAAAGGCGGTTTATGACGATCATTTATGGAGGAAATTAGTAAAACCTAAGTTTTCCGCGAATGTGTTTGATTTTGATGTTCCGAGTCAAACCAGTAGCAATATCTCAACAAATGGGACTTTTGCCAAGAAAACGAATTGCTGCAACACATTCATTCAAATTGGGTAGAATTGATTTTTGTCCCTTTTACACTACACAAGGACTCCGTGGCGAATATCAATTAAAATGTATCTCTGTATTTTCGTCTGTTTGAGAACCAAGGCTGTGAATCAAGAGCTAGCCGCAGACATCTCATCTGCTGCCTTTCTTGGGATATTTATGATTTGTGGTAACACGAGGTTTATGCAAAAAGGTTCTTCTGCGATAATGGAACAAACGTCTTGCATGCTAATTCTGAATTGATTCAAATATATATTCTATCTCCTACAAGATTCAAAAATGCAACAAGATTTTAAGATGAGGTGCCAATATCACAACATTGATTAAATATTCGCACCACAATCTCTTCATTCTAATTAAACAATTGGTTCATTATTCCTGGACTAGGTGGCCCAAGGATTATTTAACATATCTCCAACATCGGCGCAAATGAACTGATAAGCAACCAAACATCATCATTAGCTAAGTTCTTGTGGCTAAAAAAATGTGGTGAAAGATTTCGTCTATATGAAATGGGCAATAGTTCAGCTGATCCTTTTCAGCTGAAAGTTTCAGCTGATTGCGAGTAGGGATGAAATGGTTGGTTATCAGTGAATTTTTGAGTAAGATCCAAGTGGAAATTATTGCCGATTTATTATTATTGCCATTCGTCTTTTGGCTCAGACAAATTTCATATAATGAAACCCAAATAAGCTTAATGGAGTTATAAAAAGACATCTGGGGTATGTCAGATAGCTCAATTGGTATTTTATGGAAAAACTTTTGAAGATCAAAGCTGATTCAACATTTGCAGCCAATTGGAGATAATTACGATAGCACAATAAAAATACTAGCAGCCAGATACCACAACTTTTAATGATGAAATATCATGAAAGTTATAGCATTATGGAGAATTTTTTGCTGTTTGATAAGAAGATTTGTGAGCTAATTTCAGCGGGTACTAAGATGGAAAATATTGACATTATTGTTCATTTGTTTCTTCACATTATCAAAGAGCTATGATAACTTGGTGACGGCATTGGAGACCATCGACACAGACAAGTTAACTTTGGATTTTGTCAAAACGCGTTTGATGGATGAGTACAATAATCGAACAGGTAGAAATTGTTCAAGTAAATCAGGTGAATCTAGTGCAATGATGTCAAAGGGAAAATCAAAGGAGATCATTTGTTTTAAATGTTCGAAACCCGGTCACAAAAAGTCTCAGTGTTTTCTTAATAAAAAGAAAAAAGGAACAACGGTTCGGCCAGTGCTAACAAAGCAAAAGAAGAAGTATCGACAATGCGTGCGTTTGTAGATTTGGAATCGTGTGTTGGTGAGTCGGAAGCATTTAACGCATTTAATGTATGACTAACAAAAGTATTTTAGTAAACTCGAAGAAATCGACGAGTTGAAAATTGCCGTTGCAGAGAAAAATCAAAGTAGTTTTGCGAATAAACGAGGTGATATTCCAGTGAAAACATTTTATAATGGTAACACATCGATTACTGTGATGAAGGATGTTTTATTGGTGAAAGATTTGAAATGTATCTTGATGTCGATACGTGCTTTGACTACAAAGTGCTGTTTGAGGGTGACCAAGCTCATTCAGTGGAATACCTAAATTCGTTGAAGTCGAAGGAAATCTGTATAAAGTCACATTTCATGTGGACAACAATGTGTTTGCTGGTTATACAGGTGACTTGAATTTGCATAAAATTTCTCAAAGTTTGTGGCATTTTGGATTGGGTCACTTGAATGCAAATGATATGAAGAAACTGACAAGTAAGATGGCTGATGGCTTAAATCTAGTAAATGTTGACAACAATACGAAGCTGTGTGAACCATGCGTGCTTGGGAAATAAACACGTTCATCATTTCCGAAAAATAAAAATGTTCGATCATCAAGCGTTTTGGAGTTGATTCACAGTGACATATGTGGTCCGATGCAAACGACTGCATATGATGGTTTTAGATATTTTGTGGCAATTATAGACGATTTTTCGATAGCATCCAGTGTTTATTGCATTCAACGGAATAGTGAAGTGTTGGAAAATTTAAACTTTATGTGGCAATGGCTGAAGCACTTTATAGTAAAAAGATGGCCAAACTAAGAGCTGACAATGCTGGCAAATACACGTCAAAAGAATTTAAGAGCTACCGCAATGAAAGTATTCAAATGCCATTAACTGTTCCGTATAATCCAGAAATGAATTCTATTTCCAAACGATTGAATCGAACACTTGAAGAAAAGTCAAGAACAATGCTTTTGGTAAGTGAACTTGATGGAAAGTTTTGGAACGAGGCAATCATCACTACAAATTATTTAAAAAATCGATCACCGACAAGTGCAGTTGGATAGTAGTTTGAAGAGAAAACCCCTGCTAAAATTTAGTTTGGTCAAAAATTGAATTTGTTACATCTTCGTATTTTTGGTTGTGAATGTTACAATCATCTTCCATCGAATAATCGCACCAAATTTCAGCAAAAATCAACAAAATGCATCATGCTCGGATATGGTTCATCATATGGTACATATTGTCAATGGGATATAGAACAATAACAGCAAATAATGGGCAGAAGTGTAATTTTCAACGAGTCATCGATCCTAAATCGAGAAAAATTGATAAAGATAATCGATTCAGAGGCAGTTAATGATGACAGTTCGAGAGACAAGTCATTCGATAAACGTAATGATATGAAGTCAGATGGCAACGAAAATCGAGAAATCCACAGCATCAATATGGATTGTGCTGGTAACGGCATGCATCAGTTCCACCGTGTAAATTTGGATGAACCCGGTGACGACCAAGAAAATATCAACAGTGCAAGTTCTAATTGAATTGGTAACAACGACAGGACAATTCCACGAAAAAGTGTACGAAATAAGCGAGAACCTAATCGATATGGTGAATGGGCAACTATGAGTGAGGGCTTTCACAATGCATTGATTGCTGGAGAATTTCAAGAGGATAAAAATCTTGCTTTATCGGCTGAACAGTTTGTTGAAGATGATCTATCATCGATATCTGAAGCAAAACGTCGAATTGATTGGCCAGAATGGAAAAAGGCGATCGATAGTGAATATCAGTCAAAAAAGATTAAACAACTATTGGATAGAGTAGATATTGGTGATGACACGCCTTTCAGATTCTATCGACGACTTGAAGCTATTGCCGGAAAATCAACCGCTTTAAATAAAAATTTATTGAATGAACTTTGGCTAAATGGTCTTCCATCAAATATAAAATCAGTTTTAATCGCAACAGCCCAAGACGATATGGCACGGATGCATACAATCCCTTCTTCAGTATCGGCTGTATCAACAAAGCAGTTCTCTTAATAATAATAACTGCCTAATATCATTGGTAAAAGAACTTCAGAAAGGAGTAAGTAGTTTAAAATTGTCTCTTGCTTATTTATCAAATCATCGACACAGATCACCAGCACCTGAATTCAATTTTCGTCGCAATACATCTAGCAGTAGAAGACGTAGTTTTAGCACAAACCGAAGTGAAAATCAAGTAAAAAAGTTCCCTATCTGTTTTTATCATTTTAAATATGGTGATAGGGCACATAAGTGTCTTGAACCATGCGAGTTTAAACCTAATCAATCAAAAAACGAATAAGACTACACGTTTCAGCAGCGGACAGTTGTAGAATTTCATCATTTCGCTTATTTATTAAATGCAGGAATTCCAAACATAGTTTTCTAATCAATACAGGATCTGATGTTTCAGTCATTTCTATAACTAAAGACAATCGAAACCAAACTGTTCCATCTGGTATTTCTTTAAACAACAGCAAGTAATACAATCATTGAGACATTCGGTAGCATATTTCTGAACGTTGACCTCGGCTTAAGACGAAACTTTCCTCATGTGTTCTTACTGGCTTCTACGAATCGTCCTATATTAGGGGCTGATTTCTTAGCTAAGTTTAATTTACTGATAGATATAAAGAGAAAAAATTAGTGGATACTAAAACCAATTTGGAAGTTGTTGCAAATTGCGCTTCCGTGTCTCAATCATCATTAAAATGTTTCAGTATTGAAAATGATTTTCATAAATTGTTGTCAAAATTTCCAACGTTGACAGCAACACCAGATTAGAACTCTGAGATTGATTAAGCACAATATTATCCATTTCATTTATACTAAAGGTCCACTTCCAGTTAATAAACCTCGACGGCTACATTGCGAGAAATTGGAAGAAGCTAAAAATGAATTTAAGTATATGTCCGAACTAGGTATCTGTCGAACTTCCTCCTCAAACGTTTCATCACCTCTTCATCTTGTCAAAAAGGAGAAAAGCAATGACTGGTGACCTTGTGGAGACTATCGGCAGTTAAATAATTGCACAATTCCGGACCGATTTCCCGTACCACACATCGATGATTTTACTTCACTGCTCCACGGCAGCAAAATATTTTCAAAAATAGATTTAGTACGGGCATATTATCACATACCGGTAGCAAAAGAACATATTCATAAAACAGCATTGACCACACCATTTGGTTTATATGAATTTACACGCATGCCGTTTGGATTCAGGAACGTGGCACAAACGTTCCATTAAATACGTATTAAAAAACTTTGAGGAACACATGGAACATCTTAAAATACTTTTTAAACGGCTTTCTGACTTTGATTTGAGAATTGTTTCGTCAAAATGTGAATTCGGCAAAATGTCAATTGAATTTCTTTCGTCTAATATTTCTGAGAATGGAGTGGCTCCATCTAGGAAACGTGTGGAAGCTATTCTAGAACTTCAACCACCAGCAACCGTAAAACGGTTTGTGCCTAGAATTACCGATATACTAGTTACGGTTTACAAACATATGAGACAGTTTAATACACCAAAATCTACTAAAAAATTTGTTTGGCCTGATAATTGTCGTTTGAGAAAGCGAAAAATGCGCTTATTCAATCTACTCTTTTGGTGCACCCAATGGCAAGTGCTCACTTGAGCCTTACAACTGATAGCTCTGAAGTCACTGTAGATGCAGAAATCGAACAATTTAACTGCGACAAACAAATGTGGAAACCACTTAGTTTTAATTCAACAAATTAAAAGCTGCTGAAACACGTTACTCTGCTTTCGACAGAGAACTACTTGCAGTTTAAAAGGCTGTAAAACATTTTCATCACTATATTGAGGGTAGATGCTTTACAATTTTTACAGATCATGAAAACTATGATCCAAAATTCTAAGTCTGCTTCATCTAAAGTAAATTTATGTTTGATACCTGCGTAGACAACAACGATACACAAGAAATGAGACAGGATATTTTTAAAACGATTCATAATATATCTCGTTCCGGAATCAAAGCAACGAGAAAACTCATTTGTTCACGCTATTTTAAGCCTAAGATGCTATTTTAAGCCTACATAAAATGTCAAATGGCAAAAGTTATTCGACACACAAAATCCCCAATTGGATCTACCAAAAGCACGATTCTACCAAAAGCACGATTCGATCATATACATATGGACTTGGTGGGGCCATTGCCTAGATGTCAAGAGCTCATTTATCTATTAACCATAGTTGACAGATTTTCGAGAAGGCCAGAAGTGTACCCTTTAAAAGATTTCACAACATCAACGGTAGCAAAAACTTTTATTGCAGAATATGTCTCACGTTACGGCTGCCCAAACACAATTACAACTGACCAAGGAGTTCAGTTTGAATCAGTTGAATCAGTTCAGTTTGAATCAGTTTTGAGAACTAAATAAACTTTTGGGTAGTAACCATATTCGTACTACGACATACCACCCTCAAAGCAATAGAATGGTCGAAAATATGCACCGACATCTCAAAAAATTATTACGCGCAAAAGGTATAATAGTAACTGGATTGATAAATTACCCTTGATTCTACTGGGTATGAGAACTTTAGTAAAAGAAAACTTGGGCTGCAGTGCTGCGGAACTTTTATACGGGCAGACCTTGAGGGTCCCAGGAGAACTACTTGTAAGTAATAATACTTTCTGTGAGCCTTCAGAGTTTGTGAGTGATTTACGCAACAAAATGAGTAAATTAGTTGTACAATGTCTCCGAGAAGCAAAACAGAACACAACGTATGTTCCACACGATTTGTCGAATTGCAAATATGTGTTCATTCGAATAGATCGAACCAAAAGTAATTTGGAAAACCCTTACGACGGGCCGCACGAAATCGATAGAAGGTTTCGAAAACAGTTCGTAATTAATAAAAATGGAAAAAACCAAACAATATCCATTGATCGGTTAAAACCAGCATATGGTATCGAATCACTATCACAGAATTATTCCGAAAATCCTCCAGTTAAAAAAGTCTCTTTCAAATTATAATTTCATCAATGAGTAATGTTTTACTGAAAAGGGGGTTATACAGTGACAGTGTTATTATTTAATGCATCGTGATTGCGAGTAGTGCTCTGTATCCATGTATATACATGTATGTATGTATATGTATATATGGATGTTTATGTATTTATGTCAAAACCCTCTTTATTACAAGCCGTCTTGTAACTTTCGTTGACACTGATAAACAAAACCTATATACACAATTGAATGTATTGATGCTATGAAAATCCATACCAAAAAATGTATAATTTTCTCATTCCTACTACCACTATTTAATATTTTTATCTCTAAGTTACGCACACTATTGAATGTGTATGGATAATTGAGAATTTTTTCGTCTCTTTTTTTGTTATTTGTGTTTTGTATAGGAAAGAGATAACATCAATATTGCCATTAAATTTTTTTTTGACAACTTTTACTTTCTTTTGTTTTATAGTATGGAAATGTTTATTTTATTTTACACTATATTTTAAATCATATATCGATACGTTTTTTACTTACTATACATTCTCATGTGTATATGATTAAATAGCAAGAGTATGCAAGCCGTTTTCATTACAAGCCATACGACGAGACTTTAAAACATTTGAAATGTCATTTAAAAATCCTAAGGAAATCTATAGGCAACCGACGATTTCCTTGGATTTCTAAAGCAAAGATATCAAGCGCTAAAAACCTTACAAGTAACAAAAACAACGAATGATAACCGTCGTCAAAGCTACTATAAACAGCATATACTTTCAGTAAAATGACACCAACAAATCAATCAAACAAATGTTTTAATAATATCATAATATTATTCTTCTGATACAAATAAAAAAAATTAAATAAAAAATTTACCTTACGACCTACACGATTATTATGTAAATTCATTAAACTTCTATCATCACCTTCAATTTCACGGGCATCTAAAAATTTGCGAGCAAATTTCATACCAAATTGTATGTCAGCTGAACAGCCGCCCCATTTCCACGCCTGAAACAATAAGAGAGAGAGAACATTTATTACATCCATAATAAATGTAATTTAAATTAAATAAAAAAATTGGACGACATTTTTATTTTCATCTAAATTTCGATTAACATCTATAAATAGTATATCGAATTCTGAACAAAATGGCTGCCCATTTTAAACATATATTATTATCGTTAATGTGTAATCGAAAAATAGACAAAAAAATTTTTTTTTATTTTTATTTCATTTAAATGAAAATGAATTTTTGGAATTTTTGTGGCTTTTTTTTTTCGTGGCAAGGCAAAAAACAAACTTACATGATTTTTTTGTGAATTTGAGAATGAATGTCGATGTAATGGATCACATCCACATAATGTTATATTACCTTTTGCGCATGCTGCTGTTATCGAGTGTACAGCACCAGCACTCGCTATTGCATATGTAAATGCTGCTTCTCGTGATCCTGGAAACAAAAGAAAAATAAATTGTGTTAGAATTTTAGAAACAAATTTAACTTAAAATCAATTTTAACAAATTTTAGAAATTTTAGACCGTCGCACGATCCTTAAAAAAAGATTGCTCAAAAGATAGAGGAGAATCACTCCTTTGGCGGAAGAAATTGCAGATGACTACCAAAGAGAACTTCGTCCCAATCATTCAGTCACAGTTCTAAACTATTACGGAACATATCGAGACGTCCATAGGACGTTCTTGAACTTCCAGCAAATCTATGACTTAATTCATCGGGATAGCCTATGATTATTTTGCTTTACGATGTCTGAAAAATGTTTTCGTTTATGTAAAATGACAGTTATGCAGTCACAATACTGTGTCAAAGTTAAGAATAAGTTATAAGAACATACAGATAATATACATATTCTGTGTAATTCGAATGAATGGTAATGGTATAAAGTGCTATAATTGAACTATGTGGGAGGGCATATAAAAGTACGTTTGTTGGCGGCAACCATGCTTTGTATGCCCTATGTCCACTGCTAAAGTCAAAATACCTTACAATGTTTGCCGACAATCTAAAATTGTACAAAGTGATGATTAGATAAAAATTCCTGATTTCATTTATTAAATAAAAGCGCAACTAGTCAGATGGCTTGATCGCGTTCTGCCAGTTGACCTTAAACGGATCGTTTAAGTTTTTGGGATGAAAAACTCAACTCAAAATTTGTTAACAGATGGTCAACATACAAACAAGAGCTACCACAGCTAAAACAAGTTAGAATCAACCGCTGGACACATTACAAATGGCTAGAAGCAAATCAAAATCTTCAGAAAGGAAGTGCAATCATAACTCTCACTCCATTTATCGATGAAAATGGTGTGCTAAGAGTCGGCGGGAGACTGTCAAATTCGAGCCTTCCATATGAAGAAAAACATCCAATAATATTGCCGAGAGGACACTAATTATCAAAATTAATCATCAGGGATGCTCACTTAAAAACATTACATGGTGGCAATCAAGCAACGTTATCACACCTGAGGACGCAGTATTGGATAATAAATGCCAAAACCACAATTCGTAAATATATACACGAATGTATAATCTGCATTAGGTCAAGGAAATTGGCATCAACCCAACTAATGGGTATATTACCAAAGGAAAGGGTAAATCCAGCACCACCGTTCACAAATAGCGGGGTAGACTATGCAAGTCCAATCAGCGTAAAATTGTGGAAAGGCCGTTGTAACAAAACATCGAAGGGTTACATTGCTATATTCATATGTCTAGTGATAAAGACAATTCACCTCAAACTCGTGAGTGACCTATCAACAGATGCCTTCCTTGCTGCATACAAACGATTCGTATCAAGACGAGGAATTTGTTCGAATATATTTAGTGACTGTGGCACAAACTTCGTAGGAGCTGATAAAGAACTAAAAAGACAGGCTAAACAACAAGAAGCCGAAATTAAAAACAAAACATCACAAATGGGCAATACTTGGCATTTTGTGCTCCCGGGAAGTCCTCACTTCGGAGGTTTATGGGAAGCCGGAGTAAAATTAACGAAACAACGTCTCCGCAAAATAATCGGAACTCACACTTTAACATTTGATGAAGTTTCAACTGTTCTAACACAAATAGAGGCATGCTTGAACTCTAGGCCACTAGCTCCTCTCTCAGACGACCCAGAAGATGATGGATTTCTAACTTACGCGCATTTCTTAATAGGGAGACCCATGATAGCAATGTCACAGCCTAACATCGATGATATCCACGTCACAACGAGATGGAATCTGTTAACCAAACTCAGTCAAGGATTTTGGAAGAAATGGCACACGGAGTACCTTTCACGATTACAACATAGGTCGAAATGGTTACTCGAACAACCTAAACTTCGATTGGGAGAATTGGTGATACTCAAGGACGAACATTTACCCCCTACACACTGGCCGCCGTCAAACTACACCCTGGACAAGATGGACTTGTCAGAGTAGTATCACTAAGATACAAAGATAACACCTTTAAACGAAATATTAAAAGGTATGTCGCCTACCAGTAACTAACAACCCAGAGGATCACATGAATATTATCCACCAAGCTAAGGACTGTATCCACGCACCGACAACGATGGATGGAAACAAAACACAGCAGCATACAAAAAATGGTTCGGAAGGAGGTATTTCAGATAATACAATTACACCAGAGGTTAATCCAAAGCCTACTGATACTAGACAACCCAATACCAAGAAGGACAACCAAAACCTGAGACAGCAGCCCCATAGACATGTGAAGAGTGGAACCAAAGCAAATTATCTAGCCTTAGCAGTACTTTCAGTTTGCTGCGTACTAGGTTTTGCATATGCCCAGATCAATGTTATCCCATTCAACCACTCGACAGGAATATATTTCGAGGATATAGGCAGACTTGAAGTGGTAGCCATGAAGTGGATATTAATAGTTTACTACAATATGACGAGTTACTGGGAGGAGATGGAAGTATTCAAAGAAGCTCAAGCCAAATTAGGAGCAGCTTGCAAGGAGCTCTCTAACTTAAAATGCAATATAATCCTAGAACAACTACAGTGGCAATTTAAAAACTTAATCGCAGACAATGAGCTTTCACTGACAATCAACAAGGAACGACGGCGAGGAAGACGGGGTTTGGGAGATACAGTAGGGCTTGTACTTGGTGACATGTTTGGGCTTCTCACCCAACGTGAAGCTGACCAATATGAAGTTCAATTTGAAAATGTTAACAACAACGAGAAGCATTTAATGGCGTTGATGAGAAACCAAACATCACTAATCAACAACATCAACAACGAATTTCACAGGTCATCTAAACGTATAAACGAAGCCATTAATCTGAAGAAATTCGGTTCGCAAATAAAACCAAAACCAACTGTAAATGATAATCCAAATTTTATAACGGCATTAGACGTAACAAATTTGGAGAAGGAGCTGGAAACAATAAGAGGAAATCAACAACTGCCAGCAAGAGTGAATAACCATGATATTCACCACTACACGGTTTCTTACTCAATCATAGGAATTTTGATCATTTGTGTCATCATTTGTTACTTCAAGTTTAAACCTCAACCAGTGCCGCCGCTTCCTCGAGCAGATGGATCGTAAAGGATACCCATAGCATCCAACTGCGGCACAACCAACGATTTCTATGCAGCCTGGGAGTATGTTCAACTCATGATTGAACATTTCCGGTTTCTAATATCGCTTTAAACTAATTTGCATATAATGCGAAATAAGTTTAAAAATTAAATTAAATTTCAATTATGTAATTAGATGTTTTTAAAGTAATTAGATGTCTGAGTTAACAGTTTAAGCTAATGCAAAACATATAAATACGGTGAATATTGTTCAAATAAAACAGAATTAATTAAACCAACATGCAAGTTAGTTCTCTTTCTGGTACTCCGATTATTTGGCAGTGACAAATAATCAAGTCCCAAAAACATTAGTTTAAAAACCAAGTAAAGTGGTTTGGAAATTAACAATAATTATTAATAAGTTTGGTAAATGGATTTTAGCTACCATAAAATTTTTATAATGTCGTTTCAGACGTTAAATTTAATTTTAAATTTAATTATCGCCAAGAAATTTTTCCAAACAAAAGTTATGTACAAACATAAATGAGGGCTCAATAAGCCTTTTTAAAAATTGGCGATTGATTTTCTCCTTGGTGTTTGCACTTTTCGTAAAATGAATGAAAGAAACCTGTGGAAAAATAAAGCAAAATTTGGAAATAATTTCTCTTCCGCGTGTTTTCCCAAATTGGATGAGATTATTTTCTAAATGTTAAAGTGTTAATTGCCCAGCTATCTCCTCATCGTGGATTAGTATGTAGTCTTCCTTTAGAAAATCGCTAGAAAATGGCTCTCCAAAAATTAAGATGGCAGCCAGAAGCATCCTTAAACGGGAGGGAATTTGAAAAATGCAGGCTTTATTCTATGTTTTAATCCAGTTTTCACCATTCCCCAACGGGTTTAATTATTTTGCAGTTTCTTTGAATTAAAGAGTTTTATTTATCCTGTATTGCGTACTTTCTAAGCCTCTACCTTATTTCAGGTGCACGAATATATATTTTATCGATAAAAGGTATGATTCCATCCCAATTATAAGTCTCTCTTTGGTTTGTATTGTTTCTGTTTCTAATGCTAGATCCGAATATAGCATATCTAGCCATAATTCGATTAAACACAGATAATTTACTGTCACTCTCTAAGAATTAACTTCAATTACCTCGCTTCTGGGGTTCGATCAAAGAAATATTATCATTTTTCTTACTACTTCTTTAACATATTGTCCATCAATTCTTTTACCTTCAAATGATGTTTCATCATGGCTTTGATCAGTAATTTTCTTCCACTTTGGATTACATAATATGGGAACGATCAAAATAAGTCAGGTTTTCTCTGCACAACCTGTACCATATCGTCTTGATAATTTTGCTGAAGTTCCCTGTTGTAATCATCAAATGCAGGCGCAAGAACGTAGACTCTGCCTGCTTTTTTAAGTTGTTGTTGTTTTGCTTGATTGTGCACATAACCCATTAAACCTAAGTACATCTGCACTCTTAAATTATTTTGATTTTGCGAATGTATTTCAACCGGTTTCTAATTTCGCATATATGCAAGTACTACGCAAATGTCGCTTAAATGTCACTTAAATGTATATGTGGGGTTTTTAAGACGGTAGGCGTAGAACTCGCCCTTTCTTCAGTAGCAAATTCCGGATCTATAAAATAAAGTTGTGAATATTTTACATCATTTTCGCTTTGTGGCACTGCTGAAGACATAAAATGGTATATGCCTGCCCCTGCGGGACTGCGAATATCTCAAAACTACCACTAAATGATCAGACATGATGACCTTTGTTTCAATTGCACGAGCTCAAGCCATCATGTGCTTAAATGCAAGATTCAACGGAAATGTTCAAAACGAATTTCTCTAGACATCACGAATAGTTGTACATAGAAGAAACCGCGAGACAGTTCATAAAACCATTGAAAAAGAGTAAAGTAAGGAAAACAAATGTTGTAGATGCCCCCAAATTAGCCAGAAGAAAAACTGCTTTACTACCAACAGAGTTGGTCAATGTCAAATATGACTTTAGAGATTACGAACTATGCAGATATCTTTTAGATTCAGGGTCGCAGTTATCCAAGTTAAAACTATAATGTAACATGTGGTGTGATAAACAACATAACACGTGGAATGTCGAGTCATCAAATTAGATTGGTTAGAACAACAAAACATGTCATGTGATCCAATTCAATAAATAATGAAGAGTCAACGAAACTTGCAGACTCGCTTATCAGATATAGCAACACTACACCGAGAGTGCTGACCGGATAAATAGTTTTAAGCAAAATTTTTGTATATAAGATTTTTTTCCTAAAAATACCAACAAGACTCATTAACTGGTGCCGAAACAAATCGAGACACGATAAAAATTAAATTAAAGTGAATAGTGCTGAAACTAAAAAGTTGTTATACCCAATAGATCATAATAACTTTGTGTTAAACAGTGAAAAGCGCGAAAACAAAAATTAACCGTGATAAGAAGCCGTAGATCATAGTACGAGCACCTTTCGCATATGCCTTGAGTGAAGTTCATATACCATAAGTGGCCTGATAGGGAGGTCTTAATTAGAGTTAGTACAATAAGCTGTAAGACAACTGACAGGAGCACTGAATGCTCAAATAGAGCAATCAAGAGCGACCGAGCAAAGACTTTAAACTGGAAAATCCAATAAACCCAATGGCGGAAACAGCGGGAAACTTAGTAACACCAAAATAAGCAGAGGATTTAAACGTAATCAGTAAGTTGCCGGACTAAAGGAGTTACACCCATTTGACAGTAACTCCACCCAATACGTATCCTGAGTCCACAGCATTGAAAACACACTGAAAGATTATAACATCATGCGTGATAGGCCTATCTATCGGGCAATTCTACATAGTATCAGACAGAAGATTAGAGAAAACGCCGATTCTGCTCTAATTTCATACAATATATTCGACGATGAATGGATGGCAGTAAAAAAATGACCAAAAAAATGGACATGAGGGACCTGAGGATGCTGGAACATTAACTCAGTAATCTATTTCAAAGGCTTATGACATTGGTCGAGTTCTGCGCGAACGTTAATCATCAATTTTTCTTAATTGTCAACAAAATTAAAAATTAAAACGGAGGAATACTCAACCGACACAATCAACGTTCTCATCGAAACATATCGGAACCGTTTTCATAACACAATGTCATTACCAGAAAGGAACATAGCATATAACATTCAACATCAAAACATAAAAATACCGCTCAGGTCAATATATCCTTAACCATCGGAACCAGTGAAAATCGATCCATCGTTGCAGAGCAGACAAATCAACTACATGAACCGTCTCCAGCAGCAAGCTCACCAAGGCGAACTAGCCTTTAAATGAGAAAACTCATATTATAATGTGGCGCGAAAACAGCAAAGACTTTACAACTTAGAAACTTAAGAGGATGTGGGTAATGATGAATATTCGCAGAGAATGCGGAATTAAATTTTATGATGGGTGCCTCTCTTGCATGCCATGCATGAAATATCGAACGAATGATGGCAACACTCTTAAGTTCCTAATTGATACGGGTGCCAATAAAAATTTTGTCAACCCTGATTTAGCTAAAAACACCATTCCTACCAATTCTAAATTCAAAATTAAATCGGCAGGAGGCGAAATTGAAATCAGTCATAAAATCAACAGACAATTTGCTTTAGAATTTTTCGTTTTACCAAGACTGAAACCATCCGATGACATAATTGGCGATGATCCTCTGAAACAACTTGATGCAGTCATTGTTTGAAAAAACAACATCCTGACTCTTGCCTCAAAGATTAAGATACCACTTCATTAAAAAGAAGCTTCACAAGTAAATAGTTTAGAAGGTCAAGACAGCAACTTTTCCTTTGGAAATGAAGCAGAAAATTCAAACAATGCTGTCAAAACATAAAACACTAAACTTGAAAAAGACAATCTACGGATAAACTTGGATAAAACAGAATTCTTAAAAACGGAAACAGAATTCCTGGGCTATATCATCATCAATTAAGGAATAAGGTCCAAACCAAAGAAAGTAGCTGCTATTCAGAATCTAAAAAATCCTGGGAACCTGAAGGAACTAAAATCATATCTCGGATTGGCATTATACTATAGGCGTTCATTACGGATTTTACGAAGATAGCAAAGCCCTTGACCAACCTCACAATAGGGGCGAAAACGCTCAAATCAAAGCGAACCGATCGAAAAAAATAAAAATCAGGTTGGATCAAACACAAATTCAATTATTGCATTATATTAAAGAACTTCTAACATCATCGGAAATATTAATATTTCCTAACTTCGATAAACGATTCAATCTGATTACCGATGCCTCGGACTTAGCAATAGGAGCCGTACTATCGCAATTATTTGTTTTTTCAGAACTTTGAGCAAGACAGATAAAAACTATGCCATAAATGAAAGAGAGATATTGGCGATAATTTGGGCATTGGACAACCTAAGGAATTACTTATAGAGAGCGAAGAAAGTTAAAATCCTTACGGACCGCACCAACCCTTGACTTTTGCTCTTAGTAACAAATCAAAATGGTAAATTGAAAAGATGAAAGGCGCGCTTGGAGGAATATAATTACGAAATTGTTTACAAGCCTGGCTGTATAAAAAAAATTGCTGATGCCTTATCAAGATTGGAGCTAGAGGAAAACAAGTTTTCCACAGAAGGAACAATTCATAGCGCCAAAGAAGACTCTACAAGCCTAATACAATACTGCGAAGCCCCAATAAATGTATTCAGAAACCAAATTATACTCAGAACAGGTAAAGAAATCTATGTTCACCAGGAACCCTATCTACATTAGCTTACCAGAGCTAAACAAGGAAGTGCTAAGAAAAATACTACGGGAGAAATTAAACCCAAATATTATCAATGGGAAAAAATACCCGAAGAATTTATAAAGGAAGAGCATAAAAGGGCTCCCCGAAATCATATAAAAAATAGGAAACAAATCTTAGACAAAAATATACACAAATTTGCGGTAGCTGTAATATCAATAACTACGATAGACGTCCAAATCAAGTGCAAATTCATAAAACGCTCATCTTGACATATCCAGCGGAGATACTTTGAAATAATGGAGATCAAGAACGTAGGTGGATAAATTCTCAAAGTTAGGGAAATTTTTTCGCATCCCATATCCAAATCCATCCCACATGTAAGGGACAAGGTAATCAAAATCGAAATCTTCCTCACACCATCACAAAGAAATGAGGTAATTAGGATTGTTGAGAGAGTCCACTCTGCGGTAAAATCGAAATCTTCAGATGCTTGCAAGACGAACTTAAGGAATTGACAGTCATCCAGCAGATCATTCAACCAGCGATATTATTTCAATTAAGCAATAAAAACGAAACGGATGAACTACCTTTCAACTTAAAAATACACTGAAGAAGACCAATTTGTCACCAATGTCACCAAAACCATCAACGGACAATTTCTTCAAAAGTTTCCGATTAAATTAAAAGATTGGTCGTTCAAGGCAGGTACAAATGCAATGGCTTTTATCAATAAAACGCCGATTCAAATTGAGAAAGGGGACTTTCAATTGTCATCAGATTTTAAGGGCCGTACCACTAGAAGATCGCGAGGGGAACTACCTACATTTAGATATACCAATTCTCACGTCAAAACACTTGGGTTTTCTTTAAAATTTCGCTATTACAAGTGAATGTGTATATCCAAAGAGTCGTATACTGTCAAAAGCTTTAAAATTGTTTGATCGGTTTGTTGGCTTGCTTAAATAATAATAAAAATAATGTATTTTTCTAACAGCTTTGATTACAGAATTTCCTGCTTATCTAGTGCAAAACCACTCTAAATGAAACCAGTTCTAAATGTCATATAACCGCGTCACATAAAATTATGCAAATTAATAAAGGGATCGCTTTCTGAATATAAGATATATTTTATGGCATATATAGTGTAGTCCAAATATAGTACTGGACTGGTGGTTATCCTTGCAAGTGAAATACATACGTTGCAAATCTTGTATCGAAAATCCTTGTCAGTGTAGACACGTGTAGACTTTCGTCCTTATAAAAAGTTAATTTTGACAATGCGGCTCCAAGACAGGCTGCTGCAGTTTTCATAGTTGTTATTAACCACTTATTCTATAGGTGTTAACTATGCCCTCTTTAGGTGTATCAATAAATGCATTGTACGTTACAGACAGAAACCAGTCATGTTGTCACATCTAATAGGCTTATGTAGCGAGAACGTTTATTGGATAAACTTCCGGCGTTAAATTAAAATTAACTTTCTTTCTACTTTTAGGCTTTGCTCCGATATTATTTTCTGAAGATGATGCAGGTAAGAAATATCTAGGTTTTCGTTGAATACAGGTTTTAACCTGTCGCTAGAGATTTCAGTTGATTTACCATGCAAATCAACGTCGAAGAATTTTTCGTACCGCTTAAGGACAAGATAAGGTCCTTTTATTAGTAGGTTGTAATGATTTCTTTACAGAATCGGTACGTATGAAGATACGAGAATAAGTAATGAGTTCTTTGTGAACAAATATTTTGTCTGCAGAATGTCTCGCAGCACGAGTAGATCGAATCTCATCTAAATTCAGTCTATGGAACTGAATCTTTTTGAATTGATAAAAATTGACCTGGCAAACGTAGTGATTCTCCGTAGACCAATTTAGCGGCTGAAGATTAAATGTCGTCTTTGAAGGTTGCTCTTAAACCTAAGAGAATGGACGGTAGAAATTGTGTTCAATCAGGACGATTGTAGCATATTAAGGAACTTTTGAGAGTCCTATGCCATCTCTTAATGGTGCCATTGCATTTCGGGTTATAACACGTGGTTCTTTTATGTTCAAAACCCAAGAGTTTCGAAAGTTCGGCAAAGAGATGCGACTTGAATTGTGAACCTTGGTCGGTGACTATGGAAGCAGGCACCGAATCGAGCGATCCAGCCTAAGTAAACAGCAAAAGCGACTGTTGGTGCTGTAATGTCCGGAATAGAGATAGCCTCAGGCCAACGAGTGTATATTTCAATAAGTGTAACGCAATACCGCTGATTGTCTGGAAGTGGAAGTGGACCAATGATATCCAAATGAATATTTGAGAAACGTTGAGAAGGCACTTCAATCGAATCCAGAGGGGATTTGGTATGTCTTGAGACTTTTATTTGCTGACAAACTAAGCAATTATGTGCCATAATTTTTGTTACCTTTTTAATGCCTGGCCAGATTATTTTTTCTGTAAGGAATTTAAGAGAAGCTTGAATTCCCGGATGTGACAAATTGTAGAATGAATTAAAAACATTTGTCTAAACTGTTTGGGAATGAAAGGTCGTGAAATTTTAGTAGAAATGACGCAAGAAAAAGATTTTGTCTAATTGAGACAAACGGGAATCTTAGCAAATTTGAGTGAGTTGTTACTCAAAATGAACTGTTGAAGATATCTATCCATCACCTGAGCATTGTCGTGATGATGCTTTTGTTAGAGTCTGTTGAAATGCGAAAGTAAAGGGGTTTGTGGTCGTTTCGTTGTTACGACCTTTGAGAAGATATCGAAAGTGTTTAATGCCTGAATAAGGGGCAAGTAGTTCTCGGTCGTAAGTGCTATAACGTTGCTGAGCATCATTGAGTTTAACGGAGAAGAATCTCAACAGTTGCCAAGAACCCCCCACTGACTATAGGACTACTGTATCCAAGGCTGTGTCACAAGCGTCCACCATGATTGCCAACCGAGCTGACATGGAAGGATGTGCAAGAGTTGTGGCTTGACACAACTTACTCTTGCAATTGTCAAAAGCCCCTTTGGATGCCTCAGACCAATTAATTAAAACTTTACTATTTTTTGTAGCCCCTAAGAAAATTGTTAGGTATTAACTGATCTTTTGCAGCTCCAGGAATGAAGCGTTGGTAGAAATTTATCATTCCTATAAAAAACGTTTAAGTTGACTGACTTGTTTGGGTCGTTTGAAGCTCACAATAGCTTCGACACGCTGTTTTAGTTGAAGAATACCGACGGCGTTGACTGAGTGGCCGAGAAAGTCAACTTGAGATTTAGCAAAAATGCATTGCTCTAAGTTGATGATGAATTTGGAGATAATTATTCTCAAATGGGCCATGTGTTCCTTAAGAGATTTAGAAGCTCCTAAAATGTCGTCTAAATAACAAAAACAGAAAGAAAATCCTGCTAACACTCTGACGTTGAAAAGATTGAGCCGCATTACGCAAGCTAAAGGTCACTCAATGAATTCAAATAATCCAAAAGGGGTGATGATGGCGGTTTTAGGAATGTCGGCAGGTTCGACATAGATCTGATGGTAAGATCCAGAGAACACATTGCATCCTGCTAGTTGCAGATTGAAATATTGCAAGTATGGAATGGGATACTTATCGGGTATTGTGACGTTGTTAAGAGCCTGATAATCTCCGCATGGCCTCCAAGTTCCATTCTTTTTCTTTACCATCTGAAGAGGACTTGCCCAAGAGGACCATTTGTTACAAGACCATGAGTGGCGTTGTGGAGTATTGGCTTTATTTCGAAGTCGTCTCTAATTACTTCAGAGAATTCTGACAGTAACTCAGAGATTGGAGAGAGAAGTTGATTCTTGTCGATGTTAGTCTGAGAGAAATGTGTCGATCTTGAAAATGCACAAACGGTAGAAAGTGTGGTCAATGGATCGATGAGTTTTTTTATGAAAATCAGCTCCTAAAATTGGCAACGAGACTTCTCCGACTATGAAATTCCAAACAAAGTTTCGTCTAAGTCCCAAATCCAACTCTAACGATCAATACTGGTGACAACATTGCATAAATATAAAATATATCTCCGTTTTAGGCGCCGATATTTGTTACCAGATAAATATTCGATGACAGCAGTAAGAAAATTTCAACAAAAAAACTAGAGGCGGAAGCTTAAAAAAAACTTATCTCTATCTATTGACCGTTTAATTTATTATTCTATATGGTTTTCAAAATGTTAAAATTCGTAGTAAGGCCAAATTTTATATATATAGATATTCCACCCCAAGCCAATTATCGTACACTATAATTAACCATATAGCTTTAAAATGCTAAAATCAACATATAAACCTAATGTTAATGTCTAATATAAAAAAAACTGAACATAAAAATAAATCATGTTGCAAAAAAAAAACCAACAACATAAAAATGCCCTCAAATCATACTACACACACACACACACACACGCAGGCAAAAACATATAACTTAATCGCACATTAAATTACACAGGCTAACCACTTTAGCGTTATAATACTCGGTACGTATATATAAATAGAAGTTATTTGGATATACCGCATACCGATACGGCTATATCAACCAGTCCAAATCAATATAAATTATAATTTGCTGAGTGTCCTGTTGTGATAAATTCAAGCTCATATTTTGCGCGCCTCTCTTAAACTTATCATTTAACCACCTTCTGTGTGTGTAAAATTTGTTTGTTGTTGTTATAATTTTGGTATCGTGGCGTCAAAATGAAATGATAATTCTTGGTAACAGAGAGTCCCACATGTTATTGATATAATGTTGTTGTTGTTGTTGTTCTGTTTTGTGCAGATAGTTTATACGAATAGCTATTACATATAAATATATGTATGTACGCGCTAGACTAGACTTATTATAATTGATATAAAATTTATTAATTTGTGATATAAATTTTAACATTTTTTTTTAAATTTAATGTCGTTTTAATAGAATATAATACCAGGCCTACACATTTGTTGTTAAATTGTTGGTTTATTATGTGCAGATTGATGCAGAATATACGTACTGTTAATATGTACTTTAACAACGATTAGAGACGTATGTTTGGCATTTTTATATAAACATAATATTATAATACTAGGGGTCACCTGTGCAATTGCACAATTTTATTATTAATTTGTTTCTTTATTTTTAAATTTCTGTTGCTCGCGGACTTCCAAATCTTTTTTATTCAAATTTGGATTTTAGAGGCAGCCAGCAGCAGCAGCAACTTCATTATGTACTTACATAATCAAGAGAAGAGGAGGCAGAGGAGGCAGTAGAGACGTCACACAGGCAGAAGAGTCGTCACATTCATGAACAACGTCAAGCAACCATATGCGAGGTTACTACATATTTGGTTGACCGCTTGGGAACATCTAAGAAGAAAAAGTACAAAACATGAACAAGAATGAGAACCTCCCACCCGATATGCCAGTATACCTTATCCAGCAGCCCTGGAAACTGGCTAGAATTAAATGACCCAATCATTCATTAATTTGAAACCAAAATGATTACAGAAACGAATACTATTACAAATAACAACACAAACCGGACATCAACACAAATATCGACCTTTGGCTATCATACACGGACACGAATCGAAAATAAAAGATGAGTTCTACCAGCAAGTTACAAGCCACAATAGCAAGAACGCACAGAAAAGATGTCAAAATCATACAAGGAGATTTCAATGCAAAAATTGGTACATCAACCTTTACCACTATCATGGGAAGAAATGCAATTGGACTCTGTGCGAAATAACGATGGAGAAAAGACTTGTCGACTTCTGTAGCACAAATCAATTCTTCATAGACGGCAGTAGGTTTCCACACAAAAATATACATAAATACACTCATGGACATCACCGGATGGCAGAACTAAAAATCAGATAGATTACGTAATGATCTATAAGCAATTCCTCACATCACTACAAGATGTAAGTAAGAACAGTGAGGGGCGCAGATGTACACAGCGATCATCAACTGGTAATAGCACAATTCAAGATGAAGCCAGCAGCTGTGAAACATTCGAAGACAAATAGGAGGAAATTTAACACAAATAGATTGAGAGACATTGAAACATGAAACACTTTCAATGAAACGCTCCAACTCAATCTCCAGTCTGAAGCCACCCGTATAGAAGAAAGATGGAACCAAGCAGAAGAAGCCTACATCAAAACTGCCACGGACGTACTCGGCTACAGAGAATACAATCGGAAACCTTGGATCAGTGATGATACATGGCAGAAAGTTGAGGAACGCCGTCAATTTAAGTTGCAAAGATGCCAACATAATACGGAAGAGGTGAAACGTAGATACAAAGAAACAGCGCGTCGAGTAAAAAAGATGGCAAGAAATGATCGAAGAAAATATACAGAAAGAATTCTCAAAGCTGCTGAAGAGGCAGCAGCAATCCAAAATATGCGAGCACTACACCAGTGTGTAAGAAAGGTCACTGGTAAAATTACAAACATACCACCTATGACGCTAATGGTCAAGTACTAACAACAGATGAATAGCAGTTAAAGAGATGGAAAGAATATTTCGAAGAAGACGTGGTCGCCGACCCCCAAAATCTCCAGTCATCAATTGACATCAATAACGAAACTAGCAACACCCATCCACCAACGGAACGGAAAGTTAAAGATGTCATCAATAGACTGAAGGACAATAAGGCCGCTGGAACAGACAATATAACCGCCGAAATATTCAAAAGAGATTCAACTACAAGCATATTAACACCAATAATCCAAGAAATCTGGAATTCTGGGAGAATTCCACTGAAATGGAAAGAAGGCTTGATAATTACCATACCCAAGAAAGGTGACCTAAGAGAATGTAGGAACTGGCGAGGTATCTCCCTCCTCAACACAACAATAAAGGTACTAGCAATAATCATCATTGACAGTATCTCACCTACGATCAATGCAAATTTAAGAAACAAACAAGCTAGATTTAGACCAGGAAGCAGTTGCACTGATCACATCAACACAATCCGTTTCATCACTGAACAATCCAATGAATGGAATTCACTATTGTATATGCTCTTCGCCGATTTCAAACGCGCATTCGATACGATAAACAGGAACGCAATATGGCAGACACTTTGTGAAATGGGCATCCCAAAGAAATTAATTGAACTCATACAAGAAATGTATCGGGATGCTGGAAACCGAATCCAATACAAAGGCAAAAAAAGTGCAACATACTACAACACTCGAGGAGCAAGGCAAGGTTGCGTACTCTCACCAATGCTGTTCCTAATCGTATTAGACAGTGTAATGCGGAAACTAGATAACAAGTCCCTTAATGGCATTCAATGTGGGTTAACTGGTAAACTCAATGATTTGAACTATTCAGATGACATATGCTCACACACAAACACTCCGAAATGCAGCAGAGAGTGCAACAGCTATCAGATCTAGCTAACGAAGTTGGTCTCACGATTAATATCAAGAAAACCAAGACGTTGAGACTCAACAATACACAAATTGAAGATGTAAATGAATTTGTATACCTTGGTTGCACAGTAACGAAAGCAGGTGGAACAAAAGAAGACATACACAAACGTATAAATAAAGCCAGATATACATTCAACATGTTACACAAAGTCTGGAATATTTTTGTCCTGTTGCGCAAGATCAAGATACGAATGTTTAACTCTTGTGTGAAATCGGTACTACTGTATGGGTGTGAGACATGAAAGCATACAAGAAAAATCATACAGAAGCTACAGGTATTCGTAAACAAATGCCTTCGATGAATACATAAGTGCTGCTGGCCTAACACGATTAGTAACATCAATCTGCACATAACAACATGTCAGTCAGACATTGAGGCCGAAATAAAGCGACGAAAATGGAGATGGATTGGCCACACACTGAGAAAGGCATCATGTGATATAACGAGGATGTCATTAGACTTGAACCCGCAAGGAAAAAGAAAGGTTAGAAGGCCAGCAATGACATGGAAGAGAACGATGCTAGCAGAGGCAAAACACCTGGGAAAATCATGGGTGGAAATTAAGATGATTCAGAATAGTAGACGCCCTATGCTCCTAAATTAGAGATAAAGGAAAAAAAATAATTAAGAGAAAACCTCCTGATATACCACATTGTCAGTTACTATGACATCATCAACAGTACTTACTTGTTTTGGTCCTTCGATAATTTGAATTTTCAGAGCAGTATAGATTGTGTTGCTCTTGATAGTGCTGTATAAAGCTAGCCATGGGTAAAAATAGGTTCAGGAAAATAAATGCCGATTTTTCAAAATGTTTGTCCTTGTGCCTTGTTTATTGTCATTGCGTATGCAAGACGTACTGGAAATTGATATCTTATTAAATTGAAATGCAATACTGGATCTTTCAACGTATCTAAAGATATTCTTGGAATGAAATATGGAGTACTCTTTTCTGTACCAGTTAAAATTTCAACTTTTATTACGTTCCTCTGTAAATCTGTGACTGCTAATCTTGTTCAATATAAGGCAATCAATTGATGTTAGAAACTTCCTTTTGTTTTTTGATAACTGAGGAAATTTAACGCAGTCAAGGTTTAAAGGCAGTGCAAAGGCAGAATGACAAATCATACCATGTGGCAGAAGATTGGCCGCAATTCCAGTCCA
This sequence comes from Tipula confusa, assembly GCA_963556175.1. Lineage (NCBI taxonomy): Eukaryota > Metazoa > Arthropoda > Insecta > Diptera > Tipulidae > Tipula > Tipula confusa. The sequence continues at coordinate 97,031,209 of OY744477.1, forward strand.
AGCAATACATAATGTTGTTTTATTAATTGTGCTGAGTTTTTGTATTAATGCTCGGTACAAAAATGTCTTTCCGCTACCTCCAGGGCCATCTAAGTAGAAATATTTCTGTGAATGTATACCTTGAATAGAGGACCAAATGTTTGATCAGCCGTACGCTATGCTTCATTTAGATTATCCCAAAGATAGGGTTCATTGTTAGGAATACAAAGTGGTGCTGTAATAAGATTGGCATATATTTCTGAATTTAGTACTGGTAATACAGAAAAGAGAGCAAACCCAACATCTTCACATAAATGTCGCAGACCAGAATAAATGAAATCTTCCATCATATAAACTTTATGTGGTTTGAAGGATTGCAGTGACAAATAATTGTAACAAAAAGAGTGTGTAATGATTTTGGAAGCATATACTTTGAAGCTTCAGAAAGACAAAAATGCCATTCTGCAGAATCATTTATCAAACCTCTAGCTCAAGCAGCTTCTCTGTAAGTTGGATATACTACATTTACAAAATTTTTTAAGCTTTCGAAGGAAACAGCTTCTCTTCCTTTAACCGAAATTAATATCCACTTGGTGTTGTGAACGCCTCATTCGTTGCCATTCATTTATTTCACTATTTCTTATACAACGCTAGCTTGTAAATTATTCTTGTCTATTTCGTTTCATACTAATATTTCGGAAAATTTGTTAATACACAATAATATTTATTTAAAAAAATCACTTTATCACATTAATTACAATTAAATCACAGTAATCACCAAAATCACATTAATTAAATCTAATTTCATCGAAAGTCGAACTGAATTGATGGCTCTAGATTTTTGAATATTTGTTTTATTTATCCCGACGTGTTTAATATACATAATACGATACGCAATATTACAATACTTATACATGTATATTAGTATATTATAATTACTGTTCTAAGTCAATGTAATGGTGCATGTATATTAAAATCACATAGCTAGCTATAACTGTAATATTTTTAATATCACAGTCGTGTGGGTGCAGATTGCAGAAACATTTTTGTCTATTTCAAATATTTTTGTCTTTTGTTTTTAATTGAAACAAAAATTGTTTCTCGTGCATAGCAACATATAATATACTGACAAACATATACACATAATATACTAACTAAAACATTGTGACATACATTATGAACAAAAGGAACACTGGGGAAATAAAAATATTTTGTAAACGAAAACACACGATGGTTGCTTCAATCGGGTATGCTTGTATATTGTAATATAGATTACATCTCGACGATTTTAACATTTTGATACGGAATTTGCACAACGTGTACTATAGAGATGAGTGCGCCTTTCATGGGTCGAAGTTAGTCCAATTTAAAAGCCAAAAACCAACCGACCAAACAATTGATCAAATTTTTGCAAGATCACCAGTTACAAGGACGAAACTAAAGAAAGACGAGACTAAAGGCGTTGCCACATGACAAAAATTCCGACGTTTTTCTAAAAACAGATTTTTAATTTACAGCTGGATATTATCCACATTTTTTATTTTAATTGATGCAAAATCATTTTTAATTATTAGAACAATAAATTTTCAAAAATATAACAATTTTTATTTAATAATATGAATTTTTCTGTTTTGCCGTTCCTAGAAACAGATTTGTCACTAAATGGTATAATTTTTTCTCTTTATAATCTTAAAACATTTTTCGAATTTTGACGTTTTCATTTTACAGAAATTTGTAGTGGAACTAGAAGAAAAAGCATTAATGGTAATTTTAGATTGTAATTGTATCAGATGGAATACTATGGAGGCTATGGTAAATAGATTTTTGTTAGTTAATAGACCAATAAAAAAGCAATTTTAATTGACTTATGTTTGGGGAACTCGTGGATCAATAGCTATTCTGAAAACCTTAGTAGAGCAGTTTTTACATAATTAACGGCGGAAAGTGCTCTTTGTTCAAGGCTTTGGACAAAATAAACTCGAAATTAAACCATGAACTCCTCACTGCAGTTAAAAAAGAAATGGCGAAACGGCGAGGTAAGTCTTTAGTATCTCTTATTAGATTCCTTCAGAATAAACCCTGAATAAATATATACTCTGAATATATTTTGCAAAAAGATACTGATGTTTTCTGCAACATGTCACCAAAAAATTACATCTATAAATTAGCAAAAACTATCTCATCTAGAATTTTGCATCTAAATTTAAGGAAATAAATAAGTGAAGATTTTACAACTATAGTGAAACGGATGGTGTTTAAGAATGCTCGGAGCAGAGGACAGATTGCATGATCAACTAAAACTCTCGATCATTTAAAGTCTTAAAGAATTTCAAATACAGAACCAATTCAAAAAATCTTACAAGAGTTCAAAATATTCGAGCCTCATGGTAAAAGAACACAAAACCTCAAAAATTTTAAAAACGCAAAATTAACAAAATTTTCCTGTCGCAAACATTTCATTACTAAAAAAATCCAGAACGTTAGGCGCTACAATTTTGCCTTTAAATAATCTTATTTGTTTAAATTTTAAATAAAGTCCCTCTTTGTCCCCGTCAATTTGGCACACTTCTTACTAGTATTATAAATACAGGATCGGTTTGTCATAAGAGCAAAACTGAGCACGGGCCTAAATTTAACGACACTGAAAATATTATAGGGAATAATGTTAACCATTATGTTTTCTATATAGTTTCAATAATTTTGTGGATAATGGCATAGTTGTTTTCAGGCTGCCACATTTTCGTGGGAAGTAAAGAAATCAACGTTGTTTAAAGTTTTTAAATGTATTCACTTCCAGTCAAATCAATTTCACATTTATCCAAAACAAATTCATGTTTTGTCGAATCAAATTAAATTTTTTTTTTCATATCGAATAACCCTTTGTGGTTTAAATCTAGTAAGCTACACAGCCATTCGAGTTTAACTATTAAATTAGTAAACTTCATAATTTTAAGTTAAAATACAATAAGAGACGAATATGGAAATTTTTTGTACTCACAAATCAGCCAATTTCAGACGAAATTGTCCATAATTTTAAAATAAAATACAAATAAAGGGACGAATACGGTTATATTTTATTAAGTTCGAACAAGAAAAAGAAACCCCTCATGTTTTTATTAGTTTCGAAGTGGAATTTAGTGGTTACACAAGTTTTGTGCAAAAAATATGTATTGGAATTTAAACGTAATTCGTTAAAACTTAGCTTAAAGTCGTCTTCCTACAGTGAAACATTCACTGTCAGTACCTGTTTTCTCTGTGAAACCAGAAAGAGAAAAAAACACCAAATGAGAGTGACGAAGACAATCGTTTTGGTTTTTTTCTAATTTGTTTTATTTTGTTACAACAAAAAAAAAAACGATTGTCTTTGTCACTCTAAAGTAATTTAGTATTTCTTTCTCCCTCCGGCCTCACAGCAGTGTTAACACTGACAGTAAATGTTTCATTGTGGAAAGCCGGTATAAGACAACCAAACTTGGTTATCTTTTGCTCAATAAAACTAATAATTAATCGTTACTAAACCGTGAGAATGTGTATACAGCCCGTGAAGACCAGGAATTTTCTTCTTATAGTAACACAAAAATTACAATGATGACCATGAACTCCGATTTAATTTTGCAGACGTGGGCTCTCGGACAACGTATTGAACTAACAGCAATGAATATACTTTTAAAATTGTTTAATTGTTTTGGCTATCTTTAAGACCTCTCTCAAGAAAAATCGGTATATAGAATTTTTTAAATATATGGGAAACAGTCATTACACTGCAGGAGAAAAACTTCACGACTTAAATTCGATAATCATATTCGCTACCTCTGGACATCAAAGGCATAATGCATAGGCATTTTATCGAATGGATAGAATAGGGCTAGTATTTTCAGGCATACATTTATTTGATGAGGGTGAGACGGGTAGTGATAATTTGTTTGATTTTGTCCTGTTTGCAATTAATAAAGATTTAAATTTAAAACCCAGTCAAACGAGTATAGATTCACTTCATTCATTTCACTGCAGAGAATTATTTTATTTATGATTAAACGTCAAATTGCAATTAGTTTTCCGCTATATATTGAAAGAAATATGCACTCTTAAAAATATTTTATTTTAGTTTATTCAAATATAGCTAGATGGCACTATGTCACTAGTTGTTTATTTTGTCGAATATAAGAACTAGTTTAAGACGTAAACAGATGGCATTGTAGAAGGAAAGGTGATTTTTATAGTCTCAATGTAGATAATTAAAAGTTGAAAATAATTATGATTAACCATTTAAATAAAATGTTTAATTGGATTTTCTAATGCAAGTTATTCTTATAAACAAATGTTTGTATCATTTATTCAATATTTTAACATATTTCTGGACGGATTCTCGTTTTTTAAATATAATTTACATATTTTTGTAAAATACACATTTTTTTTGTAATTTACATGTAAAATGGAGAAAACGTTTTTTACATGTAAAACGCCCAACCCTGGACTGAAAACCCTTATAAAACGTTAAAACAGCCAATTTATGTGATAAGCATACAGATTTGTACTACTTTAAAATTTGTTTGTATAACAAAATACTCTTTACGATTTCCACATAAAATGCTAGATTAAAATCCTATCTATCTACCAATAATATTCTTACACTATTCTTGAATACAAATTTATAAAAATAGATATAAAAATAGCAACCATTCATATCAATACGACATACATAAATGTCATTAATAAAGGTCTATTTATATTATCAGCACAGCACAGCACAGCACAGCGCCTACTTGAACGATTTATATTATCAGCAGCCTAATTCTATAAAAAAACAAGATAAAGTGCAAAAACAATAAAGTGATAACTTTACACGAACCAATTTTACACAATTTTTACCATAAAATGCTTAATTTGTATTACATAAAAAGAAATATAGTAAGCGGGTAAATTGTATCGTGCTGAATATATTTTTTCATTGTCTAAAACCACTTTGACGTTTGTAAAAATGTTTCGGCATAATAATTTGAATAATTTGAGTTGCGATTCAAATAAAATTAATTGTATCGTTTTTTTTTAAATGTGACGATTATTTTATGGTGCCTTATAAAATAAGTAGAACATATATTATGTATAAAAATACATACATATTGAATAAATTTATTGGTAAATATTTTATTTCCGTAAATATTTGCATTTTACAGTATGTTTCGTAGGATCTTATAACAACATTTAATTAGTGATTTGAATACTGATCTACTGCCATACCGGAGAATATTTAATTGTTAGCGTTATAAGAAATTGTTTTTAATGGAAAGTGCATTTATGAAATACAAGAGTGATATACACTAAAATATTTTTTTTAGCTGCATAGTTGTCAGCAAAATATAAGATAAGAAAGTTAAGCCCGTAAATAAACTGTCCAGTTTAACATTATATTGCACTAAAAATGGTAGAAAAGTAAAGTATTCTTTAAAAGGGAAGTAGAATTTTCCTTTACTTAACAGATGCGAAGATTTAAATATAAATCATAATATTATGAAAAGACTGCGGGATATTCTTAAAACCTCGAAAAACGAAATATCGAATGAACAAAACATCGAAAGTGTCATTAATAGATTCTATATAATCCGCTCCTACGTGCGGTACGCAGTGCGACATGTTTGCCGATCCCGGCTCTTTACGTCCCCCGAAATTCAAATCTAAAGCCCCTAGAAGGGCTAAGCGGGGTGAGCGCAGCAACCCCCCGCGTGCCCATGAGAGTTACCGAATCCGTTACCATCTACAGTTCTAAGTAAAATTAGTGCAACGCCGAAAAAACTATTAAAAAAATATTTTTGATATTCGTGAAAAATTTTTGAGGTATTGAATTCGACATTTTGAAATTTCGATATTTTGAAATCCGATTTTTCATTGATTCGAGATTTTGATTTCGAAATTTTGATTTCGAGATTTCGTTTGTCGAAGTTTCATGACCCAATTAATCCCTAATAAATATTTAGAAAACAGCAACAATTAACCAAAAATGACATTTTATTCGTATTTTGGATTTTACTATTAATGAAATATGTTTTAAATTTTCTAGTATGTTTTAATATTTTTATTAATCCTGGTTTTGAAAGACAAATTGTCGTTCAAAACTGGGATTTTGAAAACCGGGATTATGCAAACCGAGATTTTGAAAACCGTGATTTTATTTCGGGGCTTTGGATCCGAGATTTTGAAAATCGAGATTTCGTACTAGACCCGCCACGATATTTATTTCGAGTATCATTGAGTATTGTAACTATCTAAATATGTAACTAAAATTTTGCAAAAATTATTTTAATTTTGTATTTTAAAAACACTAAAAATTAAAATAAAAACTATAAACAAAAAATATTATATTCAAATTGATTATTAAATATTGGCTTTTGCTCTACACTTTTATGTTTTTATACTACGTATATTTGTTGGAGGCTAACTTGTGGTCAGCTGGTTTACTGGTTAAAGAATATGTTAAACCAAAATACGCTCATAACCGTTCTCAACCTTCGTAACCGTGTTTCATCCGATGATGATTGTACTTCAAAAAACATTTAAATTTAGACAACTGCCCCAACGTTTTGACCTTTTTGAGACCGGTGAGCACCCATTTCTATCACTACTCGGGTGGTATGCGTACTAAATCTAATAAATTCTTTATGTCTGTTATGGAAGAGAAATATGATGTCATCATCATAAATGAAACTTGGTTGGTTCCTGCCTTCAAAAGTGAAGAATTTTTTCCATCAAATTATGCTGTTTTTCGCCGTGACCGTCATAATTTAGCCGACTGCTCCAATGTTGGTGGTGGTATTAAAATAGCTGTAAATGTGCAGTATAATTGTCAACAGATGGACTTCGAATCGTGCAACGTTGAAATCATTGTTGTTAAAGTGACAATCGATAAAGTCACACTATTCATATGTGCGGTGTATGTCCCTGGCAAGTCGTCATCGTTGATTTTGCAAGATCTTGTTGATTTATTTGAAAATAAAATCCAGCCAATTGGTAATTATCACAGACTATGTATTGTGGGAGATTTCAATTTTCCAGACGTTATTTGGGAACATCTGGATGGGATGTTTATCCCTTTTAACAATTCAAACGTTTCATCTATGGTTATTGATGCTTTATTTGGAATGGGTCCTAGTCAGTGCAATGAGGTACACAACCAACTGGGAAAACTTTTGGATTTAGTTTTTGTGGAGGACAATTTGTTGTCATCTGTTTAACCTTGTGCAGACCTGGACTGTTCTTCCAGTATTTATCATACTCCTATTTTAATTCGGCTAAGTTTTGAAACTTGTAATGATTATATTCCATAATATAATAATAATGTTATTTTTAGTTTTAGAAATGGTGATACGACCTTCTGAGAAGATACCTTGATAAGGTTTGTTGGAATTTTGTGTATGAAGGTACGGATATCGAAATGATGACGGGTCAATTTTATGATGTCTTATATGCGGGAATGGATCTATATATTCCAAAAATGAAAAAGAAATTTTCAGTATATCGGGAACCATCGTTTGATAAAAGGCTGGTTAAATTATATCAAATCGAAAGCTTACAAGCAGTACAAAATAACTGGGTCTTCTAGTGACTATGCGCTATACTCGCAACTTCGGAGGGAATTCAAAGTTTTTTTCAGTTTCCTCATGGCAACTATTTACTAGAAATCGAATCTGATATTAGTGGAAATCCATCGAGTTTATATTGAGTCTAAACAAAAAACCAATGGTTACCCATTACCGATGAATTATGAGGATAGTGTAACGGAGGACTTGTCCTCGGTTACTGAATTAGTTGCTAAATTGTTTTTGGGCGGTTTATGCTGAAGATGATTCTTCATCAACTGCCCCTGATCTGTGCACTGAATCCAATAATTCTAACCATGGGGTCTCGTTTTCAGTCGATCAAGTTGGTGCTGCTATTATTGCTATAAACTCGAAGACGTGCACTGGGCCGGACGATATTCCCTCTATTTCGCTGAAGCAATGTTCTAGTGCTTTGGCTTGGCACCAAATTAATCTATTAAACTATAGCCTTATTCATGGCGTTTTTCCAAAATTATGGAAATCCTCGTATATTATTCCAATACATAAATCAGGGCTAAAAAATTGGGTGGAAAACTATAGGGGGATAGCAATTTTGTCTGTGATCCCAAAACTTTTTGAAAAACTAGTAAGAGACTCTTTAATATTTGACGTGAAAAACTTAATTGTTTCTCAACAGCATGGTTTCTGTGCGGGTAGATCAACTACAACGAATCTTGCATTATTTGTAAAAGATACAGTTTGTTGTTTGGAAAAAGGCATTCAAATGGATGTAATATACACTGATTTTAGCAAGGCGTTTGACAAAATAAACCATAACTTACTTATTGATAAACTCACAAAGCTGAACACGAATAAAGTTCCAGTAAAATGAATATCATCCTATTTGTCCCGCAGGTCTCAATTAGCCCATATTGGGGATACATTTTCTAGACAAATCCAGGTTTCATCTGGCGTACCTCAGGCTAGTCATCTGGGTCCATTAGTTTTCAATCTATTTGTAAATAATGTAGTAGACTGCTTTCGATTCTGCAAATGTTTGCTTTATGCAGACCATATTAAAATTTTTGCGGGGGTAATATCGAGGATGTGCTCTTAGTTCAACAGGATCTAAACTGTTTTTTTAATTGGACTGTGGAAAACCGTCTTGATCTAAAAGTTTCCAAATGTAAATCTATATGTAATATTCCAAAAAGAGAATACCTCTTGCTTCTTAGTACAGACTCGACGTCGTTGTACTTGAGGTGGTGTGCGAGATTAGCAATCTGGGTGTCCTATTTATATCCAATCTTGATTTTTCTAAGCATATAGACAAGATTGTGGCCAAGGTAATTTCGATGCTGGGTTTAATTAAGAGGCTTGTTAGCGACTTTTCTGACTCATACACTCTTAAAACATACATTTTTTTTATTAGACCAAGTTTGGAGTACACTGGCTGCGACCGTATTGAAAGCATTCAAAAGAAATTCTTGAAATTTGCCCTGAGACGACTTCTCAGTTAACAAATAGTTTTATCCTGCCCCCTTAGGATGGACGTTGCATGTTATTAAACATTATGAATGTTTAATAACATTGTGAAGGTTGATTTTCACCGCACATTATGGTAGGGATGATCTTCCAGAATTTTTAATTTGTTTTCGGATAATTTTGATTTTAACATATCAAGAGATCTTTTTAAGAAACGAATTACCAGTATTATTACATAACGTGATTAGTAAATGTTGTATTTTGTGTTGTACCGCCGCGTCTATTACATAGTGTTGGCGAATGAATGAATAAATAAATAAATAATACTAAGTCTTCCATTACCAAGTAAACGCCTCCACCCAAAGAGAACTAAAGACAATAAATCCTTAGAAAGTTAGATGAAACAGGCATCTTCATACTCCTAAATTATTACTAAGAGGCTGTACTCTAAGATGTCTCACTTTGCACCAATTAGGTTTCGATTATTAATAAAACGAGGAACTAATATGAAAACTTTCAAAAAATGGAGTCTCAAAATTTATACAGTGCCTATAAAAACAAGTTTTGAATTATATAATCGATGAACAACCGACACCCAATACAATTTTCGATTAAATTGAAACAAATTATGCTGATTAAAGATTTTAACATAATCCAAAAATATGATTAAACGTTTGTTTCGCCCAATGTGTCCGAATTATAATAATTAATCGTGTCGCTCATTATATAATTGTCACGTAAAATTAATTTGTCGAACAAAATTAATGAGCTTACTAATTAAATTGAAACGTATTATGCCCACACATTTGCGCGATCGTTCGATCGTAAAATGCCACTCGTCCCCCATTTGATTAATACATATAAACAATATATAGAAACATGCTACAAGTCAATATATCATATTTCAAAAAGATCCAAAATAAATTTTTTTTTTTAATACATCCGTGTGAAAATTTCATAATTACTTGATGACATAATGTTACGACAAAGAGAATACCTTGTACGTTACTTACAGTAATGTGCAATGGAATACGGATAGTATGATTTTTTAGTGATATAAGCTAAAGTAATCATTAAAAAGTGCAACTGCGCAGAGATTTTATAACGGTGGGCTGCGATATTCTAAAACGCTACGTAACACCATCGGTAATGAATATTTATTTATTGAGCTTCTTTCAGCGCGTGAAAGGGTACTCATAATAATAAACAGAAATAACCAGTAATGAACCAAAGATTTACTACGCAGTTTACAGAATCCTTAATGTCCATATTTTGAAAGTATTAGACAGCAATGGATGAACCAAAAAACCTAATAACCCCAACATTCCTGAACGCTTATCTGAACTTGTTGCGTTTAAGAGATAATTTAGTACCAATAATGACCACCTTTTAGTCCGAAAAAACTATTCAACATTTGGTCGTAAACTCTTAGCAGTCTTCGCTAAAATCAAACATTTCGATTGTTTTATTTAAGATCATGAATTATGATTCTTATAGATCATAAACCACTACTTGGAGCGTTATATGCCAAAGCAAAAAAATAAATAATTAAAAGTTCAACTTGCCCAAACTCACGATGATATTTCAAATTTTGAAAACTGTGCGAAGTATCAAAGACCTATAAGAATTTAGAAAACTAATTTTTAATGACTTTCATAATTTATCCTATAGGTGGATCTAAATTAACCAAAAAATCGTTAAGAAATAAGTATTTCTTGCCTCGAATGCACATAACATTAACAAATGGGTTAAAGATGGATTGGTTGTCAAACTGGAAAATTAACCCACCATATGAAATAAGAATTTTAACAAATTAAAAGTTAGGTTTAAACATATTGCTCAAGGTTGAACCATGCTGCCACCCTCAAAAAAATTGTACATACATTTTAACAACTATAGATTTTTTTACCAGATGGCCCGAAGCTATACTACTCTCAGATATGAAAACAACCACAGATTCGGAGTTCCTTGGGAAAGTACTACCAATTAGGGTTAACAGTTTGAAAGTATTTTGTTTTCGGAGTTCAATAATTTAGTAGGAACATTTCGTTTACTGACCACGTAGTATCACCCCGAGGCTAACGGAATGGTTTAAAAAACTTAAAACTGTTTTATTAGCACAACAAAATGCTACTTATTGGGTCGATGAGCTTCGATCCTCTAATTGGAGAAGATACACGATGGCAACATGGCAGAAAATTTATTATTGGTGCAGCACATAAATAAAATAAATTAATTGCTTTATTATAAGTCTGGCACCAAATGCGATCTACGGAAAGTATGTGATTGAATTTTTCTAGATAACAGCAGAGCCTTTGATTCAGCCCACCATGATATTTTTTTTTTTATAAATTAAGAACAATTACAATTAACTGAATGCTAAATGAAGTTGTGCCGTTTTTCATACCCTGTGCGTCCCAAATTAGTAGTATTAAAATTATTTCAAAGTACCATACACGAAAAAAAGTTTAAAAGAAAACCAACTTGTTTGGTCATACAATTTATTATTGTAAAAACTTAGTAAACTTTTAAATCCTTTTGTTTTTGAAAAAAAAAAACAAAACTTTTTGTTAATTTTTTTTAGTTTTCAGTTTTCACCAAGCAGTAAATGCAAATATATTAAAAAAATTAACTTGTGCTTTAAAAATTTATTTTGGTTTCTCATTTAAATGGTTTAATGTCAGTGGTTTACAATGCTGCTATGGCCAACTGTATCGGGCTGCGTAACGGAATGACATGAAATGCTCGTTTTACTAATTCTACATACATTAAACATTTCAAGATTATTAGTATCTCTGTGATTTTTAATATCGATATTATGGATCGAACGTTTAAGGTGATACGACCTTTCATGATACGTACAGTACTATCTGCGATAAATTAGCGAACATTAAACCGAAATCAAAGCTTATGAGGAAATAATATAGTCGTAGTTTCATTAACCATCGTCGAAAGCTATAAATTTCATCTACGAAAACAACGTGAAGTACATTGTTGGAGAAAACGTTGCGAAACCAATTTTTGTTTGGTATCATCAATAAAAATAAACAGGCGAGATTACCATAGACAGAAAAAATAGAACTGGCTGGTGCAATCAAAACGACACAATCAATGGAATTATCTTAACAAAGTAGTGCAGAATTACATGCGAGGAAGACTAATACAGTTAGCAAATTAGTCAATTATATGAAAGGTAATAAAGTTTAGTACTATAACTTTAGTGCAGAAGAGCAGAAGTATAATGATTCAATTTGCAGCTCATGTAAAAAAAGAACATTCGTTAAATGACATGTGTCTCAAGACAAAGGCTGACTGTAATCAGTTATATTTTAACTGAATGTAAAGGAATTTCAAATGATACGGACATGGTTGTTGAAACCACATTAAATTTGGATATTAATGAGTGTTCAATGCTTTTGAGCTTTTGAGAGTTCAATGCTTTTAAGAATAGATGGTTTAATTAACGAAAAGTTCAAAAATATAAATTTTAGACATATCGAAATTGTAATTCTAAAATTAAAGTATGTGGTTATATTATTGTTAATATTTGATTAGATAAACATTCATTACTTGGGCGTGAGTGGTTACGTGAACTAAAGTTAGATTGGAATAAAATGTATCCTAACATTAAATACCCATAAGGAACTGTATAATCCTACTCGGTGATTGTACAGAAAAAAAACAACATCTGTATCTAAAGGCTACTTGCTTCAGAATTATCTGAAGGCAAACTTAAAAGTTGTATAAAAAATCAGAAGACAGCAAACTGATGCTACATTCAAAATAGGATTAGCATATTTAGAGAGCCGCTAGACATGTGCAAGGATCAATGAAAAAGTTTCGATTCACTCGCATTCCGCAAAATGTCTTATACGCTTTTTTTATATAGGTTTATTTTATGGCACTAGCTCCAAGGAAGGAGCCATCTGGCCTGAATTCATTAATTTATTTTTTTTTTCTTAATTTAATTTTTAGTAACAATAATTATTATTTTTATTTTTTAATTTTATTTACGTTCACTTATCTTTTATTCATGATCCACATTCATACTATTATATTATAAATATCCACTATTACCTATTTGCAGTAACTCTATTAGAGATCTTCCATTCCTGCGTGTATCGAAATCTACTCTATTATGCCTTTTTTCAGAGCATGTTAAGAGTAGATGTTCGATGTCCTTTACAACCATACAAAATTCACACTGATTCGTTTCACTTAAATGACGTTTATACAAACAATCCTTCCAATTTCCATGATTCAACCTCACTCGTTCTATAATTCGTACCATTTTAGTGTCTCCCTTGGTTTCCTTAAAAAAGGGTTTTCAAGTGAGCACTACATAATTCAAAGTACTTCTTTCCTTTCCCTTGAGATTTTTTCATAAATTCATCCTCCCATTTATTAAACAGATTCACTTAAAACATCTCTTGCATCCATACATTCATATTATTTTACATGCTTATTTAAACAACCCCTTTTTGCAAGCATATCGGCTCTTTCATTACCCTTGATCTACAGGTATGAAGGTATCGACTAAAGAACCACCTCACTCCCACATAATCTTGAGTACTTAAACAACATATCCACATACACATTGCTCTAAGAGCCTCTTCCCCTGGTAATTAATTGAAGTGCACTCAAAGAGTCAGAAAATAACCATACTCTCCTTCTCTCATCACACATGGCTAATTTGATGCCTACCATAATCCCAATTAGCTCTGCATTCATTACACAGATGCTGTCATTTATTCGTATCATTTTCTCTTTTTTCATTGCGGGAATGAAAATTCCTTCTCCCACTCTGTTACCATTTATACTAGCTTCGGTATACACTTCTACATGTGCAAAGTATTCTACAAACATTCTGTTAAATTCTCTCTTACCCGATATTTCATTCATACTCGCCTTTGTTGTATCACCAAATTTCAATTTTACTATGAGATTGTCAGGAGTGGCTGGAACCGGCTTTTTTGATTTTGGAAAATAAGTTAATATTTTCAAAAATCAATCCAGATCTCTGTGTTTTTTTATTATATTCCGTACTCGCTTGCAATCTCTCCATCATTTCATTCACCAACACATTACCTTTTGTTATCATTCTCAATGTTTCACGCATGGTGATCCAGTCTCTCTTTTAATTGAGAGGTGAATCACCCGTTTCAGACCATTGAGTATGTACTGGGGTTGAATTAATCGCACCCAATACTACTCTAGCACAAGCATTCTCTACTTTCATCAACCTTTCAAAAACTACCTTTGATCCATCTCCATATACACACTCATTCCATACATAATTTTGGTAGATACTAGCGCCGTTCGTATCATATCAGTCACACTAGGATGAACTACTCATTTTGGTTTGCTTACCCTTTTGATCACATTTAATCTACTTTAACAATTATCGCCTAATTTTTTCCTATGCACCCTGAAATTTAATTTTTGGTCGATCCAGATTCCCAGATACCTAGTCAATTTCACACATTCAATACTTTCATTATAAATTTGCAAATCAATTTGTTTGTTTGTTCTAAAAGCCATACAACAACATTTTCTAGTATTGACACGCAGATTTAATTCATCCAAAGCATTTACTACCTGATTTACACATTCTTGAGCTCGATTACATGCCACTTACACATTTTGCCCTTTACCCATGATAACAAAGTCATTAGCAAATTGCAAAACAACCGTATCCGCAGAATTAAAACGATGAACCGAGCTCGTATACAAATTGAAAAGAGTTGGTAAAATTTTACTCCCTTGCGGAAGTCTAATTTTCACTTCTCCTTCCAACTCATAGTCCCTGCCACATAAAACTAACTTACGATATTTTATGAAACCATACACCCATTTGCAAATTTTGGAGGGAAACCCAAGTTCAGAAGAACTTGATATAGTTTCTCAGGTACCACATAATCATACGCTCTTTCAATATCCAAAAATACCGCCACAATTTTCTTATTTTCTTTTCGTGTTTCCCACACAAACTTTTCCACACATTTGTTTGCCGAGTGATTCTTTCGAAAACCGAAAGTGGTTTCTGGCAACAATTTTCTTTCATTCATGAATTTTTCAATTCTACCTTTTAACATACCATTTACAATTGTCACCAAAACATTTAACATTGATATACCCCAGTAATTTATTGCCAGATTCACATCTCGATCTCGTTTGGGAATTGGAACCACCCGGCTTTCCTTCCATTTTTTTGGTATTGTGATACTCATCCATACACTATTGAAAATTTGAAGCAGAGTTTCTTTTGCTTCGAATTCCAATTGTAAAAACATTCTGTAACTCACTCTATTCGTTCCTGGGGTCGTGGAAATTGATTGATCCAAAACCGCCAGAAATTCATTCCATTCAAATTTCATACATATTTCATCATTCACATATTGATTCATACTATCAGGTAATATACATTCATAACTGCCACCTAAATTATTCCGAACATTCTTAATCGTTTTTAAGAATTGATTTCCTTTGACTGGGTCATCTAGCACGGCATTTCTGCCTTTAACTTTATGACCCCTCATTCTATTAAATTTATCCCGTATATCCTTAGTTGTAGTGCTATGCGTCATTTGAGACACATAGTCACGCCAATTTTTTCTTTTTGCTCTACGGATAGCTTTTTTTGATTTGTATCTCTTCCGTTGTTATAGACATTTAATCGTGGCTAACCACGACACCTTTTGAACAATTTAGAAACTTATGTTCTTCTACTAAAATTGACATATCGTAAATATTTTTGGTTTTTAACAAGGCCCTTGTACCTTGATTATTGTTGGTTAGGACCAAAAGATCACCGTTCCTTAATCTTTGTGTTTATTTAATGTTGTTTGTTATGTTTGCTAAACCTTTTTGAATAACAAATGGTGAAACACTTGTAACAAGCGACTTGTTGTGCTCGTTCCCCTGTGTCAAATTTATTTATTAACAAAAAAATTCAGGGGTGGACACATAACCCCTGAATTTTTTTGTTTAAATTATTCTTTTTATGTTGTATACCTGCTCATTGCCCCTGCATTGTTTGTTTACAAAATAAGTAACGGGTAATGAGTAGGTATATAAAGTCGTGTTTTGTGTTATTTGGTGGATTCGGATCAGAAAATTTGAGTAAAACAAATATCGAGTAAAAAGGAATGTATATTTAAAAAAGAAAAAAAAACAATAAATGTTTATAAAATTAGTAATAAAATTAAGTAAAGAAATTCAAAAAAATTTAAATTAAGTTAATTTTTTTTGTGAAACCTATCTTACTAAAGATGAACTGTGCTCCGATAAAATGATAAATATTTAAGTGCGAAAACTAATACCAACAACGCATACTGTAAAGAAAAACACAAGTTGGCAGACGCGATGCACCGCACCACCGACGCCCTACAAGAGTTATCCAGTAAAACACAAATTGGAAATATCTTTTTTGTGAATTGGCGATCAACTCTAAAAAAAAATTAAAAAAAAACAATTAAGATTGTTGGTTAGTGAACCAGCGAAGAAGATTAATCAAAACCATATATGTACATCGCAAAGAATTTATATACGACTAACATAAATAAATTCTTAATCGAATAACGGAGCATAGCACATGGATAGAAAAATCATTACGAAAAAACAATCATATGAACAAAATTTAGTTAAGTTTTTGTATTATAATTTTTAATTTTATTTATACATATCTTATTGTTTTATTAAGTTTTGTTTAATTAAGATTTCTTTTGTTAATTTATTAAATTTTTTTGTCTATTTTTTTTACTCAAATACGTTGCGTTTGTGTTTTTGTTTGTTTATTTATTTAACTTTACTAAAATAATGATAATTGAAATATTTTTTTTGTGATCTTGATTCTTGGTGATGTGATGGTTGCGAGTCCGGTTGCGTGCCGAGACTTGTCGAGTGGGGTTTGCAAGCATGCCTTGCAAACCCCACGCCCCACCCTGAGCTCTAACCGGCTATAATACCGCAGCAAACCCTCTGCTGGGAGAAAATATGTTAACGCCATCGGGGTACGGATCCTACTGGTGTCGTTTTAAGGACACAAATGGGACTCGCACCTTGATCCGTTACACACCTTTAAAACTATTTTCCGTATCTGTCCTTTTAACAATAACGTACCATTCCTCATTATTTTCATCAGTTGTATTAAATATTTTTTTCTTATTTTTTTCTTGTATTGTCGGATATTGGTTTGACCCTCTCGTTATCACTAGAGGGTTAAACCTCTTTGTTGTTTCAACTGGCATCCTGCCCACAGGCAGTCGCCGTGTACACAAAAAATTTGATTCAATAAATTAAGTGATATATAAGCACAAAAAAATTTAATTTGATTTTTCACAATAAAATTTTCTTTTAATTTGTAACTTTTTTTTTTTTAAATTAAAATTCCTTTTTTAGAATTAAATAAATTCACAAAATGATCAAAATTTTAATATTAAAAAAAAAAAAAAATTTAATTTTTTTTTATACTTTTCTTACCGCTTTGCAAATATTTGATGTTAATAGCACGGCTGTCTACGATTGATGGTCTTATACGCTTAATATGGTTAAAACACAAACGACACTTTTATAACCAAATTCAAATGATATATGATTTGTCAGGATTTCATTACACGGTACTGTACATGCTAAGATAGTAGAAATAGACTAAATCGTAGAATGTGTAAATAAAATGAATGGTTTTATTTATTGATTATATCGATTTATAATAGTTTTTTTTTATATTGAAAAACCACGACAAATTCTCACATCACTCATAGAGTCATATACATATACCTATATATATGGTAAATTAGACTATTAAATTTCACTTAACTCTGGGTGGACCGATTGTAAAACAGCATGAATGAAAACGATTCAAATTTAGCGATTTCAAGAATGTGTCATAAAAATTATTTTATGTATACGCAAAAATATTAGCGTCACCGCGTACAATCATCGTCACAATCTTCGATCGGTTTTGGTTTTGGTTTTGTATCATTTTAAATTTAAATCAAAACTAATTAGTTTTTCTTACGAAATCGCATTTAATTAATTTTATTTTTGTTTAAAATGTTTGGTAATTAATTATAGTCGATTATTTTTTTTACAGTATGATCTATAGAACATTAGTAGATATTTACTTTCAGTAGTGTCCGAATTTTTTGGTGAATAAATTGGTCAAAATCGGATCAAAAGCGATAGTAAGGTAGGAAGATGTTGGTGTCTGCTAAATTATTTACCAGTATAAAATCTCCGGGTATTCAATTTGACCTTCAAATACATTAAATATATCCCTGGTATATTTAATTAACTTTGTGATATTTTAAAATACCCTGGTCTGTATATATATATGGCCTTTATTCATGGTCCCGTAAGCGTCAATGGCTGGAAACTTCGTAATTCTTCGAAACGTGCCAGCAATTTATGTAACTAGTATTATCAGCCGTATTTTACAGAATGTGGTACTTAATTGTATACTCCGGTCTACCTAACCAATTTTCTAATTGACAAGCGGTTCAATACTTACCCACGTAGCGAAACAATTGCAAGTTGCAAGTTTTTATTTAGAATAGACAAAAACCGACTATTTGAAAAGCGACTATTTGTTAAACGTCAGATAATTTTTGGTATAAAACATTGTGTCCAAAAATGGATAATTTATTAAACAGCCACATTATTTTTTAGGCTTAATTTTAAAATAACTAAAAGTCAAACGCACAACTACAACTACTGAATTACCCTGCTTTTTAGTAACTAGATTTTAGTATGCATCTTAACGTTTTGCAAGCTTGGATTTTAACCCCTTTATATACAGCATCCACCCAAAACTGTTAAACAAATGGACTATTCTGTAGCCAAAGGGTAAAAACCATATAATTGCGATTTTTGTATAGCAAACTCCGTTATTCCATCAATCATATTATCTGTATTTCTATTTCAGTAGATTGACGTAGAAATGCTGAGTTTATATGCTATGATATTGTTATATATGTGGTATACGAGAATCCACCTTCTTCATTTATATAAAAACATAAATGAAATGAAATGTCAAGGCCTACGACGATGATGATGCAGAAAAAGCGAGCAATATGTGACGCGATAATATAGTTAATGAAAGTTCGTCCTCATGAACGGTCGTAATTTGTTGAAATTACATTGTTAAATTTCACTTCATTAGGTAACACTAATGTTTATGATAGTATTTGTAACCCATTGTCAGTTAGTCTCGACTGATAGTTTATTATTGTAAAAATAGTTGGTGTTTGAAATAAATATAAATAAAAATAATATTAAATATTGTAAGAAGCCGATAATTTATGTCGTAAATATTTAATAAAGTTTTGGTGCCGCTATTATTAAAATAAAAACACGTGTAGTATTGTCAAATACATTCGAGAACATTTTAGTTAACAGGTTTTGGTGCCGCGATATAAAAAAAAATAAAAACAACGAAACTGGATCAACAACGTTAACACAAAAATTAAATGGTTCAAATTATATCATATGGAAACAGCAAATTCGGATGTATTTTAATGGTCGTGGTTTATTGTATAATTTAGATATTAATGTCATCTTTGCAACTTGAAGAAGATAATTTGTACCGAAATCAAGAACAAGATGTGACATCAGCTGAATAGGCTGCATTTGTTGCTGGAAAATCTCATAAAGTAAAATACAATAAGAAACCAAATTCAAAAGGAAACGCTGACGAATTAAAAAGGAAAACACGACATACGTGAAATGAATTAGGCCATTGGTCCAGAGAATGTCCTAAAAAGAAGTCTTCGTCAAAGGATAAAATTAATTAAAAATTAAATAAAGAATTGGCATGGTGTAGTGAAGTCAAATCTACAAATGATATTGATAATAATTTTTGGTTTGCTGATTCTGGTGCTTTAAGTCACATAATTTCTCATTGTGATTGGTTTTATGAAATGCATGTTTATAATGGAAAGAAAATTGTTGAAATTGCTGATGATCGTCAACTTGAAATTCGTGGTAAGGGTGTAATATTGATTGAGTCCAGAGTTAATAATCAGTGGGGGCCAGTACGGCTAGAAAATCTATCGTATGTTCCAGATTTGGGTAAAAATCTTTTGTCAACTGCTGCATTAACAGATAAAGATTTGAATGTTGTAATCTGCAAAGAAGGTATCAAAGTGTTGAAAAAAGATAATGAAGTTGTAGCAACAGGTGAACAAAACAAATATGCAAATATTGCAATATACAAATATTGCAACAGTTTCACTTCAACATTGGCATCGTCCGTTTGGGACATATAAATATAGAGTCGATAAAGAAAATGGCAGAAGAAGCTTTGATCAATGGTATTGATCTGTCAAACAGTGACAAATTTTTCTGTGCAATGGATGACGAATTTTTAAAGTTAAAAATAATACCTGTAAATTAGTTAAATCATCGGAAAAATTAAAAAAAAATTGACAATCGTTGTGTGTTCAAAGTAAAATATAATACAAATGGTTCAGTCGATCGTTTTAAAGCTCGTTTAGTGATACGAGGTTTCACACAGCAGTATGGTGTTGACTATGAGGAGACATTTAGTCCCGTCGTAAAATTTACATCAGTTCCTACAATTTTATCCATTGCAGCAATGAATAATATGCAAATGAGACAGTTTGATGTAAAGACAGTATTTTTGTATGGTGATTTAAAAGAAGATGTTTTTAACCTGTTGGTTATGAAGATAACAGGCTTCAAGATGCTGGAATCAAAAATTTTCATCTTTTATCCGTGATTTTGATTTCAAAGTATGTGAATCAGTTGAGTGTTTATTTGTAAGAATTAAAAATAATAAAAGTGTTATCATTGCTTTCTATGTTGATGATGGACTGATATTTTCAAATGATATCAATGAAATAAATTTGGTGATTTCATATTTAAAAGAATATTTTGAGGTAACAGTTTTTGATGCAAAATGTTTCTTGGGGTTTCACATTGAACGATCGTCACAAGGTTCAATTCATATTCATCAAAAAATCTTAAATCTGTTCAATATGATTGAATGTAAAGTTGTATGTACACCAGCAGATCAAAATCAAAAATTGGGTGATTTTGCTGAAAAAGAAAGAAATACCACTTTTCCATATCGTGAAGCGCAGTTGTAGAAACTGTAAAGATATTTTTTAGATACATCAAAAGCACACCAAAAACAGGTATTTTATACAAAGAAAATGATAATTTTGATTTCGTTGGTTATAGTGATGCTGATTTTGCTGGTGACATTGCGACAAGACGGTCAACAAGTGAGTAGGTTTTTATTTGGGTTCAGGCGTCATTAGCTGAGCATCAATAAGACAACAATCTGTTTCAACAAGAACAACAGAATCCGAATATGTGGCAGCGTGTCAAGCCGTAAAAGAATTGAATTGGCTTAAAAATCTGATTGCTGAATTAAAGCTAAATCAATCATTTACGGTCAAGTTTTACATGGACAATCAGAGCGTGTTAAAATTAATTAAAAATCCAGTGTATCATAAAAGAACAAAACACATGGACGTTCAATACCATTTCATTCGTGAAAACGTCATAAATATTTGGAAAACGACATAAATATGCAATTTGATGGGTTTGAATGATTTTTTTTAACCAATGTTTAAAGTAAAGTATCGTAAATATAAATTATAACAATGAGTGGGAGAGTTGAAATTACATTGTTAAATTTCATTTCATTAGGTAACACTAATGTATATGATAGTATTTGTAAACCATTGTCAGTCAGTCTCGAATAAATAGTCAAGCTCTTAACTTCATTAAATTAATGTCGTTCAAGTTATTTCATTTTAGTGTACTATAATTATTAAATTATCAAACATCCAAAGATTGATTTGAACATAATTTAAATAAAAATATATATTAGTGTTTGAATATAATAAAATATATATGTTATAAAGTTTCATTTGGTTCCATAATAAAAGATAATTCTTTCATAGGAGCCCGACTGAGATAATGAACCAAAAAGACGAAATATGATGTTAAAATGGTGGACATTTCTAATTGAGAAAAATGTTGAGCAAAGATACAATAAAGAATAATTCTATTTCTATATATAGACAAAAAGTGTTAAAAAAAATTTAGATGAAAGTGATCGAAAAAAGTTTGTAAAAACAAACGCATAAAAAAACGATTAGTTAAAAAAAAAACAAAAAAAAAGACAAAAGATAAAAGACAATCTTTTTAAATCGCAGTTAGCGAATAAGATTCAAGTTTTACTTATTTGAAATGTGAGTGAGTAAAAAAGTAATTTTTGGATATTAAGAGCCATGTTATGGATGTTTTCAACTGTAAATAGTTAAGCCAACATCACAAATTCTAAGAAATGTTATAATTGTGGTGAAGCAGGACATGATTCAAAAAATTGCCGTTATAAAGGTCTTGAAACAATATATTTTAAATGTCTGGAGTTTGGACACAAATCGAAACAGGGTACCAACACATCAAAACGAGAGCAAGAGACAGACAATAAAAGATGCTAGGATGCCCACCAACTTGTCAAAAAGTTATTTAAAAGAAGTGCAAAAGATGGTTTCATCTTAAACATAAAACTAAACGCTTTGATATACTGGTAGTGATATCACCGTACTCCGAGAAGACGTTCTGAAAAGTTAGGATTACTATACCTTTCTGAAATAAAAATGAAAACTACAGAGTCTGTGTATAGAACATTGAACAACTTTATCACCTGGACAAAAGTTCAAATATCTCCTCGGTCGATTGCGCGGTGCCGTCTATACATCAATTTGCCATTTCCGGGTTGATGATGCGAATTATTTAGAAGCTTTAAAACGTATAGTGAAAAAATACGACACGAAAAAGGGTATAGTTGAATCTTACATTCGGGAGTTTCTAGCATCGTACAAATTCAGTAAGCCCTCATCGACAAATATCACAAAGTTGGACGATACAATAGATGAAACAGTACGAGGTTTAAAGGATCTAGAGGAGCTAGTCACACAACGCGATCCATGGTTAATCCTATTAGCAACCGAAAAACTAGATGATGACATCAACTAAATGTGGAAATATGAGATGGCTGATACTGCTACAATTGAGCAGTTGCTGGAATTTTTAACCAAACGCATGAATTCTCTCATTGATACCAGTTCGGCATGCAGTATTACTAAAAATCCGTCGTCACATGCGAAAACCGTTCACGCGGCAAGCCAAGCGCCGACTTACCCACTATCAAATTGTTCATTATGCGAAACCGCGACGAGACTTCTTTACCAAAACAAACCATTGTTTAAATTGCCTCGGGAGGACCATAAAGTTACTAGTTCTGAGAGTCGAAGATACTGTCACAAATGCTCTAAACGACACAATACTCTATTGCATTATATGCCTGAGACAAGCAAGAGCGGTTTAAGTTCCTCGATTGATACACCACTAGATAAGACCGTTTAAGTGAATAGCTTGATAGCAACTACCGGCCCAAAGGCTGGATCAGATACTGCTGAGTCAGCTACAGCCTTGTTTCAAGTTAAAACTGAATTAAAGTCGTATCAACCAACGGAATCGAAATCCCAACCAATCAATAACAAAGTTTCTATTCTACCAACAATCAAGTTAGATATCCAAGACAAATACGGAAAATGGATAAGTTGCCGAGGCCTGTTGGACTCGAACACTACCTATAGCTTCATGTTCGAAGGTCTATTGAGGCAACTGAGAGTACCAAGGATTAAGGCGGATGTTACCGTAAATACGCTCAACCAAACGCATGCTGGTACATCAAGAGGTAAAACCTTTATCAAGCTTAGGTCAGCCATCGATCACAACTACCACATGGATTTAGAGGTTTTTATTGTACCATTGATGCCGTCAAAACTACCATCAGAAAGAATTGATACATCATTATTTAAGTTGAATGATGCCCTACCTGCTGCAAATAATGCAGCAGATAGAAGCCGCGATGGAACGTTTTTGGAAGATTGAAGAAATTATTCCAGTAAAACATCGAGCCACAGAAGAGCAGTTATATGTCTAGATCTATTTAACTATACTACTATTATACAACAAAATAAAGAAATTGTTCGAATGACATTTAAGCCGGATGCAGCAGGGGTTGGAGAGTTATTCGCAAGCCCTACAAAGATTTTATTCACTAGAGATAAAGGCCAAAATGAAATGAGAAAACATCATATGAATTATTCCTACATGAATGTTTCGAGCTAGGACATATGGAATTAATTCCAGAAGCTGAAATATCAAAACCCAGTAAGCAGGTATTTACATCACCCTGTAATAAAATAATCTAGTTCTACCACTAAGGTTTGCGTCGTATTCGATGCTTCTGCCAAATTGAATAACGGCTACTTATTGAATGACAATTTGCTATTTGGACCGACTATTCAGGACAATTTAGTAAACTTGCTGGTCAGATTTCGTAAACTCCAATACGTTTTTTCTGCGGACACCGAGAAGATGTTTAGACTGATTGCGATTTCTAGTACCGATAGAGATTACCATCGCATCTTATGGAGAAAACATCCAAGTTCAACCGTAAAACATTACCGGTTAAAGATCGTGACATACGGCACATCCTCTGCAGCATTTTTTGCCACAGCCTTATTTAATCACCTTGCAGATAAATATGACCATTTGTATCTTCGCATCTTCGATCTATTGGGCCTATTGTCATCCGTCACGATTGGTCTGAAAATCCTGTTTCAGTCATTATGGTTAGAGGGTGTTATTTGGGATGACGAATTACTACAAACCATCCTTAATAATTATCTAACAATTCGCGACCAGGTCGGACTACTGACCGACATAAAATTTCCAAGATGGTTATTTACAGATGAAGATCAACTGGAAATACATGGATTTTTGGACGCGGCAAAGGATGAGTTTGCTACCGCTATCTATTCCCGTGTAGTTTGAGGTGACGGAAAGGTTAAAATCAACATGATAATTGCTAAAGCCCAAACGCTCCCATCAAAGCACTTACCATTTCGAAATTAGAACTAAACGGCGCTACCTTACTTGTCAGACTATTCAAACTAACATTAGAAGCTCTTAAGTTATCGAAACTACCGTCGATTACTTATACACCGATTCAACAATCGTTCTGCAATGGCTATTTAAACCGCCAAAGACACTCGCTGAAATCGTGTCAAACACTAATCGTTGCCAATGGAATTTTGTACCAAGGCAGGAAAATCCAGCCGATAAGTCATCCAAGGGTGTGATGCCTGAGAATCTTTTGATTTACCTTAAAAACCCATAAGGGCCGAGGCACCAAGCCCTTTAAGGCATACATGGTTATATTTGTATGTATGGCAAAGCAACATCACGGATATGACATGAGACACCTTCATTTCGTCGCTGAAACAATTTAGTGCAGTACGTGGATTACCCCAACATATATACTGTGATAACGGTACGAATTTAGTTGGAGCAAGCCGTCAGCTGCAACATTTCTACGAGCAATTTATGAACGAAGCTCGACAAAACCAAACAGAGGCATGGTGTACCGAAAACCACAGCGAATGGCACTTTATACCTTCGGCGAAAATAATTGTAGCAATGTTTTTGATGTTTGATGCATTTTGCAAGAATATTGGTTTGTTTATTCCTATGCAATCTGTGTTCTGGGGCCGAAGCTCTCCCAACTCTTTCGCGGTTAACTTAACGTCTTACTTTACGCCGTTACCAGCCAAATCAAGGACGCGCGAATACAGGTTCGCGTTTTTTTTTTTCAAATATCCACCTGCACATTGCATTGCTTCAGCCAGCCTGTATTGGCATGGACGATGGTTCGGCCCATGGATTCTGCACTCCAACGGGGGGTTCATAGTTGTGTTCATCGTCATCACCGAACGTAATCAGGTGATGAAAAATCCCCACTGCGCCAATTGTTCGGTCAATATTGGTTAATAAGTTGAAGAAATACCAGGAATTGCAAAAACATTAAAGTTATATCGTTTTAGAGTGTTTTACAGATCAACCTGTACATTTACAGTAAAAATAAAATTCAGAGGAGTTTTGTGGCACCACAATATATCTTTGTAATTAAGTAGTATATTGATTTGAGGAAGCCTACACATATAATTAATTTTACAAATTTTATTTTACTTATTAGTGGCTATCATCGCGCGGCTCGCGGCATACAAGGTTGATCAATGATTTTAATTATAATTATTTATCGATCGTATCGATCTAAATCTATTACTAATTTTATAAACATGTAATATGTAGATTTTACTATATTTTTTCTATCTTATATACTATAAACAGCGTAAAATATGATTTATCACCAATTAGTTTTTCTATTGTGTGTATTTGTCACCGAAAAAAAAAAAACAAAAAACGATAAAAATAAAAATCAAGAAACTAAATAAATTAAAAATAAAACAAACAAGTTGCTAATTCAAATTTGGGTTAAAATAATTTGTCTCCTATAAAATATACATAACACACAAGTTTTTTTTTTATCGTGATTATCAAATCGAAAGCGCCCACCAAAGACGAAAATGATATTTAAAAGAAAAACATTTTTTTATGAACGCATTTCTTAGGCTTTCTTGATCTGCAAGACAAAAGCGAAAATTGTTTTCGCGATCAGATTATTTGCAAAAATTATTTATTTTCACGAAGTAATAAAACGTAAAGTAATTTGTTTGTTGATGTTGTTAGTGTAATTCAGCATGACAACTTTGTTGATTTGTTGAAGTTATGTAGAAATTGTTTGTTGATTTTATCTAATAATAATCGTTTTTCACACCTTTAACACAATTATAATTGGGCCAAAAATGGATATATATAAAATACTTATAATTATAATTATAATTATTATTATAATCACCTTAAATACTTGCAAGAACTTAGGTGCGTGTCTTTGCTAAATTTGATCTACTCGTAACAGCTGTAGCTATTTTTCATGGGCAGTTAGAAACAGTTACGCACCATTGTTTCGCTAGGTGGGTCTGCGTTAAACCGCTTGACAATTAAAAATTCCAATAAAACCAGTTTTAAGTAATTAGCACAGACTAAAACCTAACTACTAGGTAGCGGTTGACTAGAGTATGGTTTGGAAAGCAACTATTGTGTGGTTCAATTTTATTTTAATGTGTCAGTTTAAAGTACTTTTCATAACGACGCCTTCGACTTTGACTTTGGAAAACTTCTCGAAAGTCGAGATGCGATACGTATCGCACTTTCTTTATAGCTAACTTCATTGCACTGTATTTTTATTTTCTTATATTTATCACATAAAATTAATTAATTTTATAAATATTTTGATTTATTTCAATAAAACTTGAAATTGTTAATCGAACAAACCTAATTTTTATAGTTAAAATACTTTTTAAAAAATTTTCATTTTTAAAGTCCAAAGTCGAAGTCGTCGATAAAACGGCGTTTACCATCCCGGGGCGTCCCCTATACCAATTTAGGGTTTCCCCGTTAGGTCTCTGCAATGCGCTTCAGACCTTGTGCAGGTTGATGCATAAGGTGATTCCCCACCATCTGCATGACCAAGTGTTCGTTTACTTAGATGATCTGCTCATTACAACCGCTTGTTTTTAAGAACATCTTTCCTTACTAGCTGACGACTCTTAAAGGCTAACTAAAGCGGGCCTTACCGATAATGTTGAAAAGAGCAAATTCCTTCTAAGGAAGATCGAATATCTCGGTTATGTGGTTGGTGAGGAATGACTGAAGGCGAATCCCGACAAGCTCAGAGCAATTGATCCTACCTTACGCCATTACCAGCCAAATTGAGGACGCACGAATACAGGTTCGATTTTAAATCCATCTGCACATTGAATTGCTCCAGCCAGCCTGCACTGACATGGACGATGGTTCAGCCCATGGATATTGCACTCCAACAGGGGGTCATAGTGGTGTTCATCGTCATCACCGATCGAAATCAGGTGATGAAAAACCCAAAGAGTTGCGTTTAGAATTGATTGGAATGTTGCACTGTCCATCCACCTCCGAACATTTGGGTATTGCTAAACCGATTGACTATCTGAAAAGATACTAGTTTTGGCCTACAATAGGAGTAGACGTAGATGACTACATCAGAGCTTGAGGTTTGTGTAGGCAGAACAAAGCGGTGAATTATATTACCCGTTCTCCTCTTAATGATTATACGCGCATTACCTTTTTAATCAGTGTGAACGAAATACGTGAGTAAAGAAATAATACATTCAGATGTGAGAGTGAGGTGTAAGTGAGTTGGGTGCTATGTAATAGGTGAGTAGCCCGGTCTGTTTCCGTTTCCTCCTTCCTTTTTCGTGTATGGGCATGACAGATTTATTTATGTTCGACCAAACCCACCCCCAAGTTCTTGATGCTAGCCGCGGCAATTGACCGAACCTCTAAATAAATAATCTATTTTTTTGTTAACATGTTCAGAGTGCGGCTATGGACAGTCATTCCATAATCCACATTTTGATATGTTACAGATGGTAAATCGAAGCAACTGCGTTGGAAATTATACGGCAAACTATAGAGGGTGCCATTAAATAAAATCCTGAAAAGAAGAATCAATTATAGACAGAGGGCTGAACAACGCATGTTTAAGTTACATCAAACTAATTTTAAAGTGCAACCAGAAGATGTTTACACTAATAGAAGCCAAAAGCCGATCGTCAATATTGCTGTGTATCCAAACTTTTCATATGCAAATATACTTAAAGGCATATCTTCAAAAGTTCAAACTAGTGGAAAAGGTAACATTTCAACTGCGTTAAACAAGCTTACAGATATGATGTAAATTTTAAGTCATTGATGGAAAAACTAAAAATGACTGTCCTCAAAATAGCCATATGGAATGCAAACGGCCTTTCCCAACACAAAACAGAGGTACAAGCATTCCTTATCGAGCATTTTCTAAAAACACACAAGAATTAATACAAGAAAAGCGTAAAATTCGACGGCAGTGGCAATAGCAAAGATTGCCGATATTAGAATGGAAATTAAATCGAGCAATTAAAACCCTGAAAGTAGCTCTGAGGGAAGAAGAAAATAAAGGTATTCAAAACTATTTAAGTGAACTGTCGGCAACAGAGAGAACAGACTAAAGCAACTAAAAGTTTTAAGAAGCCGGCAAACTCGTGTTCGCCCATTAGACCGCCAAGTGGCAATTGGGCGAGAAGTGATGAAAACAGCCAAAACTTTTGCTGTTCATCTAAAAAGCGTATTCTCACCTCATGGACAAGTTAACAACTACATGCTACCAAACCAAGTGGTGAATGATTCGAATTTTAAGCCTATAAGGTTTAAGTAGAGGGAAGTTAAGAGCACAATACAAAACGGCATAAGTTCGAAAAAAGCACCAGGACATGATCTTATTACCAGTAAAATGTAGACAAATGTATTAAACTATTAACGTTCATCCTCAACGCAATCATGCAAACTGGATAAATTTCTCAAAAGTGGAAGATATCGCAAATTATAATGATACATAAGCCTGAAAAAGATAAGACACGTAGCTCGTCATATCGCCCAATAATCATGCTTTCCACAGTATCAAAACTATTTGAAAAATGGTTACTAAGGAAACTAAAGTACTAGAAGAACGGCATATTATACCAGATCATCAATTTGGTTTCCGAAATCAGCATTGAACTATAGAGCAAGTTCACTGGATTGTCAATGTAGTTAAACTCACCTTCAAAGAAAAAAAATATTGTTCTGCTGTCTTCTTGGATATTGCACAAGCACAGATTTAATATTACCCAGTTGTCTTATTGGGAAGGAAATCGTGGTTGAAAACAGTGGTGTCACTTTCCACATTAGCTTATTTTTTGGAACTTCAATCGAGAGGCCCGCCTGAATCTTGGGTAAAGGTTTAAAAGTTGGATTAAATAGTATAATGCCACCTATACAAAAGTAAGTAAAACAAAATACCTAAAAAAAGGTAACGTAATTTAATATTTCGTTTGGCCAGTTTATTTTGTTCTATACTTCTACATCTTTTATGCATGTAGTTTTTGAAATATTGATCTTTACTAATGCCGATGCGTTATTTATTAGTGTATATACAAAACCCTCTTTATTACAAACCGTCTTGTAACTTTCGTTGACATAGATAAACAAAACCTGTATACACAATTGAGTGTATTGGTGCTATGAAAATACATACCAAAAAATGTTTAATTTTCTTATTCCTACTTCCTACTACCACTATTTAACATTTTTATCTCTAAGTTACGCACACTATTGAATGTGTATGGATAATTGAGAATTTGTCGTCTCTTTTTTTGTTATTTGTGTTTTATATAGAAAAGAGATAACATCAATTTTGCCTTTTAATTTTTTTTTGGACAATATTTACTCTCTTTTGTTTTATAGTATAGAAATGTTAGTAAAGAAATGTTTATTTTACACTATATCGAAACCAACACGAATGCATCACAAGCCTGATTGTTGCATCGAGTACGCAGATACTCTCTCACATTTGTCCATCTAAATTTGATTGTGTTGGTGCGAAAATAGCAAAACCCTCTTTACTACAAGCCGTCTTGTAACTTTCGTTGACACACATCATCATGTATTTTTAAAATGTATTAGTGAAAATATATTCTTTAGATGTATTAGTAACTATCAAAACTCCATATAAAAATAAATAAAAAAATTTTAAACGCATGCGCATTATTTGATTTTATTGTTTATTTCTTTTACACAATATTCGCTATCATATCCCGACACGATTTTCTACTTACAATACAATCAAAGTATATATTTTTTTATAGCATGAGTATGCAAACAATACGGCTTGTAGTAAAGAGGGTTTTGGAAAATAGCATAGAAATTGTTTGTTTTTTTATATAAAATTTTATACCAATACTTTGAAATATAGATGGACAAGAAAATGAAAAAATATTGGTGACAATCGGGCTTGTATACTATAGGAAGTTTTGATTATATTCTAAATCATATATCGACACGTTTTTTACTTACAATACTTTCTCATGTGTATATGATTAAATAGCATGAGTATGCAATGAATACGGCTTGTAGTAAAGAGGGTTTTGTGTATATACAAAACCAACACAAATGTATTACAAGCCTGATTGTTGCATCGAGTACGCAGATACATTCTTATTTTGTCCATCTAAACTTGAAAGTGTTTGTGAGAAAATAGAATGAATATACTTTTATTTCACTAATACCTTGAAGATAAAATATAAAATCAACCAATGAAATTTTTTGAAATATTTTACGGTACGTTTGTATAATTTTTTTATTTTCACACTCTCTTCGAAATAAATCTTGTTAGTACGTTTGCAAGTAGCACGTGCAACAATGATACTACAAGTATCTGTTTCGAACTCTGTGATACGTAAGGAAATTTTAAGGAATCAACAATATGAGACAGCATATTAATAAAATGTGACGATTTATTGGAGCAACAATGGTAGTGCAGCTCACATAACGTTTCTTTGGAAATTCATTAATAAACTAAAAAAATTAATAAGTATTAACGAAAAATGTACTAACGGATAGAAATATATAAAAACTGAAGAGAATATTTAATTATTTTTTACATTTCTGTTTTCTATCCTATATTTTCTCTGCACAATTGTTTTTTTTTAATTTTTAATTTTTACGTAAATTCTCACTGGTTTGTATAGTGTACTGATTACCAATACTTTCAAATATAGATGTACAAGAAAATGAAATAATATTGGTGACAATCGGGCTTTTATAATAAAAACGGTTTTGGTATAAAAAAACCCTCTTTACTACAAGCCGTCTTGTAACTTTCGTTGACACATATTCTCATATATTTTTAAAATATATTAGTGGAAATATATACTTTAGATGTGTTAGTAACTTTCAAAATCCATATATAAAAAAATATAATTTTCTCTTTAAATAACGCACACCATTACCATAATTGGGTATTTTTCACGCAAACCATTAACATAATTGAGAATTTTTCTGTCTACTTGTGGTATTAAACGTCAAAATTTATTTTATTTGTTTAGTGAATGATATGAATTGTGAAATTTTCAAGTTAAATTTATTAATTATTTTTATATAATATATAATATATTTTCATATTAATATATGTTGTAATTATTTTTTTCTATTAAAATCTATCGTGCGGTGTAATTAGTAATATATACAGTGTATACATAATAAATAACATAAAAGTTGAGGTTATGTAATTTGTTTTTTGAAAATTTTTACTCTCTTTTCTTAATCTCTTTTGTATTGTTATGTGAATGTTTCTTTTTTTATACTATAATCGCGATCATATCTCAACACGATTTTTACTTACAATACAATCAAGATTCGAGATTCGATTCTTTCCAGGGACACAAAAATAAGATACAGACGAAAATTAAGTTACAACTTGCACTTGTGACCGAATTTGTGATATATGTGAATATGTAACAATTTGTAACAAGTGGTTCTGAACCGTTTATTACGAATTGTCATAGGTCTCTTAAGGGGCTCTGTATGAGATAGTTTAAGGCCGGATACCATAGTTAGTTATATTGTAGTAACCCGCCTAAATAAATATGACATCCCATGATCAATTATTTGAGCATAATTATACTTTGTAATGATTGGGATGGTTTAAAATAGAACCATACTGCATCAGCTGCAATGGAACATTACACCCGATTAACTATAGCGTCAAGGCAAAAATATTTAAAGATGTTTAGTAAAAATGGCAAAATAATACTTAACCAATTAAACCTCAGGCAACTAATTGGGATCGTGGGTAAGTCTTTAACCTAAATTTTACAGAAAATTTAAGACAATTTGTGCTAACTACTCGAAATGGAAACTACGATTAACTTTTTTTTTTTTTTTTATATAAACAAATCCATTTTATTAAACATTTTTTTTTTTTTTACATAATATAATATTAGTAACAAAATATGACTTAGATGGTGGATCCATTAAAAAGGCCATCTATAAAATTATATAAAATAAAAATAAAACCACTGTCCCAAAAATTTAAAATTGTTAGAAATTGTATATGAATAAAAAAAGAATTTTTATATAAACTTAATGTTGAATTAATTGACAAAAATAAAATGTTAAAAAAATTTTTGGCCAATATCTTTTTGATTAAATGAACTTATGAGCTAATAATAAATAAATAAATAAACATTCATATGCATGATACACTCCCGAACACATTCACATACACACAGACACACTATAAAAGTAACAAAAAGATAAAACAAAAATTGGCTATATAAAAATTGTTATAACATAAAATTTTGAGGTGGTCAAAAGGACCCAAATTAACAAATGTAAGTATCTACATATATAAATTATTTATATGTAAAAAATTGTAAGTATATAAGAAAAAATAGTATAAAAAAAATAAAAATTTTTATTATTATTATTTTTTTTTATAAAAATCTCGTAGATCATGATGTTGATGCAGGATCTCTCGACGTATTGTTATCAGCAAGCCACCAATATTTCTCGCATCTTTCATTGAATTCATTTTGTTTTTTTATTACAGTTGTGTCGAAACGGATATGTTCGTCTGGATTTTCGAATTTTGCCGGATCAAACCATTTTTCATTTGGCCTTCGTTGAACATGATATATCAATGGAATGGCCTCTTTGTTTTGGATGTATCCTTTTCGATCTAGAAAAACGAATAAATTCGGTCCCGGTACTGTTTCCGTTGTTGCGTATCGTTCTGTTAATAGTGTATCCAAATAATATGGTCCGTATATCAGTGAGTTTTCATAATTTAATGTCGCTCGTCTTATATGGTTTCGTGTTAATTTTAGTATGTGTACGTCAATTCGGTCCGAATCGAAATTTTTGTATTGTATTTTATTTGATATGTAATGTGTAAAGTCCGTATTCGCTTTTCTATATAATCCGTTACAATGTCGGAGGCATTTCCGTTCGAAAGTCCTGTATCGTTCCATGTATCGTGGCGTCTGATTATACCATACTTGGCATCCGTATGTCAGTATTGGTCTTATTAGTGCCTTGTATGCTATAATTTTTATTTTATTGTCAATGTGTCGACTGTAAAATAGTTGTCTTGCCCCCATAAAAGCACGTCGTGCTTTTTCCTGTTGTATCGTCATGTGATTGGCCATATAGCACTTATTGTCGATATTCACGCCCAGATATTTGATTGTTTCTTTTAGTTTTATTGGTTGATTGTAAATTTTAATCGAAAATTTTTTCCAATTTCGTTTGAGATCGCGTTGCGCATTTTTTAGGGGTTGTCGAAATAAAATTGTTTCACATTTGGCCGTATTAATTTCGATATGCCATTTATTTATGATGAAACATACGATTGTATGTTTTTTTCGATATTGCCAACGATATAGTCAGAACTATAAATAATCATGTCGTCTGCGTATGCACAAGTTTGTATAGTTTTTGAATTTAGAGTCTCGTCTTGTATAAGTTCGGCCGTATAAATATTAAATAGTATTGGAGCTGTAATGGAGCCTTGTTGTACTCCATTTAGAATTTTGAATTTTTCTGTCGACTGTAGTTTGCCTGTTGTTACGAAAAAATGTCGATTGTACAAAAGTCCGTGTATGATTTGTATAAGGTCATTTGAAAAATTCATTTTTATTAATTTTGCTATTAGTCCGTCTAACCAAATAGATTCGAAAGCTTTTTTAATGTCAATCATAACGGCACCTGTAGAATTTTTAAAATTTAAATTATGTGTTACGTCCGTCATTAATTTAGTTATTGCATGAATAGTATTATGTCCGTACCGAAAACCAAATTGATTTTCTGGCATTAATTTTTTGTTGTTGACATGGTCATTAATTTTGTTATAAATTATAATTTCGAAAATTTTACCTAAATTTGAGAGGAGACTAATGGGCCGATAACTGTCTGGGTCCGTAGGTGTTTTATTTTTTTTTAGTATTGGAAAAACTCGAGCCAGTTTCCAACAATCTGGAAACGATTTATTATTTAATAAATTGTTAAATAATATGCATAAATCGTTTATGATCGATTTGGGTAAATGTTTTAGAATAATGTTGGGCAGTAGGTCCGGTCCGTAAGATTTTTTGTTGTTGGCCAAATTTAAAATGTCCGTTAGTTGGTCCACAGTTATAAAATAATTTTGATCGTCGTGTGGTTGTAACGGTGAGTTTGCTAAATTTTTTGCCGAAAAATTGATTTTGGTATGATGTTCATGTCGAAATTTTTTGAAAAGTGGCTCAATTTGATTTTTTATTTGATTTTCGTGCGTTTTTTCACCTAAATTCGGATTTGTTATTGTATTGTCCTCTATGTGTTTTCCAATAATGTTGAGATTTATTTTTTCGTTGTTTAATTGATATGTATTATTGTCCGTATTTTTTGTAATTAGGGTCCAATCAATATCGAAATTTGTGTATTTGTTTGTGTTCGATTCGCGTATGTCTAGTCTTTTGATGCCAATGCTGTCCGTCTGTTTTAATTTTTTAAATTTTTTAATTTCCTTCCACATTTTCGTGCCCGGCCGAATACCCTTCATAATATTTGTCCAGTATAATTCAATTTGAATTTTAACGTTTTGTTCTATTAATTGTACCGTCCGTTTAATTTCGGTTTTCCAATTCTTAATTTTGTCGTTATTGTCGTTGAAATTTGAATTTTGTCGTAATAAATTTCTTTTGTATGTTTTGATTTTTGTAATCAAAAACGATTTGTGTCGGTAGAGTCTTTCAATAATAGGATTTGAATAACAAACCATATTATTGATCCGTCTTTTTTTCGGTGCGTTAATTTTGATATTGTCTAAAATTAATTTTGTGATTTGTTCAATATATCCGTTTATTTCGTCGTTTGTTAAATTTCGGTTGTTTGGAATTAAATTTTCGTCGAAACGTGCTGTCGTCCGATGTGCTTTATCTAATTTTTTGGTCCAATTGTCCCAGTCCGTTCCAACAAAATTGTAACGTATTTGTTCGTTATTGTCGTCTTCGTCATTGGTACCCCGTTCAAATTCACCAACACCCTGTATTATAAGTTGAATGGCCCGATGGTCACTGTCATAATGTAGTGTCGGAATTTCTTGTGCCGAATTTTGAGAAATTTTTATGCGCGCATCAATTATTGCCAAATCAATGAAATTACCGGAACGAATCATTGTTGGTTTGTCGCTTTTGAATAATTGTGCTCGATAGTCCATGGCATTGTCCGTCATCCATTTATTGAGTCTGTTCCCGCGTGAATTATTTACCGCATTCCCCCAATTTGTATGTCTTGCGTTTAGGTCACCCGCAATTATATAATAATTGTTTGGGCTTCCTAAATTCAAGTTGTCAAAAATTTTATTCCATTCGTCTAAAAATTGTTCGTCGGTAATAAAGTGGGCATTGCCCGTGCAATAAATCGATATTATAAAAATTTGATTGGCCGAACATTTTAAATTTAATTTAATGATTGCGATTTCAAAACCGTTCCGAATTGTAAGCGATTGCGGTTCAATAATTTTATATTTTAGGTCCGTTTTTATGAGAATTGCTGTACCACCCCCTTGTTTCGAATTTATTCGGTCCCGTCTTATAATATTGTAGTTTTTAAATTCGATTTTGTGTTTGTCGTTCAGTTTCGTTTCGTTTATGAGTAAACAGTCTGGATGGTGTGTATTTAAAAATTTTAAAAGATTTAGTCGTCGTGTAATGCTTACAATTGAATTTACGTTTAGCGAAATGATTTTAAATTTTGACAGACAATTTTGTTGTTGTTTGCGAAATGAGTTTTGGTTTGGTGAATTTATAATTGGGTAATGATCTGTAGGAGTTGTGAAATTTGTTCACTTTGTGCGTCCATTATTTTTGCCATTTTATCGATACGCGCCGTTAAATTTAAAATAGTCGTCTCGTTATTATGCTGTTTTTGTTGCGTTTGTTGTTTGGTTTTTGGTAATGATGGTCCACCTCCCATCATTTCCGCAAAAGTTCCGTTCTCTTTGGAAACTTTCACCGAGTCAAATAATTTTGGCATTGTTTTAGCATTCTGTTTTTTTTCGTCGATCCGTTTTCGTAATTTGGCCAACATATTTTGATATAAAGGACAACCCTTGTATGAGGCTGGATGTCCAGTTTGTTTACAGTTAATACAAAAGATGGCATCTTTTGTAATTTCATCGGTGATTGTGCATTCACCAGGTAAATGTTCAGATGCACATTTAACACATCTAAATTCTAATTTGCAATTTGATGCCGTATGACCATAACGTTGGCAATTTTTACACTGGATTATTGCATCCGTTTTATTTAAAATTTGCCACGATACTTTTTGGTAATTTATTACTTTTATTTCGTAAACATAATTTAATTTCGTGTCTGGGGTGAATTGGACAATATAGAGCGGCAATAATTTTTTGTTGTTGTCCGTCCGTCTGGAATGCATTTGTATTATTTTAGTAATTTTAATATTGTCCGTTTCGATGTCGGTTTTTAGTTCTTCTAAATCTTCGTTTTCGGTCAGTCCCCGTAATACTAATGATTTCGGTTTCAGTTCCTTTGGTGTAAAAGTATAGAATTTCGTTTTAACTTCGTCAAAAACAGTTTTAAAATTGTTGTAATTTTCAAGTGTGTCGGTCGTCACAGTATGTTTATTTGAATTTACTCGTTTGATTTGGAAATTTGTGATTTTCATCCCTTTGGCGAGTGCGACAGTATTTTTTATATCTTGCCCAAAGATATGTAATGGTGGTGGTTTTTTTGTTGATGTTTTTTTTATGGGCGTGTCATTTTCATTCGTTGCCGCTGGCATATTTTTTTCGTTATTGATATTGTTTATATCAATATTTATTTTGTTATTGTTTGGTGATTTTTTTGCAGTGGTATTAGTCTTGCTAATGCTATTGTTTGATTTTGTTTTTTGCACCGTATTTTTGTTTTTGATTTGATTTTTGATATTTTCGAATGGTGCGTCGTTGTTGTCTAATTGATTTTCGATATCGAGCATTTCTGCTTCATTCTCTTGGGTGAGACACTCAAATTGATTTTTTGTTAATGGAATTGGGTCGTCATTCGTTTTTTTAGTATTTTTATTTAGGTTTTTGTAAAAATTATTGGAATGAGCATCGGCCAATTTTTCTTTGAGTATTGTAATCTCGTTTTTTAAATTTTGAATGATATTTACTAAGGATAAAGACTCACCCGTCATAATTTCTTCGGTTGAGTTTCTTTTCTTGGATCTGCCAATCGATAGTTTTTGGATCATTGTTGTCGGTATTGCTGGTGTTATTGATGAATTAGATGATGTTGTTGTTGTTGGTGATAGATCAATAACGATACTTTCATCTTCAGTATCGTTTGATGTTGGTAATGGAATATTTGAAGGTAATGATTTTTCATCCGGTTGCGGATGAATCATTGCGATTGTGGAGATCATTTTATGGGTTTTATTAAGATTTAAATTATTTTTATTAATTGACGAAAACGTTTCATTACGTTTCGTATTTATGATTAACGAATTTAGTATTTTTTTTTTTTGTTTAATATTGATTTATATAATATAAATTTATACGTATATATAATGACAAAACGAATATATATGAAAAATTTATTTTAATTAATAATTATTTTAAATTTATTTGTATTAACGTAGAAGTGTTCACACAATAATAACGAAGAAAAGTTCACACAATAACGAAGAAATCTTCACACAAATAACGAAAAAAGAATATTTCGCATTCAATAACGAATGTAAGGAAGTAATAATACACACACAATTTAACAAAAATAACGAAAAAACAATTAAGTAAATTGCACGTGCACAAAAAAAAAGTTTGTTGTAAATTGAACAAATGCAAGTTGTTTATTATTTAACAAATGCAAGTTTGTTTATTATTAAACAGTTGACTGTTTAAAGAAAAAACGTTTTGTTTCTATTTTTATTTTCCATAAAGGCCCAAAGGGACACTGGGGCTCACTTAATTTGAATACGCAATTTATATTTTTTTTTTTTTTTTGCAGAATATTCAGTGATCACATATATATATATAAATTGAAATAGTTATCACTAATTGTTCATTTAAATCATTGATTGAGGCACTTTGTGAGCAAGACTCTGGTTGGACGGACCGAGAGCTCCACACCTTAATGTTCACTTATTATTAAACAATTTTTTTTATTTATTTATTTTTTTTTTTTTTAAAGTTAATTTAATGATTTTATTGTACACATTATAGAAACATGGGTAGTCCCATACTAGGGCTCCCGTTAACGAAATTTAGAAAAACTGTTTGAATTTAATTTATTTTTTTTTTTGATTTATTTTATTTTAGTCCAGAAATAGATAATTTAATTGATAACACAGTTTGAATTTTATTTTGTAAATTTAAAATATTTAAAGAAAAAATTTTAAATTTTTTTTGTAGAAAAATTATTTGGAAAAAATATTTTATTTTTTATTTCCAATTCAAATTTTTATTTTTTTTTTTATGTCTTAGCTCGCTGAGTTATTGATATCGACTGAACTACGATTAACTTTTATTGGGTATATTCTCGATACATTCTAGCAAGCAAATTAGCAACTTGCGAGCTGATAATAAAAATAGTGCATTCTCAGTGGTTTTGCACCCTCCTAGCAAGTA
Source organism: Tipula confusa (assembly GCA_963556175.1). Taxonomy (NCBI): domain Eukaryota; kingdom Metazoa; phylum Arthropoda; class Insecta; order Diptera; family Tipulidae; genus Tipula; species Tipula confusa. The sequence goes on from OY744477.1 coordinate 97,070,725, forward strand.
AAAAAATTAAAACTATTTGCTACCAAATTTTTTAGCTCGCAAGTAAAAAAAGACAACAAGTATGAAAAACATTTAGAAAGCCTTTTGATAAATGTATTAATTTATGAATTTGTGTACGTTATGCGATTGTTGGTTATTTGCATCGAATAAAGTTTCGTCGTTTCATCAATAGGATAGAATATTCAACCAAAATCGATTTAAATTTGCTTTCGTGTAATTTCTTGTCTTCGACAAATTCGGCCAACTGTCATCAGATGTACAATAACTTCTCTCAATGTATGGAAATTTGAGAGCCATTAAATTGGAAACAGACTCAGTTCGCGTATATTCCCAATTTAAAGTCAAATTACATTTCTGACACTGATTTAGTTCCTGCAAATATTTTACGTTAATTTGCTCAGTCATTAACATTTTTATTGAAGCCTTTATTCAAAAGATTTTATGCACTAGATTATATTCGTGATTGTTGGAAAATTTCATTTGGCATTACTGTAAACAAAAGTGGTAATCGATTTTTAATTGAAAACTACAGATCTATCTCCATACTGTCCGCTACTCCGAAAATATTTAAATCTATGTTTTGCGATGTTATGATCATTGAGTTTTGTTGGATTATTAACCCACATAAGCATGGTTTTTCCCCGATAAATATGTATATTTATTTTCAAATATGTATATTTATTTTCTAGAATATTCTCAAACCATGCAAGTATACAAAATTGTATGGCTAGCTGAAAAACACTTAGCTAGAAAAAAACTAGAATTAAATTGCAGATGTACTATAAACTAAACGATTTTATATCAGTCCGTAATTTATTTGAACCGAGTTTTTAAAAAATAATTATTAAAATCACATTTCTAAAGCAAAATTTTATTCTATAAATAAATTTGTATTTGTCTCTAAAACATACAAACTTATTATCAAACGAATAAAAAATAGAAAAGATAATTTAAAAGATATTTTCAACAGATGGCACTATAAGTAGATTAAAAATTTTTAATGGTTTGTTTCATCGATTAGTAAAATTATTTAGGTGGGCTCCTCGATTGCAGTACGTAATTTTCTCTCTACAACTGGCGCAATCATCATCGAATTTTGATCAAACCACACTTTAACACTGCAATACCTTAACCCTGAAGGCACAAGCCTTCGATAAAGTTTGGCATAGACGATTAATATTCGAAATTAAAGAACTTTTGCCGAAGCAGTTCCATGTAGTTCTTGAAAACTATCTTCTTCAAAGACAATACTTGGTTAAAACAAATGTAGCAACCACTGGTATAATTAATATTAGCGCAAGTGTTCCACAAAGAAGTATCTTGAAACCAATTTTATACTTGCTATATACAGCTTGTTTTCTTATTTCTAATGAAGCTATAATATCAACATTTGCTGATATAATAGGAAATCTTCCTAATAGGAAGAAAATCAAGATACTTATACGATACGACAAAGTGATACTTATGTCCATATGAACTTATGGCATTCAACTATGGAGATCCACCAGCGTATCAAATCGAGAATTTTTGCAACGTACATAATCAAAATACTTTTTACGACCTATTATTGGAACATATTTTTTTTGAAAATTTGGTCTGTTAGTAGAAGTTAGGCGGGTACAACTAAACGACACAACTACGTCGTTGTCAATGTATACGGGATTACTAAACTACTCCGAAAATTTTTATAATAAACTGGAATTTAGGCGTTCTAACATAAACAACTCAACTCAACATTAACCTCACCTCTCATACTACCAATTATAAGTCAAACATAATGTGGTACATCACATAATAACGAGAGGACAACTGCCATTTTCGAAACTCAGGCGATAGGAAATGATCAACTTATAGGCATCTGTCAATCTTCATAATTATCAGTTTCATTTCCACTACATTTGGTGGAGGATTGCAGGGATTGGAGATCATGCGGTGGCTACAGAAGATTAAAGGCCTGTACATATATATAAATATATATATATATATATATATATATATATATATATATATATATATATATATATATATATATATATATATATATATATATATATATATATATATATATATATATATATGTATATATATATATATATATATGTATATATATATATATATATATATATATATATATATATATATATATATATATATATATATACATATATATATATATATATATATATATATATATATATATATATATATATATTTATATATATATATATATATATATATATATATATATATATACATATATATATATATATATATATATATATATATATATATATATATATATATATATATATATATATATATATTTGTATGATGGTACAAGCATCTACTGTAAAATGAATGGGCAATGACATTCAAGAGAAGAATCATGCACATGATTTATGGCCCCAAACAAGACGATGAGGATACTTACCGAGTTTTATTCAACCACAAGATCAGGAATTTAATGATAATTCCTGATCTCGTTTAATGATAATTCCTGATTAAGCGATCTCTGAAAAGAAAGCCACTATTTGGCAGGCGTAGTAATTTAAACTATCGTTGATTTCTTTAACCTTTGATTCAAACGTTTACTATCTCATCTTTCTGACATACTTGAAATTTTTATTTATTTGTACCGATCGATTGTAAATACGACCAACCTATATATGTGTGACACCCATTTTGCTGTTAGTCCTTGCCAATCGACTGAAATGCAATAAATGCCTCAAATAACTTTCTCTTCTTGTTACAATTACTTACGAGTACGTACGTTAATCATCTCAAGCTGACTTATTCTTGTAGTATATTTCAGAAACACATAAAATTGACGATAAATATTGTATTTTTTATTTTTAAATATCAAAATTAACAACCAAATAAAAATACCAAAAAAAAAAACTTTAAAATGTGGGTTTGTTGTATGATTTCGATTTTCTTTTAAAACCATGAGAGAATTGATTGGATATTTGTATTTATTTATTTTTGTCTTAAATATTTTTACAAAACTAAAAAAAAAAAAAAATTAATAAAAAAAACTAATTGATTTTATAAGTTCAAAAAAGATTTTTATCATAAAAATAACATTTTTTGTATTTTGAATTTTTTTTTTTTTTTTGTTAAAATTTAAGATTTGTGTATTTTATCGGAATTTTTATAAATCTATATTTGTACCGTAGTAGATTTATATCGAAATTGAATTGATCAATTTATTCTTCTTGTATCAGATTTTTTATCAACAACTTGTTACCAACGCAGAAACATCCCGATTATTTCATCCCAATATTTATTAGTTTTATCTTTAATTTAATTAGAACCATATTGTTTCAATTTTGGGTTCAGATCTGTTACTATTATTATTTTTTTATCCATAATATTATTGATCAGCTGATAATAATATCAACTCAATTCTAGACCTCCAAATCCCAACCGTTTCTTGTACACTATTTCTGCTATTCAGCATATCTCAAATCTCAGTATTTTTGTGTTGTCCTAGATACTGTATGTGTTATCTCGCATCATTAGTGTTTTCTTAAATAACGTATTTCGTCCGTTGGTCCCTATATGTAGGTTATGATATCTTTTGTACCAAAGAGCGTTTAATATTCCACGTTATACATTATTTTTGAAGGCTTGTGTTATTTTAGCCACATATAATTATACCAGATAAACATCTTGTATGGCTAAAATTTACACAAGCAAATTCATACTACGCAAATTAATGTAACCGAAATCTAAACAAACAAAAAATAGTTCGAATTTATAAAAACGTACATTTTCATCCTTTTCTTTTTTTTCGCACGACTACTTGATTGTAACAAAAAATAAAACAAATAACCAAACCAAAATATGTATACAAAAAACATAAAAAATTTTGTTTTATTCATTATAAAATAAAATAGTTGTATAATAATAAAATAATGAGTGCTAAATAAAAAGAAAAGTTTGAAAATGTGTTACTGGTATGCTAGGCATGATCACAATAGAGATGAACATCATATAGAAATGTATGCCAATGACTATTAGCTATTACCAAGCCGATTTACCAAGGGAAGTTGGAAAATCAGAATTAAGATGGGAGACCGGAGAAGTTTTTTTAATACGTCAAAAATGTTTTCCAATCAAGCTAAAAAGGTATCCACAATTGGAAAACTAATTAGAAAATATTTTGTAAACTTTAATGAAAAATAAGTGATGTATAGCTAGGGTTGCCATATGTGAAGATTTATCTTTATTTTGAAGCTTCTTTTACAAAAACGATTTTTTCTCAAGTTTTTTCTCAACAAATGAAGTTTTTACGGAGATTTTACCTATTTCATGTTATTATCACAAACTGACCTTTGTGGTGAGAAAAAAAAATTTCGAAAAACGTTTTCGGTTTTTGGAAATTTCTTTTACGGTTTTATATGTTTTGGTTTACTGGGAAATATACAAAAAAAAATTACTACTGTCAAATTAGTTAAAGAGAAAGCAGTTCAAAGTTCATTAGCATTTGGATGTTCGTAGGAATAACACGGAAAATTGAATTAGTGCCTAAAGTGAGTGAAAAAAATTTAAAACTTTATTAAAAAAAAAAAATAATAATCTTCATAATATTTATTATAACTGCAAGGTAAGGATAGTGGAAAAAAATGTATAAAACAGTGATACCGTCAAAGACAACTACAAAGGGGAAGAGTGCGGAAACCTGTTCGACTCATGTATTAAATCAACCTCTACCAGACACAGATACAGATACAGATACACAATCAGAAGACTTAATTACTCAAAAGAAAACAAAATTAACAAATGAAACAAAAATAGAAAATACAAATAGATGCAAACACCAAATACAAAAGAAAAAACAGTCAAACCCCTACAGAAATAAATAATACCGATAAAAATATAGAAACTGAAACGGCAATGAACACAAACATAAACACCAACAATACAAATACGAAACACGTGGAAATCACTACACCAGACACAATAAATAAATACAAAAGGGAAGACACTGGACCTTACAAGGTCATTGTATTAAAAGAAAATATTAACATGCTAAAATTAGGAATAGCTATTAAAACAAATAGGTTCGAAAAGGTGCAATCGGTCGAACAAATTAGTAAGAACATGGCACGGATTGCTTTTCGTAATTATAGTGATGCCAACTCCTGTATCGAATCAAAGACATTCAAAAATATAGACGGGTACGTTGCAATAATAGCTAATAACTTCAATAGAAGATTAAATCAAACTTCACAATAGAAAACGTTGAACGCATGACAAAATGGAACCCTATAACGGAGACTAAAAGTGACATGAAGTTGGTGAAAATCACTTTTAGAGCTAGCACACTTCATCGAAACATTATCATGTATGATAAAATTTTAATTAGGGTGGAATACTACATTCCAACCCCGTTGCATTGCAAAAAATGCTTAAATACATGATCAATGCTCGAAGAAAACCATATTTGTAATGGAAAAATTCGATGCAAATTCTGCGGAGAGGGACACGTAACAAATTTAAGAGACTGCCAGGAAAGACTTCGACAAAGACAGATCACAAAATATATGACAATTAATAAGACTACATTCAGGGAAACTAAAGAAAGGGTCGATCGATGATCGTTGAAGAGATCGGACGTGTTTTTTCCGATCTCCTCAATTTTAAAATTAAATTTTTTATTTATATTTCTTTTGTTTTTGTTGTGAATTTAATTTGGTGATTAATAAAGTGAGTGAGTGTCAGTGTTTTTGGTCAGTGTCTATAGATTAATAAAAATAAACTAATGGATTGAAAATGGAACTCTGTCGCTTTTTCCAGAGTACAGGTAGAATTTGATTTTAATAAAATACCAAATTTCTTTATCTTGGTAGATTGTGTTGGTCAAAATTAAATGTACGTTAGTATAATTAGATTGTGTGTGTAGAAATGTGTGTTGTCAGTGTTTCTTGATGAGTTAGAGTTAATTATACATGTGCTCGTCTTCGTGTATATAGATTTCATTATTCCCAACGGTAAATAGTTAGTGGTAAATGTAGTTGCGAACATAGAAACAAAATAAAGGTTTTCGTCTCTTTTGTTTATGTATATATATATTGAGAGCTCTTATATACTACAGGTTTTACATATACATACTCGATTTCTGTTGGTGATTCTCTGTTTCATCATTCGTAATAATTTATTTTTCAAATCTATATATCGTCATTTGAGTATTACAAACGACAAAAAGGTAAAATGAGAAAATTGCATTTGAGTTTTAAAGGAACTAAATGTTTCTTATATATGTAGTTATGTACCATTCGTCATATTGATATCTTTTGATGGGAAAGGGTTATCAACATTTTGAAACTGTCAATCGAAAGGTCACGATTTTGTAGGTAAGATGGCAGTGTTAACTTAAGAATGACAAAAAATGCACTTAAATTATTTAAATACTGAGGTGACGATATGTATATATATAACAAAATTATACAAATTTAGTAGTTTTGTTGTCACAAATAAACCGCATGTCCCTTCGTTATATATAAGTATGTATGTATGGGTTTTTGTTTTTGTTTATTTTAAGGGATGCGACAAAAACGTCTCTATAGAAAGACCAACTATTCAAAAATTTAAAGGGACAAAGCGCCTCTTTGATGTAGTATTGGTTGTGTACATATATAGCGTAAAACAAAAACAAAAAAATATTTTTACTAACACTCATATAGTTAGTTTTTTTATGTTATTTTTGCTTTGTTATTTGTTCTGGTACCAATACTACTTTATTGAGGCGAATATATAGTAGTATTAGTGTACGAAAAAATGAGTTTGTCTTTCTATATTGAGACGTTTTTGGATGCGATCTTAATTTTAGCAAGGGGAAATATGTGGTACATGATATCAAGGGGAGTATGCTTGTCAGAGGTGGGGACACGGGCGGAATAGTACGGGTAACTGCGTTTTTTCTGCGAAGTCCATATTTTTTAAATCCATCTGGTGAGTGGCTTTGATTTGGTTTGTAGGGGGTTGCAATGGAGCTTGAATGTGATAGATTTTTTATGGAATTTGTTTATTGTCGTTCGTTTTTCTTCACAGTCACATGCATGTAGTCTGTAGAGTGCTTTATTTGTATGAAGGCACTAACACGGTTGTTTTTTCGGTTGGTTTTCGTTATTTCTTGAGCGAACGACGATCGCATGCTATATGTTTTTAAATTTTTATTTATTTTTTTTTTTCTGTTATTCTGCGAATTCATGTGCATGTGTAGTTGCATAGTTTAGCAAGAGCAAAGGGTTATTTATTCAGAGTGGATGATGCGCTTAGAGTCATTTCCTATTGTTGTTTAGATTCGTGGAGCAGTTTTTTTGTGTTTTTCCAATTTGGAAATGTTGGCCAATGGTGATTTGGTGATAGATGTATTTTAGTGTGGAGGAGGGATTTTCTGATTCATACACATAGTTTGTTTCACGGGGGGTAGTGAGATTCTTCATTGCACAGTGTGGAGTGCGGGGCTCTGTTGCGTTTTGGTTTCTAGAACCAGCGATCATGTGTTTTGGTTTGAACTCGTTGATTTTGGGATCGACAGCATTTGACAATTGTTGAACAGTGCATTTAAGACACCAATCATAATTTTGGATCCCATCACATTATTCAAATTATTGTAAAATTAGTTTTTACTTTGGGGTTGGAGTCGGCCTGTTTCACCTGGGCCCCAGGAGAAACCAGCCCCAAGATTACCGAGGTCGTCTCCGTTGTGGAGTGGTGTATAGCATTGGGATACGGGGTCTCCACATTTACTCGAGTTTCTTGGAGAGCAACGAATTCGGGCGATGCTCTTTCATGACTGATGTAGAGCAGACTGATTCCCCTGATTTTCTTAGCGGCTTCACTTTTCGCGTATCGGTCTTGAACTGTGGAACCGTTAATACGCAAAAAAGGGATTCGAGTTGAGTTTTGGCGGTACCCATATTTCCTTTTGTTGATTATTTTAACAGTGAGCTTTTTGTGGAGGTGGGTGGTCGGCTCAGCGATCCCTTGGATCTCCACCACAGCATCCGCAGCTTATCGTGGGAGGTGGCTGGACGAGGATTGGATCGCTGGGCTGACTACTCGCATCCATAGAAAGCCTCAATGTTTAATGTATCAGCAGGGGGGATGGTTGCCGCTAATATTTTAGCCGAGACCCCCACTTATGTTAACACACACGCAGTTTATGATCGGTGGGTGGAAGGTGCAGTGGCTAAGAGGACCAGGGGCGTTTGATGGCACTCTATTAACCATGAAGGAGTATCGCTTGGAGCTCGTTTTCAGGAAACTGGATGGCTAAACAGTGGAGATCGTGTTTCTCAGGGCTGTGCATTGCTTTACAGTATGAGGATGATCTCGGCGGTTGGTGTTGGTTTCCTTCTTGGGCCCAGGGTGAGAGGGGCTGATTTGAATTTCAAAGCGGTTGATAATCATAAGTGTGAGCTGCGTTTGTGCATGCAACTAGCCAACCTGTAGACAGCAATGTGGTGTCAAAGTTGAGAACAAGCTATCAGAAATTTTTATAACTGGCTCTGGGGTACGGCAAGAAAATGTTGTCCTCGATAGTTTTTAATCGAATGTTAGAATTTACCTTTCGTAAAAGTAAAACACCTCAGGTCAACATCTTGTACTGTCGGTCCAACCACCGTCAGTCTAATTTTTTTTGGAAGCCAGGACTCAATGGAGTTTTGTACTTTGCACTGTGTAGTGAAGGGGTTCATTGTTTCCTGTGGGGTGGGGTTGTGTGTGTGAGTCAAAGAATTGTTCTTCTAAATTGGAATGTATTTTTCATCGAGTTGCTATTGGCCGGCATTTCCGAGTTGGAGAGGAATGGGGGATTGTTGTATGGATTTGGATAGCAGTGGGGCGATTTTGGGCGCGTCATCTATATTAAACAAATGAATGTTTTGTTCTTGTTGAATTGTGTAGCTGCATGTGCGCGTGTATTTGTAGAGCACCAGAGGAGGGAAGCAGGATTGGGAAGGGTATGGCATGCGATCGGTGATCGCGCAGGAGGTGGCGGGGGCGGCCGGGGAAACGATTGTTCCATCACCATTAACAATGGGTGGATTGTTTTGGTGTTTTTATATAAGTGAAGTGTATTTTGTATGCGTGTGACTGTGAAGGGGAACGAGTGGCAATGGGACGGGTTCCATGGGGGAAGTCTGTCACATTCAAGCTTTATTGTAACTTTTTGTAGATTGAATTGGTTGCTCACTGGATGGATTTGGAAATTGTGGATTTTGTGGAGGGAGTGTTGTTGCCCGTGATATTTTGTCTGTGTCTTCACTTCTGATATAGTGTGTTTTCTGTGATAGTATGTATATAAAACACGTGTTGATTCTAGGTTTTTTGATATTAAAATGTTAAAAAAGTTTTGAAATTATCCTTTCGTGACTTGTATTTGCATAGTTGTGTTGGTTATTTATTTTATTTTTAGAAATTTATTATCCTTGGTGTTCTTTGTTGCGACATTTTGTTTTAATTTTCTTTAAATACATAGATGAAATATGTATATATATGTATGTACATGTATCACTAGGGTAATTGCTATAAAACGGTGGATTCGATCGAGTTCGAATGTTTAATTGTTTTGATAGGGTTCTATTTGTGGAATTTTCGGGCAGTGCACCGGATAAATTGGCAAAGTGTGGTTCGCAAACGTTTTGCTAATCAATATATGATATTTTATCTTAAAATTATTAAAATAAATAACAATTCTTTAATTACATATGCAAAATATAATGAATATTATGGATAAAATGTTTACTCTAATTTTTTAGTTTTTGGGCTAAAATTTGTAATTCTTGGGTTCATTTAGTTTTGTCGGAGTGTAGAGTGTTTTAGGCTGTGCGTAATATTTGAGTGGACGCTTTTAGGGTTTAAATTAAAATTTATATGTTTAAAAAAGATCCTTTATTTAATGGAGTGAAGTTGTATGAATTGTGTCTGTACCAGAAAAGCTCTGAAGATTTTGTGTTAAACCCAAAAGAATATCCGTATGCCGTTGTTGAAGGCTATCATCCCGAGGATGGTGTATGCCGGCTTCTCCTACAAATTACATGATTTAACGAAGATCTTGGGGGCCGTGAAATGGTGAGTGTCGAATCAAGTATCGCTGCTGCATTTAATTTGCGTACGGGTGACGATGTTGTTTGATTAATTTCGATGTCTTTATATTTTTATATTCTGTATATTCTTGTGTTTCAGATTTGAAGTTGGTGTTTGTATTGTTATGTTATTGTGTGTTATATTATTTCATATCTTTGTACTGTTATATTGTGGTCTGTGTTACCACTGTGGTACGGTACTGAATTAACACCTAATTTTTGGCAACAACGCAACGGAACGAATTAATTAATCTTTATATTTCAAGCGAAACTAATCCAATTTATTACAGCATATGGATTGCAGAATTATAATTTTATTATATTATAATTAATTAAATTATAATTTCAGATTGAAATTAATTCTATTTCTTACAGCCTATGGCTAAGAGCAATTAGTTCATTAATAGATTTTGTTTTCAGGAAACCTCTGCAGATTACAGATGAATGGTGGCGCACTGGAGTTGCTGATAAGAGATGGCAGAAAGCAGAGCAGTACAACAAAAATGTGATTGTCTTACACTAACAGTAGTTTGAATATTGGATACCGGGAAATCGGACCAATTAAGTCATAACTAACATACTTTTCCTTTCCCGAACCCACAAAAATTTACTAACTATTGGCCGTCAAGGTGTCTGTAACCGGGTCGATCTCAATAATTTAACTAGTATCCTTCCATATCCTTCCAAGTATATGCAAAAACGGGTGTACTGTGGGCCCGGCGCTTTCCGGGATATCCTGCTTAATGCTTGGCAGTACATTCAAAATCAATCAATCAATCAATTCAGGGAAACTAAAGAAAGGTTATTCGGTATAAGACAAGAAAGTTCGTTAGGGGAGAAAACTAACAGTAAGGAAAATCCAGCTAATGTTGACACTATATATTAATTAAAATAGCAGACACATTGTCAACTAATACAACTAAAATCTAATATTTTTTCTTTTTTTGTATGGAAAAGATTAATTTTTTTACAAATTAACGTACGAAGTTTGAAAAGTAACAAAAATCTCTTAGAACATTACATAATCAGAAATAAAACACACATTGCAATACTAACAGAAACTTGGACAAAGCCAACAGAAACACTGACTTTCAACAATTTCGATTTAATAACACAAGACAGACTGGACGGCTACAGAGGAGTAGGATTTTTAATAAATAAAAAAATCTCTTGGAAAAAGTTAAATCAGAACAATACATATGACAGAATACAGACTCTGACTGATCACATACAAGACAAAATCAATACAGGCATACTTCATCAACACCAGACATTTCACTATGTAACTACAACTTAATGAACAAATTAACACATTAACAAATTACCTTTACCCAATAAACATCGCATACAAAATAAATGAAAGACACACGAGACAGATTACAAATTGGACAAAAACACTAACAGAAATAAGGAATATAATGTATAACCCAACAAATGACATAGAAACAAGACTAGAAGAAATAATCAACAAAAATATAAATACAATCACTATGAAAGAGTCACACAAGCCGAAATCATGGTGGAACGTCTACTTACAAAGACTTTGGGACATAAAAACTGGAAAACGACAAATATGCAACAGAATCAACTCTATATACAGCGACAGAATTAAAAAAAAAAATCAATTCAAATATTAAAAATAAATATTAGAAGAGAAAAAAGAAAAAGCGGTTAATTTTCTGACAAATATAAATCACAAAACTAATAATACATAAATGTGGAAAAACATAAACAAAATAAAAAACAAAAAACGGTCTAACTACCAAATTGTAAACGATACAAGCCAAGCAACACAATTCCTTAATAATAACGTACTTTCCCAGTTCCACAGAAATTCCACAAATTCCTTTTCCCAATACCAGCTCCACGACAAATACAAACGAATTTAATAGTACTGAAATCTACAATACAATTAAAAACGCAAAAATTCAGCACCAGGCACGGACAAAATCAGTAACAAATTATTAAAACATCTTCCGAACAATAATGACAATTTCATAAACATATTAACTGATCACTTCAATAACATATTAAATAGAGCATGTATTGCTGTAGAGCAATAGAGCATTAGTGTCGTTCGAGTTACAAATTTTTTCGAGAAATTCATAATTATCTACGGGATGTCCACAATAAAAAAATATTTTGCTGTCGAAGGTAATACTTTAGCTACTAATATTCCTTGTTTAAAAATTACAAACAGTTTTATTTTAATAGCTTCATCTTCAAATAATGAAGAAAATGAACCACCGTTATACCATCTTTGACATCTGTTTCAGAAATAAGTGCTGACGATGAACCCGAACTAATGGAATAAGAATTCTCTCCGGCAGGTTTGAATATTTCACAGCGAAATTGTACTTCTTAATATGTAAAGAACTATCTGTACAATTTCTAGGGGAACCGCTCAGAACTGGACATTTTAAAACAGGATATTTCAAAATAGGATTTGACAAAACGAGATAAGGTACAAAACTGGATATTTAACCCGCTTTTAACTGAAAATGATTTTATAATTTATTTTCTTTTTCTTAATTTTTTTAATTAATTTTTCTCACATAGATTCTCTAGAAAAGTTATATTAAGAGAAGAAAAGTTATATTAGAGAAGAAAAGTTATATTAAGTAGAAAAATAAAAAATAGATGAAGATTAATTTTACTGACAGTAAACTCGATCAAGTCAATGATTATTTTAATAAGATGAGAAAAGCAGCAATTAAAAAAAACATTAAGTGAAGGAAAATTCTATCTCTCTGCTTAAAATTATTCAAGTATGAAACCTTATTGGCCATATTCCAGAGGTTTTCCCAAAAAGGTTTTAAAATTAAATTTAATTATACAATTAAAGAAAAAAAAACATTAATTGAAGGAAAATTCTATTTATCTCCTTAGAAATATTCAAGTATGGAACCATACTGGCCTTATTCCAAAACTTTCCCAAAAAATCATTTTAAAAACCCATTTTCATCCTACATATCGAATTTCATCAAAATCGGTTAAGAACTCGGTGAGGTTCTTCCTAATTGGCCATATTCCAGAACTTTTCCAAAAAATCATTTTAAAATCCAATTTTCTTCCTACGTATAGAATTTATCATAATCGGTTAAGAACTCGCCGAGTTCCTTCCTAACTGGCCATATTCCAGAACTTTTCTAAAAAATCATTTTAAGTTTAAGTCACATGTCAAAATATCCTGTTTTAAAATATCCAGTTTTGTACCATATCTCTCTTTGTACCTTATCTCGTTTTAAAATATCCAGTTTTGAATTATCCTGTTTCGTCAAATCCAGTTGTAAAATATCCAGTTTCGCCCGGTACCCAATTTCTAGATATCCAAAAATCGTAACATTGTACGTAGTTACATTACAAAATGGAAAAACGATAAAATTGTAAACCATGGATAAAAGTCAAAACAATCTAGCTTTTCGCAGAGTTTGTAATATTGAGCTACAAGCTAAAGGAGGCATACGTGATTTATAATCAATAAACGCCTTTCAAAGTTACATAATTTTATTTATAAATTTATTGTTCACAATGTATAATTTTATTTATTTTAACTTTACTTTATTTTATACATTAATTTATTATAAAATTTAATTTATTTTATATAATTTAATTGATTTTATTAATTAATTTAATTTACAATTTAATTTATTTTTATTATTTTATTTATTCTTTCTTTCCTTCCTTGTTCGCTCAGTGTAACTCTTTTTGTGAACCTATTTGTAACTTTCCACTCTATAAATCTTTTTTTCCTAAGAGGGAGGCGAAAATACTTATAGTATATCAACCGCATCACAAAAACATGCGGCGACAAGAGATGACAATATTAAAAACATTCGTTTGATTGTATGTTGCATTCAAACGAAGATGCTGTACCTATACACGTCCAGCATAACGGGAATAATTAATTGGCGTGGCATATTTGACCAATTAAAAACATGCACGTATAAAAGTCACATGAAAGTAACTCATTCGAATGCCTTGGTGCATGTTAACAATATTGGAATTAGTTCCATTGAAACATCCTATTTAATTTAGATGGAGACACTAGCCCAATATGATAATTCGATATTTACCGACAATTCCATAAATTGGTAATACTCTTGGCTAAAACCTACAGAGTAATAAACCAATATAAATAAAACAATAAATTGTTTTTATATACACACTGGATACAGTGGAACGAAACATAAAATGTTTCGTATACATTGGAGCGTAGATAAATATTTATTAGAAATTCAACTAAACAAATATTTATCGGTCGCTACACAGCCCATTCAATTTAAAATCGATAGACGCGCTTACCAGTCATAGCAAAAAAGTATGTATGGCGGAAATGCAATTGAGTGCATTTTGTGCACAGTATTTCATTTTTGACAATATTTTGTTGAGGACAAGTTTATCTCCGATGTCGCTTTTAATAAACTCAATATTAACCCCGAGCATTATCAAAAACTTAGATGAGATTTATTTGGGTTCGGAAGTTATACCGGCATTATCAACCAGTCGTGCTATATAAGTAGAAAGGATAAAATAGATTTCAGATCTACTTGTTTAAAATTCTATATTGAACTTTGCAACCATTTATCAAAAAACTTTGATTTTAACGATAAATTTTTATTATCAGCAGAAGCCATAGCTTTCGTAAATGTGATTAGGAGAAAAAATATTTATATTACAAATATATGCAGCTTATTACCCCATATCATTGAGTATTAAAATTTAAAAAAAAATTGATGAATGACGAGAAATTCGACGTCTTGAATTTAAATCTTTAAATATTGACGAAACAACGGCAGTTGATGAATTTTGAAATACGATATTTACTATTTAACGTGGACGATCGCTTTCATAAATACTGTTATAACGGCTGTACTCACAATACCAGTAGAACCGGCTAAAGTGATAAGATTTTTTTCACCAATTAATCTCAATAAAACTAAGATTAGATCCGGAAACCTTAACCGGAATATTATTAATAAAAGATTATATGAGAAAAATAAACAACAATTGCATAACACTTCAACATGACAATAAAATGTTGAAAATCTAATACCCCTATTATGGTTCTCACTTTACCCTACGGTTCACCTCTCCTCACCTCACCTCAAAGATTTATGCCTCTATTATGGTTCTCACCTAACCTCACCATACTTCAAAAATGTGAGGTGAAATGATCACATCAATATTTTGGTATTATCGTTCTCGCGGTGAGATGAGGTGAGGTGAATAAAGTGTCATATCAGTTCATCTACAATATATTGGTGATTAGTAGAAAAATAACGGAAGGCAAAAGCGGGTTCATTTTTTTATTATTTATATATATATATATATATATATATATATATATATATATATATATATATATATATATATATATATTTATATATATATATATATATATATATATATATATATATATATATTTATATATATATATATATATATATATATATATATATATATATATATATATATATATATATATATATATATATATATATATATATTCAAACAAAATAAATTTTAGTTAATTTTTATCACAGAAAAACTATTTGTAAACACACAAATTTTTAACATGAAATGTCAAACATTATAAAATTTACTTGTTCCAACATAAAAAAAACTACGCACAGCTGCTCACCAAAAATTAGGTGAGAATTATAATACGAAATAATGAGTTAGGTGAATCTTTCAGGTGGGGTGAGGTGAGATGAACCGTACGATGAGGTGAGAACCATAATAGGAGTATTAACCAACTCTTAATTTGGTATTACGATTCTCACTTATTTTGTGGTGAGCAGTAGTATGCGGCGCCGTGCGTTATTTTTTTCTTTATGTTGGTACAAGTACTTTTTAATATGTTTTGACATTTTATCATATTTCATGTTGTGATTTTATGTGTTTACAAACAATTTTTCTGTGATAAAAATTAATTTAAATTTAAATAGCGTGTGTATAAAAATATTATTTTGGCGATCATGATAAGCAGCATTAATTTATTTTTTGACGAATGATTTTTTAAAGTAATACCATAGACAACTATAGATGACGATTTTGTATGGGCGAAAAATTCCCATAAAAAAACTAAAATATTTTATGAAAATTATTTTTGTACTTTTTAACAACAAGGTACACAGTATTTGGCCATTATCTCTTTGCTTCTTTCTAACTTACATGAATTGTAAGTGCCAAACTCATAAAAAATCTAAATATTTTTTTTTCCGTATTTCATTTGTCAAACCAAAAACGTCTCTATAGAAAGACCAACTATTCAAAAATTTAAAGGGACAAAGCGCCTCTTTGATGTAGTATAGGTTGTGTACAGATATAGCGTAAATCGAAAACAAACAAAAAATATTTTTACTAACACTAATATAGCTAGTTTTTTTTATGTTATTTTTGCTTTGTTATTTGTTTTAGTACCAATACTATTTTATTGAGACGTATATGTAGTAGTATTAGTGTACAAAAAAATGAGTTGGTCTTTCTATAGAGACGTTTTTGGTCAAACAATAACATATTTTTTATGATATCCTCCCTCCAAACACCTGTATATGATCCTATATTAACAAACTGTTGAATGGTGAAAATTTTGTCATCAGAAAAGACAATTTTTGGAATCTCATCACGTTCGGCCAAGGCCTTCAATGCTCGTGTTCTTTCAAGCCTAACTTTTTTTCTGCCTCCGTAAGATCTTGTACTTTTTGTATCTTGTAGGGCTTCAAGTGTAGTTCATTTTTCAAGTGTAGTTCATATGGTTTAAATGCTGTATCGTGAAACATGTAGACGTGCGGCTAATTAATTGGCACTTTGACGAGGATTTCGTTGGATTCGTTTCTTTACCTTACGTATAATTTTTTTTGATGTTGCTGTCTTTTTAGGACCGCCTCTGTTGCGTTTAGCGATGCTACCAGTTTCGTTGGATCGAGTTATGGTTCGATATACAAACATTTTATTCACATTCAAATGCTGGAGCTGACGAACTATTGCTGTTTGTGAATTTCCACCCAAATACAGTGCAATTACACTATTACGTTTGAATTCCATTACGATTTTTTTTATTAAGATATTAATTTAGAACAGTTATTTGTTGACCAAATGTAAACAACTAACCAAACCTAAATCTGTCAAAAAATTGACGCGTGAAAATGACAACTACACAAATGACAGCAGAGTGAAGTCAGTAACATTTGGTCTCAGCCACCCTGTATATATATCTTGTTGCTTGATATTATTTTAATAACTCGAGTTTAACAGTGCAAAGTTATGATAAACGTGTTTTTTAAACATTTAATTAAATTCTAAAGTTATTACAATAATAGTCAAACATATCGTTTTAAAATAGGTAAAATAGTTAATGAACGTCAAGAATGGCAAGTGAAATGGATTTAACAAATTAACAAAATAAAATATTTAAGTTTAGAGGAATTAAATTGTTAAACCCTTATTTATTTTAACCGGTTATATGTCAAGAAAAAATTGGATTAAACAGTAAAATGTTGACATGTGAATACGGGGAAATAAATATGCAAGCATATAAGCAGCTCGGCATTACGGCCGAAAACCCTTATTTTATATTAAGTGGCAAAAAAGTGTTTTCACAGTACGATCCTTCACACTTGATGAAATCAGTCCGAAATGCATTTGTTGGTAACGAAATATTACATAGTGAAATTGGAACAGCTGATGTAGATGTAATTAAAAAAATTGTTGAACGAGATGCAACGAACAAATGTAAATTATTACCAAAGATAGGCCGGAAACATTTAAACCCCAATTCATTTGAAAAAATGAACGTTCCGTTGGCCGTTCAAATTTTAAGCAACATCGTCAGTTGCGCTATTCGAGTCGCGCTGCAAACATATCCATAGAAATTTTATCTTCATCTTTGGAAAACGCATTGTCAACGGCCAAATTCGTGGAACAATTTAACAACATTTTCGATTGTTTAAACTGCCGCAATTTAAATTCGATATCATTGTTCGAAAAGCCATTAAAGCAAGGCAATGACATTTACCATTATTTAGTAGAAAGTTTAGGCTTTCTGGGTAAATTGAAAATTTTATCGAAAAATGAAAATTATTTCAAATTTATTAAAGGCCTTCGTTAACTATCAACGCTCAGGTAATTTAGTCGTCCATTTAACAATTAACAACGATATCGAATTTGTTTTAACAGGAAAAACTAACCAAGATGGCTTAGAAAATTTTTTTCCCGACTCCGAGGTATGGATGGTTTTAATTACACACCCAGCAGTAATGAAATCGGAATCTATTTTGCAAATATAATTGTGACCAAATTATTATTTAAATCGGAGCACTCAAATTGTTTGGCAGGTGACGGTAACATGGTAGAACTAGAATGGGATAGTTTTCAACACCTTTACAAAGAATGTTAAGTGCAAAAATGCGATTCTATGAGGACGTTTCAATTCAGGATGAGTATTTAAATATGCATAGCTTGATTGCAATGACGATATAATTTTAAAAAATGCTATTTCGTATTATGCAGGTTATTGCGCATTTAAAAAATTAGTTGTAGTAACTGTCGAACTAAATTAATAAAACAAAATAATGAAATGCCAACGATGGTCGATACATTTATAATAGAAAAAAAATTTAACAAATCTTCAACTTTTGATTCATTTAAAGCGCCGACAGTCATCTATGCTGATGTTGCAAGCACTTGTTTAAAAATATTCTAACAAAAATTTAAAATTGAATGTCATCTTGCAAATGTTTGTGTCTGAGCTACTAAAACATGTATAACGATTATTAAGCGGGATTTTCCAGAGTTTTTGCCCTTAGAAGGCACGTGTTATGAACATTTAACAACACTAATAAAGTTTTTTATTCTTGTTTTAATAAAAAAAAAAATCTAAAAAGGCCAATTTTCAAGTTTAAGTAATAAAAATAAAGGTTTAGCATTGTCAGCTCCAACTCATGCTTCAAAAAGATTAAAAATTCTAAACAACAAACAAATAAATAGTTTAAGCTCAAGTAAATTAAATGTTGTAACGTAAATGAAAAGGTCTAAGATTCATCTACTGTTTCGTATTTTACTTTAGGCACCTAGGAACTCCGACTCTGATTTAACTCTGACCTAAAAAATCTATATTACTATACTGGATAACTTCAAAAATAACTAAATTCATCATGAAAACAAATCGCTGCCAAAATAGAAATTTATAGAAATAATATAAGATAATTATAAATTTATATTGTATATTTGAATTCTCATATTTAACCGGTATAATTAACAGGTATTCAAAATGAATTTAAGCCTAAATAAGGAGGTCAAACGAACAAAAGTCAAAGAATTTAATTTTAAAATTAAATTATATGTAATATTTTCTTGATCAGAGTTTTATGTAGTTATCCCTGATCGTAATGCATTGCACAAAGGATTTTTAGTCGTGTCGTTTTAATTTCGTGTACGTTTGTCACACTAAAATCAAAGTCAATGCATTAAAGAAATCTGAGAAAATAAACTGAAACCGGCTACATACGTGATGAATGTAATAATTATTGTAAGTTATATTCATTCTGACTAAACATTATTATTTAATAAAACGGTTTGCTTAAAAATAATTTTATTATAAATAATTTTATTATAAATTATATCTTTAAATTCATTCAATCCTTAAATTTATTAAAACAACACAACACCACATAAAAATACCACTAGTGTTTTTTGGATTTTCTAGCAATATCCAAATTGAATTGAACTTTTCAATAATCTTTGTGTTAGAGAAAATTGGTAGTGAGAACACAAAAACCGACATACAATTACATATTTTTTATTACATACAATTCTCTGCCAATTATAGCTGCCTATAGGGTAAGACGCGAATTTAAAATTAGATGTGCTTCCGTTCCTCAAAATGTTACGCTTCGTCCCTTATATATATATATATATATGTATATATATATATATATATATATATATATATATATATATATATATATATATATATATATATATATATATATATATATTTATATATAAAAAACTTACCCGCTTTTGGCTTCCATTATTTTTATACTAATCACCAAGATAGTGTACGTGAACAGATTTGACACTTTATTCACCTCACCTCGAGAACGATAATACCAGAATATTGATGTGATCACTTCACCTCACATTGTTGAGGTATGGTGCGGTGAGGTGAGAACCATAATAGGGGCATAAATCAAAATGTATATAAAAAGTGATAGAAACCAGATATTATGTCGGTAGATTTAGTTTTAAGAAAAGTTTTGTCAAGTAGGCTGTTATTCTTATTATTATAAAAGACTATTTGTTTTTATTTTTTATTGATTAAATTCAATTTTTGTTAAATAATAACAACCAAGAAGGTTTGTTATGTAAATGTTGTTTTTTTTAAATTCCCTCTTTAAAAAAAAATGAAATTTTCATTTTGCGTTATATTAAGTTTTTGTTTTTAAACCATATGGCAACACTGTGTATAGTGAAATTGTAAAATTCATTAGAAAATATTTTTTGAACTTTAATGGAAAATAAGTGAAGTTTAGCCCATCCAGAATTGTCAAATTCATCTTATACTAGTTTTTTGAACATTTATCGGACATTCATAAATTTCTAAACTATGTTCTGATTATAATGGTTGATATGTGTATTTGTATAGACTCTCAACAATTGTATATCTATAGTACGTATATACAAAAAGGCATCATATATTTAGTCCACACATACCAATTTGGTATAACATTGAACCGATCACAATCCATTTTTTTTATAAAAACGCTCGTAAAATTATCAAATTTAAATTAAATTTAATAAAACTAATCCCACTTTAATTAAATAATTTTTTTTTGCTGTATCCAATGTTACTGTTTTATTGGACCACCCTATTTAACCATATATACTGCAAAATTGTCATAAAATCAATATCAATTTGTGCTAAACTGACCAGATCACTATAATAAAATTTTATTTACAAGATAATAATTAACTTAAAGGTAATAAAATAAGTTGGTATTTTTGATTTTAAATAATTTTTTAAGATTGGCTTGACTGTTGTGTCACGTAGCATCGGACAATGAGTAAATTTGAAAGAAATCAAATTTCTAATAATATTTTTTTTTTTTTTAAATTACATTTTCACAAGAAAACTTGTTTCAAGATCAAAAGCATTTTTATTGCTTTGCTTCATGTTTATTTTTTACTACAAAAGGTTTTCGCCGTTGCAAGTAGGAGCTATTAGTAATATTTATAAGATATATACACGTATATACGCGGCACCGTTTTTTCTTGTGTGCCCACAAATCGCAAAATGTTAAGAGGTGCTAATGATTTTATATCGTCTCTGTGCTATGTAACATAATAACAACAACAACATCATTTATGTATATTAATTTTTTAATTAGAAATTAATTGCAAATGCTTAGATTTTTTTTGCGTTCGAGTTATTTTCATCGCGCTGCTTCTTCATTCTCATTTTATTTTGTTTATATGCTATACGGAATATGCTGAACCCACGCCTATCTTATACAATGTGTTAGATTACCATAGTCATGTAGTTTTTATGCAATAAATAAGTTTCTGTTTTTTTTTTAACTTTACTTCTGCTACCAATTTCAATTTATGCTATACTTTGATGTTTCTCTATGCGATCTCTTTATATGTGGCTTAAGACATTTCTTACACACAAAATGTTATAAATTTATTATTGTTGATTGGATTTATTGTTATATGAAATAAAATTGAAAGGTTATTATTTTAGGTTTCTTACAGTTTATTTTATTGGACGTTTCTGTATGGTGATGGTGGTTTAACACGCTACAAAAATTTTATCGGATTTCCCACGCACAAAAGTTATATGATATATATATATATATATATATATATATATATATATATATATATATATATATATATATATATATATATATTGTTGGTTTTTTGCAAATTAAGTGCAACATTCTGCAAATTAAACGAAACTATTTGCAAACTAAGTGAAACTTTTTACTAAATTAAATGAAACAATTTGCAAATAAATTGAAACCCATAAAATTTTATCTCTAAATTAAAATAATTTTTTTTAAACAAATTAAAATCATTATAACTTCTAAGTCAGCGCTTTCCCTGCCGCTGCTGATGGGAGTCTCACCATCATATCCAAAATAAAGTTGGAGCAGTCTGTGGCTGTAACAGAATTTACGCTCTGTGTAATCACCTCGACAAGATTTTGGTCTAATAAAAGATACTATAACAAATCTCAAGCTTTGGATCTAATTTTTGAGAACGCTTTTTCTATTGGATTTAACATCGGGGAGTATGGTGGAAGATACTGGATGTGGTTTTGGAATGTTTCAATCTGCTCCTTTACTTCTGACGTTTTATGAATCGGGGTATTATCCATTATAAAATAATAATTGAGAGGAAGCCACAAAACTTACTTCCATTGCATGTCGAATTTTATATTATTTTACGATGGATAATACCCTGATCAGTTAAACCCGCTATAAGTGTGACATTTCTACCTCTTAATGAAAGGAAAATGATACGAGCCGGTTTATTTTTTTAGACCTCGCATGCTTTCGACGCAAATGCAGGTTAAACCCGGATTCATTGATGAATGTCAAGGTTGAGCCCATGCTAAAATTTTTCAACACTAATATTTTGAAAAAAATAAAATTAAATAAAAAAAACAAATTATGGTTAAATACTTGAAAACTGCATGGCATTTTCCTCAAGGCTATTGTTCTTGGCGAATTCATAGACTCCATTTCCAGACTAGCCAATTTCAATCCGAAGTTTACTTAGGCCGGTTTGAATGTTTGAGAGGCTCAGTGGTAAGATTTTGTTTTGCAAGTTTTTGTTTGATAATAGCCAACGTAAAACCAGGGTTAGTTTCATCTATCCGTTCAGTTTTGGTTAATAATTCTGCGGTTAGTTTTGTCGGTCGATTTCCTCCTCTCTTTTTTATTAACAATTCGCACTCATTTTGTCTGTAACGACAAAGCACTGTTTTAGCAGAGTTAATATTTAGTCCGGCGATATTTACCGCAATTCGGACTATTTCCCCTCCTTCAAACAGTTTTAATAAAACGCAAACAATTTTTAAATCTTGATGACAAAAAATCAGATAAATAGAACTATCATTGTATTGGAAGCTTTTGGAGGTTTGTTACGTGTCCACTTCACGTTTTTTAATTAATAAAAATAAAAGGTTGCACTCCCCAGCATCAGCTGAGTGAAAAATGTTTTTTTTTTTTAAAACAAGTTTAAGAACGGGAGAAAAGAGAGTTGGTATAATTTCGTGGGTATGTAAAAAAAAAGTAGGGGTATGGATGTTTTGTGTTTTTTTAACATATTTGCGGTGAGAGGCTTCTTTATTGGCGGTTGTTGTTCTACAGTCATGATTATGCCAAGGATTGCCTGATTTTTTTTATTTGGCTTAGAGAGACTGGAAGGAATGAACTGTTTCTTTGGAACCGCTCGGAACTGGACATTTTAAAACTGGATATTTCAATACAGGATAAGGTACAAAACGAGATATGGTACAAAACTGGATATTTAAAAACCGGATATTTCGACATGTGATTTAAACTTAAAATGCTTTTTTGGAAAAGTTCTGGAATATGGCAAGTTAGGAAGGAACTCGGTGAGTTCTTAGCCGATTATGATGAAATTCGATATGTAGGATGAAATTGGGATTTAAAAATGATTTTTGGGAAAGTTCTGGAATAAGGCCATTAAGGTTCCATACTTGATTATTTCTAAGGAGAGAAATAGAATTTTCCTTCACTTAATGTTTTTTTCTTTAATTGTATAATTAAATTTAATTTTAAAACCTTTTTGGGAAAACCTCTGGAATGTGGCCAGTAAGATTTCATACTTGAATAATTTTAAGCAGAGGGATAGGATTTTCCTTCACTTAATGTTTTTTTTAATTGCTGCTTTTCTCTTCTTATTAAAATAATCATTGACTTAATCGAGTTTACTGTCAGTAAAATCTATTTTTTATTCTTCTACTTAATATAACTTTTCTTCACTTTAGAGAATCTATGTGAGAAAAATTAATTAAAAAATTAAAGAAAAATAAAATAAATTATAAAATCATTTTCAGTTAAAAGCGAGAATATTTTATTATTTAATATAAACAAGATCGAGTTCTATACTGAACATTACATTAAAAATCATGTACATAATATAATACATACATATTGTTATTTAGTAGCGATAGAAAAATTCAAATCTTGAACACTTAAAAAAAGTAATTATTTACGATTTGGAAATTCCTTATTTTGTCACTGTTCGATATCACAGTTACAACCTCCAATTTTGATACAATCTACAATTCCCATCCTACATATAAAATTTCATGATTATCGGTCAAGAACTCGCCGAGTTCTTTCCTAATTGGCCTTATTCCAGAACTGTCCCAAAAAATCATTTTAAAATCCCATTCCCATCCTACACATAGAATTTCATCATAATCGGTTAAGAATTCATCGAGTTCCTTCCTAATTGGCCATATTCCATAACTTACCCAAAAAATCTTTTTAAAATCCTATTTTCATCCTACATATAGAATTTCATCATAATCGGTTAAGAACTTGCCGAGTTCCTCCCTAATTGGCCATATTCCAGAACTTTTCCAAAAAATCATTTTAAAATCCAATTTTCTTCCTATATTTCGAATTTCATCAATATCGGTAGAGAACTCGCCGAGTTCCTCCCTAATTGGCCATATTCCAGAACTTTCTCCAAAAATCATTTTAAAATCCTATTCCCATCCTACATATAGAATTTTATCATAATCGGTCAAGAACTCGCCGAGTTCCTTCCTAACTGGCCATGTTCCAGAACTTTTCCAAAAAATCATTTTAAAATCCCATTCCCATCCTACATACAGAATTTCATCATAATCGGTTAAGAACTTGTCGAGTTCCTTCCTAATTGGCCTTATTCCAGAACTTTCCCAAACAATCATTTTAAGTTTAAATCACATGTCAAAATATCCTGTTTTGAAATATCCCGTTTTGTAACATATCTCGTTTTGTACCTTATCTCGTTTTAAAATATCCAGTTTTGATATCCAGTTTCGACCGGTACCCGTTCCATTCGCGTGAGAATGACAGACGAAACCAGAATGGTTGCATTGTCAATATTACCGAAGGGAAAACAAGAGTACCATTTGAACTCTTGAAAGAACTTGTTCATTCCTTCCCAGTCCACATTTTGACAGTGCCATAATCGACGTTTAGGTGGATTATTCATTTGGCACGACCACGACATTGGAAATTCCGCTGTAATAAGCCAATGATCAGAGTTTCCCAAAGGAGAACTGACGGAGATACTGTATTTCTCCGCATGAGAAGTTAAAAACAGATCCAGTAAATGACGCGTAGATGCAAAACACAGCTTGTGATGATGAACTACCTTCAAATACTGAGAAAACATGGATATATATATATATATATATATATATATATATATATATATATATATATATATATATATATATATATATATATATATTTATATATATATATATATATATATATATATATATATATATATATATATATATATATATACATATATATATATATATATATATATATATATATATATATATATATATATATATATATATATATATATATATATATATATAACGAGATTTACTGGAGGTACCTAGAATTACTATTCTAAGATAGTTATAGAGATAAATGCTTTATTTGACTCTCATATAGTAGTGGACCGGCTATCATATAGTGTTGGACTGGCTCATCCTAAACGTTGGACCACAATTTTTGTAGCAAATAGAGTCAGCAAAATGTTACAATCCTACAGTAAAGAATAAGTTTAGTTAAATACGGGTAGAATCTTGTCAAACAAATGAGAAACATAAGAGAAAAATTTGGCCGATAAAAGTTTTTGCTTCGACCAATACCTATCTCGACTATTTCATAAAAAATTCTCCATCTTTCACTGGATGTCAAAGAGGAAATTTATTAAGAACAAGGGAGAAGAAGGCAGCAACTAAAGAGGAGATCGAATCGACTAAAATTATTCTTATTCTACATATCCAGCAATTAGCATTGTACGGCGACGATTTTGGACAATTAGCGGTATAGAGTAAGTTTCCAGAGAAATCGTTCACAAGTGTATCAAGCAAAATCTACGAACAGAAAGCCGGCTAATAGAAAATCTGCCTCCAAAACATGCCTAAAAGGATGAACATATATCCTTTTCGCAAAGTAGGCGTCAATTATTGTGGGTCATTTACAGTATAACCAACACTTGGTGACAGATACCAATCAAGGTATTCGTTTGTATGTTCATTTGCTTGGCCACAAGGGCAGTTCACATCGAGACTGACAAGAGAAAGTTTACTTACGTCAAAGCATCTGATATAGCTGCATCACTCATACAGCACAAAATAACTTGGAAGTTTAATCCACCGGGAGCACCGCGTTTGGGAAGCATCGGAGAAGCAGCAGTGAAGCAGACAAAAATACATGTAGGAAGATTGGTCCATTCTTATCCATTCTTACTCTTGAATAGTTTTTCGCATTAATGAAAAAAATAGAAGCAAAAATGAACTCAAAACCAAAGCGGTGGCCTACGCTGAAGACATAGATTATATACCATCAGCCCACTTCTTAATTGGACATATACCTTAGTGGACATTGCTGATGACGACGTGACGAAACGGAAAATGTCACCAATTACTAGATCGCAATTAGTCAAAGAGATTCAACAACACGTTTGGCAGCGATGCCATCGAGACTACCTATAACATTGCAAATGGACGAGTGTGCCTGATAACTTGACCGTAGGAAACATCATAGTAGCTGCCAAATTAAACTTGCCATGTAACTGTTAAGGGCCGGATATCGCATTATGAGCATTCAATAATTTTAAGAATAATTTGGTAAAGATATTTACATGAAAATTATCAACAGGAATAAACTGTCAAATAACTAATCGTCACGTCCAGGGCAAATCAACAGTTTAACATTATGTATATGCACGTTTGTAAATGCAATGAAATAATATTTTGCCGCAAATTTTGATGATAACATTTTTATATTTTTTAAGTTTTAAGAAAATTGGCGATCGCATCTTGCTCAAAAATATGCTCAAACAAGAATATAATATAATTGGACATTCCATCAAATGAAAATATAATTTAAATATCCAATTAATACGAAGCAGGTTTTAAATACAATGCGCCATGAGTTTTATAGTTTATGTATGTATGCGCATAAGCAGCATAACTTTAAAATAAAAATTCCTCTTATCTTTCTGACATCTTTTTGCTGGCCATTATCTCATCACAAGTTTTTTGTGTGTGTTTTTTTTTTTTTGTTTTTATTTTTTATTTTTTTGACCAAATGTACAAATATACACACACAACATTTTAAAACTTGAAGAAAACCAAATTTATGATTTATTGTACGGCTGTTTTATCATAATTTTTTGATCTGAAAGAGAATAAAAATATGATAATGTAAAAACATAACCGCGCGTACCATATATGATACAGTACGGTGCAATGAAATCTGATCAATGAAAAAAGTTGGTTTAGTAAAAAGTACACAGAAATATTAAACTGTAACTTCCAAAAAATATTTATTAGAGCGCAACAAACTTAGTCTTATTTGACTGGTAATTTTATAGGCTTTAATCTCTAGAATCCGCTTTTACATTATTTGTACCCACGTTAATATTGAAAACATTTTTTTTATCAGTAAACAGTAGGCTATGATTATCAACTCCTTTGTTTAAATGTTGAAAACAAAATTAAAATATTTTCATTAGTTTTGAGAAATTGTCTAGTGTTGTTTCAGTGTTGTGAATCAAAAATGATTTAAAAAAAAATTAATATTATTAGTTCTCAAGTGAGAAGTACGTTGATATTCATTTTGTTTACGGATTTTGTGATGTTAATGCATCTCTGGCTCGCAATGAATGAAAAAGAGAACTAATACATTGAATACACACAGCAGCTTAATTGTTAAAGGAAGAATTTAAATAACCAAAGGCATACTGAAACTAATATTAGCCCTTATTCATGGATTGTCAAGGTAAATTAAAATTAAGTAAAATAAAATTATAACGGAGAAAAACTAAATTTTATTAAAACAAATTTTACTATAAAGCATCATACCTCTCACACGGATGCAGATGCAAGATAATCACTTCGATCTTAAAAATAGCCGGTAAAAAAAGATATAATTTGTTGCCGTCAATTTTGGTATTTACAGTATATTGGCTATGCCAAATTTGCATAGCCAAATACTAATGAAATACAATTTTAATAAGTTTGATTTAAAGGAAATTTTTAGAAATTGACTCACATATGAGTTTAGTTGTACTAATTATTATTTTGATCAGGTCTTACATCTAAGTTGTAAAAGATGAAATAAATGATTTCATTTCAGATTCGGTTAAAAATTTAAATTTTTTCACAACATTAGTACTGTTAAGTTAGAATTCAAAAGTTGAATGACGATATTATATGCGCGGTGCTTGCCTGTTCCGCAACCATGTATGGTTGTCTTAAAAGGCGGTAGTCTTAAGAAATGTGTTAACAAAATGTGTTAATCTTAAATAATAATTTGTATAATTCATTAATTGATAGTTAAAGTGTTATGAAATATTCTTTTGAAAAGTGGCAGTTGCATAGAGCGGTAATTAGCTACGATGAGTGATAATTTGATCTTTGATGTTATTTTTAATAAAATTTTATGTGTTGAAACGTATCTCCCGCGTATGATAGCTAACTATTTTACGATTATTATACATTATGCTATGAATTTATTTGATTAAATATTCCTATAAATATTTTTGTTTTGACGCATCCATAATTCTGTAATCCCACCAAACGATAAAATTTCTATATTAAAAAATCGAATTTCGGTGATTTACAGTGTCATGCCAGTAGACCATGTACCGGTCATCTAATTTCGTAATACAATTGACAATAACCATTTTGCAAACACTGTATCATTACCAATAAACTATACGATAATTATATTTATTCTAAATAAAATTGCAAATGATGGAGGCCATGTTACATGGGACTATAATTTACAATATCTTGCGAAACAATGTTAAATGTTTGGCACAAAGTAAATATTCAACATGATTATATGTCAGAAACACCCTCTAACTATTTATGCTATTTATAGAATAATTTCCATCGATTTCGGCTGTGTATTATAACGGTAAGCAGTACTTCAGCGAACAATTAAGCAATATTGATAGCATATGGACAACTCAAGACTTGCTTAATAATATAGGTTGTGCCTCATATAACTTCTTATTTTGACATATGTAAACATAATCGTTATTCTTGTTTTGTGTAACTGTTTAATAAAATATAAACGGAAGCGGTTTCTGTTCTCGTTTCTAGATTAATATGATAAAAAATAAAAATTACCTCTGCTTTACACATATTTATGGTGTTCGCAGGTACATGTTCGATAATTTGAGCTACTTCACACGTAACTGATAGTGGTTGAGTTTAGGACCCTGATAAATTTATAATCTGACATCTGTACAACAAAATGGAAGAGAATAAATGTAAAGCACAATCGAAAATTGTTTAAAATAAGTTCAACTGTTGCAGGAGCAACTGGCGGTTGATAGAGTCAAATGATTGAAAAAAATCCAATAACGCAACTACAGCAAAAGATCGATAGACTATTACTTGTTTTCCCATATTCGTGACTCTAAGTTTTCACAACTTAATTCCAGAATTTAATCCAGAACCTCTTATAATAAAGAACATTAATCCTCATTTGGTAACAGTTTATTCCGTATGCTAAAGACACAAATCTTATCAAAGTCATCCTGTGGTCCTTCACAATCTTTCACATTATTTATACCTGAACCTAATTTAAGGTTAACCGCTAAACATAGAAGTTTATGACTGATGACGTCCATCAAATCATTTATAAAATTGAAAATACTAAAGGACGCAATGTAGAACCTTGTGGAAATCTAGATGCAGCAATGAATTCTGTGAAGAAGCAACCATTTAAACATACTCGAGGAATAGCGAGAAGACAAATAACATATTAACCATAACGAAAGATTTGAAAGTAATCCAATTATGATAAGCTTATTATAAGATAAGCAAGGTTCAGTGCTAGGACCTTTATTTTTTTAGTGTATGTAAATAATGTTTTTCAGAAGCAATTTTTAGGATCTCTCACTGCCTTTGCTGATGATCTTTTTTTTATCTACGCTAGCTTCGGTTTTGAAGAAAACATCACTCGTTGTGAACATGATTTAAATATTCTTTAGGAATGGCTTAGGGCACACAATTTTGATCTGAGTGGGAAAACTAAGTTAATGCATTTTAGAGATTCTCAATCAACGAATCTTCAAACAACTTACCATACCTTTGAATGCCGCGGTTACCTACAATGTCCGTCAAATGAATGTTTCTTAAATAAATTCGGTCAGTGATTTTCACTACCTAGGGGTTGTAATAGATAGTGATTTGAATTAGAAGATGCACATTCAAGGATTGAAATCTAGACTTTTAGCTGTCTCTAGGAAAATGTATGTTCTGCGGTTGTATTGTCCGCCATATTTACTACGAATGATATATTTTGCCCTTGCAGAGTCGGTTTTACAATACGGTCTATCAGGTTGGGGTGGTGCATGCAAATCTACATTACTTCCAATATATGTTCGTCAAAAACAGTTGCTGAGAATTCTAAGCTACAAACCTTTATATTCGCCTTCGTGGCCCATATTTCAAAAGTTAGGTATTCTCCCATTAAGACATATTTATGTTTTTAAGGTACTTAGAATATTTTACATCAAAAATTGTGGATGTATCGGCTGCGATTAAATCTATTGAGAGTACAGTTTAACCCGTTATTAAAACATGACTGCATATTCCTTTTAACAAATGTGATATTTAGGAGCTTTCGTGTAGCATTTTGTAATAATGACAAAAAAAATTGTGGTAAGCTTGAGGAACTCCTAATTTTGGAGAATTCCGTCTCAAATCATCTAACCAGTATCTAAATGTCGTTGGTTTATTAAATGAAACTTTGTTTTCTGGCAAACGTAAGCTATTCCAAGATGCTAACTTAACAGGTGAAGGTGAACAGGTGAAGGTCGTTTTCATGGACTCGAGATGGAAAATAAATTGCAGATGTCCTTGTTGTCTGGGTTCTCTAAAGGTTTTAAAAAGTCTCGCAATTTGAGTTAATGTTAAAGGTATCAGCAGCAATATTAAATATGTCAGTTGCTCTGACCCTCAAATTTTGGTGCTGGATCCTATTTTGTTTCTTGCAAATCTTATTGCAACTAAATGATGACTTATCAGTTTTAAAAGACTGGCTCAGATTGCATAGAATGGTGTTGAGTTCAAAACCACGTTTTATGCCATTTCTTATACGCAACCAAATTGATGGTACCCCTGATGATATAAATTCACCTTCCATTGTTTGTTAAGGTAACTATAGTAACTATAGTACACTATAGTGTAAAATGAAATATGCAGCCAACAATATCAATTTTGAGTTCCAAAAACTTAAAATCAAAAAACGTCCGGAATTCATTACACAGTACTGTATATATTTATATTTACAGTCATGTCAATTCGATTAATAACATTTTGTTATTTTATCGTACACACACACCTAAAATATTGTTATAAGATTTGATGTCGATATCATTTCTTTTATACACGTTTAAATGTATGTTGAATACTTTTTATGAGATTAGATATTTGCGTGTCTAACGCAATGCTTCAACTTATTCATTCTATACTCGTATTTCAGAAGTAAATGCATTCATAAACATGTTTAACGGGCAACTTTAAACGGTGAAGAACTGTAAATAAAATGTGATGCCGGGCTGGCTTTGCGTAAATTGAGGTTTGTTCTGTTTTGATTGAAAACATGCTGTATCAGAAGAAATGTTGATGGAGCAATCAAACACATTACTACTATGTGATTTTGTGAAAAACTCATAGCGGTCTACCATAAAATCGGATCAAAAATATATTATGGGATATGCACAGGTTTTGGATTCTACTGAGCAACCGAAAATTGGGTATTCATTTTTTTCTAAATTTTTTAACTACTGATACTTTTAAATTATTTTGCTCAACTCTATATATATTATGCAAGTCCTCGGGCTTCTCATCACTATATATTTGAGAAAGGTATCTGAAAAGATTTGATTCCCAAACTCTCTGATACGCCTTAAAATACGCCCGCAGAAACGCCAACAGAGTTCGATTAACGTGCTCTGAGATATTAGTCTGAATATTTACCCGTGAATGCGTGCTGAGCCCGAAATTTTTTACATAGCTTTTGCAAAAGAAGAGGTTTAAAGTGCTTACCATGATCTGAAAGGATATAACTACCGAAACTCCAAAGATCAAAAGTATCCCGGCTTTTAAGAGCTTACACATATTTCAATAGCTTTTGCTTGAGGATCCAAGGTGCCTACGGCTGTGACTGGAGGCTTTTCTGCATTTTCCGAATCTTTGTTATATTCAATCTTGAAATTAAAACCCTGAAGTGTCAACCTCGGGTAGGATAGTGTAACGCGATGAACGAAGATTCTATTTTATCAGTCAAACATAAGTTTAAGTGCTTTTTGAGAAACCACGTGGTTAAGTGCTTTTTCAGAAACGAGAGCTAAAAACGTGAAATACTCGGTAATAAATCGGATCCAATGACGCCAAGAAATCTTCGTATTGGTTTCAAACCTTTTCATCGACTTCATAATTTAAGTATTCAATCTCCTTCAGAAAGAATCTGTTCTTTTGGACGTTCATCGTCAGCCCAGCTTTTGTCAATCTTTCGAGGCTGAATCCAAAAAAAATTTACCAAAACTCATTCTTTAAATCCAGACTCAAAATAAAACAGGTACGATCCAACCGGCTCAACAATCCGTCAATCATTAGGCATACTTTTTTGAGACAAACTGATCTTGAAAAGACCTAGACAAGTGAATGTCGAACGTCACCGATTTTTTACAATTGCCATTGGGGAACTCCACGTACAATGACTTGAAATTGTAAGGCAAGAGTACCGCATAATAGCATTGCTTTGTGGATGGTGAATTCATATCAGATGTTTTGTATGAAACATCGAGTGGGTTTGGCCAAGTCCCGATTTATGAAACATGGTTGTATCCGAATTCCTGCCAAAAATTGCGCCTCAAATACAGAGCTATTGAAGACAACTTAACATTTAATTTCTCAGTTCTTATTCCAATAAAATTAATTTTGACCTAAACCAACCCTTGTATCAAGAGTGTTGATCTGTTGGCAGTTTGGATCACTGCAGAGATAGGACGAAGGAATAGATTTTTGTCCCGGAGGAAATGAATCGT
Organism: Tipula confusa; assembly: GCA_963556175.1. Lineage (NCBI taxonomy): Eukaryota > Metazoa > Arthropoda > Insecta > Diptera > Tipulidae > Tipula > Tipula confusa. The sequence continues at coordinate 97,104,183 of OY744477.1, forward strand.
AATTTCTCCTAAATAACTGAGATGGACGATTATTATTTAAAAATGTATGCTACTGTAAAATTTAGTTTGGATATTACGATTAAGCGATTATTTCTGAAATATTTATTGGCACGATTCTTTCGACCTCTAAAATATGCGAGTTGGTGTTGATGAATGTTAAATATTTGATTCGCGATTGGGTTGGCTTTGAATATTGAACTGTGGGTGTAGGAAATCATCTCTTTGAAAATATAATTCAATCTTTAGGTTACTTATTTGCACTTGAAATGTTTGTGAATTGTAGACATTACACTGTTTATAGTACACTAGTCAGCTTTTTCAACATTACACATTTCCACATTAATTTCGGGGAACCATTGAAATCTTAAAACCAATTTTACATAGCTTTTCAAATTATATTTACACTTGTTCATGCAGTAAAATAATAAATTAACAAAGCAACACAGAAACAACAGAAAAATTTCTGTTTTTTTTATTAGCATAGCGCTAGTTAAAATAACATAGCTGAAAGTTATATTCACTTAACAATTCAGTTCAATTGTATTATTTTATGTTAAATTAACTTAGCAAATAATTAAAATTGACCAATAATTTTAGTAATACTATAGCTGCCATTATGGAAAATATTTGTTTTATTTTAGTCACTATATGTGGTTAATATAGTAATGTAGTGAAGCTAAGATTTTCAAATTTAAATAATTTTAAATTTAAATAATGGACGATTTAAAATTTTATTTTAATGGTTTTTTTAAGTTTAGTAGTGATTTTAATAAAATGAAATGTTTAAACATTTCCTATTAAAGCTCCATCAGTAAGTATAAAGCTTTTAAATATAATATGTTTACATGTCTTATTTTAAAAATGATTTCAACCTTTATTAGAAGTGTTCATGTGTTTTATGAAAGATAATTTAAAGGTACAATTATGCCATTATGCTGGTTTGAATGCGTTCAATTCAAAGCAAAATATAATAGAAAAAGTCGAAGTATTTAAGACACATCAAAATGTATACCAAAAAGAAGTTAAATAATCAAGGACAAGTTGGATAAAAGAATCTAGATAATTCATTTTCTCTTAATACTTATGTTGGTGTGTTTAAATAGAGGCATACCAACTTCAACTTGAATCAGCAATTCTTCCGTAAACAAGCGAACTAGTAAGTAACAATATAATTTAAACAAACAAAGTTCGGCTGATAACATATATTTTCGTTAATTTTAGTTAATCCAAAAATGAATAACAGGTGGGCCAACGTGCAAGTTTAGCTGGGGAACTTTAAAACCAAAAATCAAGCGAGTGAACATTTTACAACGCTGTTTTAAGCAATTTTAGAGAAGCTGAATATAATTTCACCGTCGATTTGTAACTGTTTATTAAACTGGCTTCATTAACAGTGATTATCCTTTAGGTAAAACGTCTAAGAAAGAGAATTAATTTTCAATTAAATTTAAAAACGGGGATCCCCACTAAAGGTTTTCCTACAAAATAAAAGGTTTCGCTGCTAAGGAAACCCTCATAGCTTAGAACCGATAAAGTTTTAACATTTAAAAAGCCAATTTTTAGGGTAAAAGTAATATATTTTTGGTTGTTGACATATAATATGTTTGGTCTTAAAATGTTGTCTTTTTTTGCTTACCTTCACTATAAACATGTTCAATGTTAAAAACAACGGGTTTACTTTATCAATTTAAAGTTAGGTACAACTGCATTACACTTTTTTTATTTTTATAAATTTAATATTTATGTTCAAACATTTAAAAATTAAAATGCTGATATTTAATTTTTTAACTAAAATGAAATAATCAATAAAATAATGTAATTTATATATAAGATGAAGTTGGTGATTTAATTAATTATATGAACCTGAATTAAAAAAAGTAACATACAACTGCGTATTTATTTATTTTACTATATATATATAAATATATATATATATATATATATATATATATATATATATATATATATATATATATATATATATATATATATATATATAATTCCCGATGAAAATATTTACTTTGAAATATACCTAATTCTACTATTTCAAGATTCGTTAATTTAACTTTACTGCTATGTGCTTTTTACTTTTAAATATAGTTAGTTCTATTGTATAAAATAATGTTAATTTTACAAATATTATTTACATAAATTAACTTAAAATATAGTTAGTCGTTCTACATTGCTTTGTTAATTTTAATGTGCAATAAGTAAAATACATAAGCTAATATTACTTTGCTCTTTATAAATTTAACTTTCAAATTAGTTAAATTTACAAATCATGCTAGCATACATACATATTGCATACATATTGCACATTAAAATTTTTTTATCAATTATTTGTAACACAATTTTACTTAGCTTATTGTTTAATTTACAATGCAAAAATTATTATATTTACAAAACGCATAGTAAGCTGAGTTCCTACTATTTTTTTGGTTAATTTTAGCAAGCTTTTCAGTAAAAAACAACACCATTTCTGTTCTGTGTATGACAGCCAAATTTGTATTCCTGGTTCGACACGTATAGCTAAATGGGGAATTGCCTTTGATGGGACTGCAACGGATTTTTCAATAAAGAAATTTTTTTCGAGCCAAACATATGGACCAAACTAATAACGTGTCGCAAATGTACCTGTTAAACGACATGCCTGCGCTTGTAACTGGTAAATCTAGCAAATGTTGGTTAATTCGAGAGAGGTATCCTGGAAGTATTTCGGACCAATTTAATATTGCCAATTTGACAATTCCGCTAAAAAATCTGTTTCAAAAATCGGACTTCTGAAGATCTTTAAGAAAAATATGCAGATCTGGAATGCATCCGTCCTGTCGCGAATTACAAAGCAACGAATGTTCAATGCCTGTGTGAAATCAGTGCTTTAGTATGGCTGTGAAACGTGGAAACACACGCAGAAGATCACTAGAAAACTCCAGGTATTTGGCAATAAATGCCTTAGGTCTCTAATAAAATACTTCTTACCAAATACAATCACAAATGTGGCAGTTTTGCGGCACCTGTGTGAGGTTTGCCAGTTCTCCCATCAAGCGCCTTCCCGAGTGGCAGATAGGGGAAAGCTTGCCAGATATGGCAGGTTCTGGGGAAATTAAATACTCGGGATGGACCAAAAACTAGCACAAGGTAAGGGGTGGCACTACATTCGTCGTTGGCTGCGTAACTAAGAGGGTGCTTTGTCGTTAATATGTGAGCTCCGAATTTTATGACATCCGGTTTAAACCCATAGCCTTCCTATGATAACGCAAAGTCTCTAACAGCATCAAGTGTGGTGGGAACAACTATTGCCAAATAAAGGGAACAATTATCATATAAGAGCACGATAATGTTGAGATCATCAACTCTAAAGGTTCCAAATCTAAGTAGTGGTACACTACAATTAAAGACGACAGCGGACGTCGAGACTGCGTCTCAAGTAATTATTGATAACTCCCAATCTGAGCAAGCAATTAAAGCTCTAGCCGAGTCTAGACAAGACAAAATAAAAAATTAAATAAAGCAATTCAATGGATGTAGCGCCATATATAACTTCTTGAAGAAGAAGTTAAAAACCTTAAACATAACCTAAAGATAGACTACCAAACTGGTCTTAAACTTCCGTTCGAAGTAGAAGCCCTAAACCAGGAAAGTAACAACAAAGAAAGGAAAGTTGGTAATTCAATCGAGTACCAAACCGACGAGGAAGATTTAGAAAGAGGAAAGCTACCGGCAACGGTGCGGCCATTGCAAACTCAAAAAAAATTGAGAACATTTTCAACATTAGGAACATCTTGGGAATTGTTGTCCAAATGGAGCCATTGAAAAAAGCGACAGGAATCATACCACAGTGCAAAAAGTGTCAGGCTTACAGCCACGCGCTAAATTACTGCAATCGTGAAACCAGTTGTGTAAAATGCGCGGGAAAGCATGAAACCAAAAACTGCGTGATAGATAGGAACACTCCGGCAAAATGTGTTAAGGAACCCACCTTGCTAGCTAATTTAGGAAAAATTAACCAGATTTGTAGAAAAAAGTTGCTTTATCTTATCCCTCACTAAACAACAAAAATAGAAACGAAAAATGAATGCTAATGGACTTCTACAGCATCTTCCAGAGCTAGAACTTTTTTCGAATTGAAAATAGGTTACTGAAATATATTTTCCATCAAGGCATCAACTTAAAAAGGATAATTACCTCTCAATACTCAAAATGATGGGCTCAAATTTCGTCATAGGAGGAGATTTCAATGTCCAACGAAAGCTGGACATCAAATAAACTTCGGTTTTCATTCAAGTAGTATTCTTATCAATGGAGACAAACATAACAGACGTCATTGACTTTTTCATAGCTAAATTTCAGAAAACTTAATCACATCGAAAATAATGATGGTTTAACCTAAGATCATTTTCCAACGATACCTACGATCAGTGAAACAATAATTGAAAAAAAGCCTTCAAGGTTAACAAGCGAGAAGATCAATTGGCAAACATTCGCACTGTTAATTGAGGTATTGATCTTCAAGTCCCAAAACAACCAAACACAACTTGACAAAAAGTAGAGCTGGTCATATATAATATTCAGATCGAAGCATGGGAAAGCACTCCTTCTGCCAAAAATAAACTTCACAAGAATGAAACATATACACAGAAAATAAGAAATCTGGTTAGAGAAAAGTGGAAAGTTCACAAAATCTGGAATAGGAGTCGAGTAGCAGAGAGCAAAACTATTTACCGAAAAACAGCAAAACGCAGCCGCTGTAAACAAATTGTTTCAAAAGTGCAAGTAACCACCGCTTTTTTGGTTGACACATGGAAGAGAACATAATTTCAACTCACGCACATCAAAGTTCATAATTAAAAAAAGTTGTATAATTTGTACCATTTAAATAGTATTTTGTGAACGATAAAACATTCTTATAAAAGTCTCGTATTTTGAATTGTAGTGTAGAGCTTATAGTTATACAAGCGTGCCCCTCGGTCGTATTTAGACGCACCAAAGTGGTCGTATCGCCGTTCAACTTACCATTCACCTACAATGGTGATACCCCGACGTGGGAAAACATTATTACGTGCAGCGAAGCAACAAATAATACACTAGAAAAAATACAGCGATTTCAATCTTTTTGAGGTTAAAAAATAAAAAACCCGTGCTATCAACAAAATCTTACATTTAATTCTAAGAACAGCAAGTCGTATACAATCTAAACCAAACAACAATAATATACCGGGTAACAAAAACTTTAGAGTAAAATGAGTGACAACGAGGAAAGTAAAAATAAGGGCGGCAAGCATATACAACCAATGTGTACAAGGTGTCTGGAAATCTGGTTCAAACAACTGGAAGCTCAATTCGATTAAGTGGCGTTTCAGTCGACAACACAAAATTGGTCGCCGCTCTTGACGCAGAAACAATCAAATATGTGTGAGGATTGAACCCTACTAGATTTGTCGCACCAGCTATCATTGCTGGTTAGATTGCCATGCAAGAAGTTTGGAAACTAAACATTGGTTGGGACGACCTTGTTCTTAATCACATTATGGCATTATAATCATCGTTTCATCAAAGCGTAACTGAATTAGCAACAATATCCGTTCCAAGATGGATAGCCTACTCAAAAGAAGTGCAAATGCAGCTGCATTTGTTTTCAGATACCTCGAAGGCAGCATATGAGTCATGTGCCTACCTTCGGTCAGTTCATCATAATGCAAATGTTATTGTTCGTCTCATTACATCAAGAAATAAGGTCGCACCAATTAAGCTATAAACAATTCCCCGTTTAGAACTAATGGGGGCTGTCATGAGTGTCAAGTTATGCAAGTTCGTCCAAAAGACATGAAGGCTGTCAGATATAACTGTTCATTACTGGGCGGACTCAACCATGGTTGAATAAAAAGCAGCAATCGTTAAAGCCGTTTGATGATCCTTCAGATGTTAACGACTGGCATTATAGTCCTAGAGATCAGAATCCAGCAGATTTGTTTTGTTATCGAGAGGCTGTGCTGCTATGCAATTGAAAAATTGCCAACTATGGCTCCAAGAAGAACCGAACAACTGGCCAAATAATACGCGGTTAAACTTATCGAAGGACGAACACTGAAGAAGCCGAATCGAAGGTAAGATTATTAAATGCGCATATTAACATCAGTTATGAATTTCCTATGACAGCCTTTATGGTTAATGATAAGCCACTGGTTAATAGAGCGTCCACTCTGAATACATTGATACGAACTACAGCGTTGGTTTTTCTGTTCATTCGAGCAATGAAGTGAAATAGCGTTAAACCTGTCAAACCAGCAACATTTCAAGGCGTTACTCCTGTGTCATCAGTTGAGAGCGATAACAGCATGAACTTCGTTGGTTCAAATAAGGGATTGAAACGTGTTCATCAAGAATGGCAAAATAAAATCCCTCATCGAGAGTTGGCTAATTTGGGTACAATCTGGCGGTTCAACTCACTTGCTGCTCCTCACCAATGTGGGTTTTGGGAGGTGTGCGTGAAATCCATGAAGTACCACTGGGAAAGAGCCGTCGGTCAACGTATATTGTCAGCCAACCAGCTGTATACAATGCTCACTCAAATCGAATGCTGCTTAAATTCACGTCCACTGTCACCATTAACTGTTGATCACAATGACCTCGAGGCTTTTACACCTGGTCACTTGTTGGCTGGACGACCATTATTGCATCATCCACCATCAGACGATGTAGTGAATTGCAATGACAACCGTCTCACACTATGGGGCCAGCAGCAAAAAATAACGCAACCATTCTGGCATCGCTGGAAGGATGATTTTCTTGTATCATTACAGAAACGAGGAAAATAGTATCGACCACAAGAAAACATTAAGGCCTATGACATGGTAATCGTATTGACGGAAAATCGACCACCGACGTTTTGGGCTCTTGGTCGAATCGAAGAAGTGCATCTTGGCCATGATGGGCTTGTACGTAATAAAACCGTTGGAACAGCTGGTGGCACCAAAAAACGCTCTATCCAACAAATTTGCGTTCTTACCATCAATCACTCGTAGCCGCGAGTGCGTCGGTACATGAGATGTGAGTGCGTCGGTACATGAGATCCCCCAGTGATCTGGAAATGTGTTTTTCCCCTAGCTCTTCTAGCTACGTTTTTCCATTTCCTTTGCACAAATGTGGGATCATGCTTGGGCTTTCAGCCGTTGGGGGGGGGGGAGAATGTACAAATACTCTACAGATACATTTGCACACCACGCGCGCTGTTCGATATTTCTATATTATAGTATATATATAAATGTACAGAGTAGGCCCACCATCATGGCGCTAGTCTCTTGTTTTTTATTAGATTGTTTTTGTTTGTGATATTTTTTTTTTGTCTTAAAAAAAACTGAGCACAATCGTCCCGAATACTTTTGCGTCACTATAGTAGGTATAATGTTTTACTACTACTAAATGACAAATCAAACTTAATTTTAATTGTTAAGATAAAAACAGGTGGATATCTTTAAAGTGGTTTAAACTTAGTTGCCATAATTATTTCAACAAATCATAAATGACACCTTCAATACAAGAAAAGAAACAGTATTTATTTTTAAACCATTGACCATCTTACATGCGAATAAATTCTTTATCCAAAGCATGAGAAATCTTTACAATGATAACAATCTGAAATCTCGATATGGCACACAATTTAATTCTGCACACCAAAAATAACAAAAATCAAAATGTAAATATTCAAAATCGTTTTGGTAAAATTTGGTAGCAACCACATAAAAATACTCAACACCTCTTACCATAAAAAGGAATTTGGAAATATTTTTGTAAGAAATTTTTTTTTACTTTTTCATTTCAATATTAAAATTTATATTTTATTGATACAAGTAAAATTAAGTTATAAGTTATAATAAAATATCCGTCTTATTATTGATCTTTATTTCTTATATTCAATTTTTTTGTTTTATTTTTATTTTTGTTTTGTGTGTGCTTATAATCCAAATTTATTGTTTAGTCATTTGTCTTATTGCATGTTTTATTTGTTTTCATTATTTATTTCTGTTTTATTTTTTTTTTGTGCTGTTTTTTTTTTGTTTGTTGTTATAATAAAATTAAAAAAAAAGATAAAAAAAAATCGATTGGAATAAAAAGTCTTCTTTTATTTAAAAAAAAAAAAAAATATGTGGTATGTACAATATAATATTATGTATATATGTAAGAGGAGATGATGAAGAGGAGGAGATTATTTAAGTTCATTACTTTGTTAAGATTTGTGTGTTTTTTTTTTTTTTGTAATAAATTGATTTTAAGATATTAAATTATTATTTATTATTTATAATTTCCGGGTGATTTGTTTATTCAATTTAGTTTCCGTTTTGTACAGGTATGAGGGCTTAGCTTAAGCATTAATTATTCAATCAAACTGATCGTAATGATGTAATTTAGAGGGTTAGTAAATGTGTTTGATTAATTCGTTCGATTATTTTAAGTGTAATGTACACGAAATCAAATAGAATCAATAAATTAAATATTATAATCCGGGATTTGTGTGTAGAAATGAGGAATGGTTGGTATATTTGAGGTTCAGAGGCAAGTGTGTTTAATTTTCAGTTGAATGAATGATTAATTTAAATTATTTCAACTGATTTTAAACTATTTAGTAATCTATCTTTCTTAAATGAGGATTTACATTTGTCGGGCACTAACCCAATGGTTACCCCGCGTTTGAATTTTAGCATATAAGATTTTATTTGACATATATAGTACATGCTGTATTTGAAATTTTTTTAATATACAGACTGCGGAGATGTGCATAGAAGATCCTTGTTACGGGTGTGTTTGAAAGGTTGTTGATAACTTTCGCGATATTGCAGGGATCTACGAGAAGTGTGCTTCCATGTAGCAGACGCATAGGTCAATGTTGGCAAAAATGGCTCCAGTAGAGAAAGACTTGTTTTTTCGAGTTATCTAGAACAATACAAAGAGCATGCCAGGGATCGAATATGAGACCGGCCTTAAAATAAGTCCTACTGGAGTCTAGTTAAATTTCTGGTTTGGGAAGGTTTTGTTCCATCTACTTTGAATAGTTAGCCAGAAATGCTGATATTTCCTTAAATTCAGAGTACTCTCCATTATATTTTAAAAGGGAATAGCGATATAATTTTAGAATTAGGTTAAACTGGTTAATTTATATTCAAGCCCTTGTTACTAAATAATATTGTGATAATTAAGATCCACGTAGCATCAACTTAAATAAAATATCGGCGTAAGTCCAAGCGGGAGATACGTGGCCCATTGTAGCATGGTCGAGTGGCAGCACTCGAGCAGCGGCAAAACCATCTATATTTTTTAGTTACATTTATTACAGCAGCAGAACGTGAAGAGGTTTTACAAAGAACCGGAAAACAAAGAGTCGAGAGGGAACTATGCTAGAAGGTATGCAGTTAAATATATTGGACATATCACATATATTGTTGCAAATAGTGATCTAAAGTGATGTTCAGTAACCGTAGTCCAAATCTACCATATGCTGAGACATGTCACGAATTTGATATAATTTCGTGATAGGATTTCTCCAATCTCTAAAGTAGTTGCCTTGAGAGATTTAAATATGCACAATGACACTTGGTTAGGATTTTCACAACTAAAAGATGATGTTGAATTGATAAATTAACTCAGTACCCTGACATATTAGGTCATTCATCTCATTTGTTAGACTTATTTTTGCCTATCTTACCTGATAAATATTCTATATTGATGTTAATGCTCTTCTAGGGCGTTTTGATCATGCCTTGGTCTCTGCAAACTTTCCGATTACTCCACCTACTTCGCAGCTTTTCTGGCATTTCAAAGATGCAGATTGGTAAAGTATCATTCTATTTTACTCTTTTTTTGATTTGCAGCGTGTTTTGTTAGTATGCTGATATAGATTCCAAACATATAACTTCGGTGATTTAAAAGGAATGAAAGTATTCATTCCTAGCTCCTATAAAATAGATAGGCCACACGTAGCTTAATGGTTTAATTCAAAATGTAAGTCCGATACCTCTCAGGAATTTTAGTGATAACACATATAATAATAACTATTACAAAACCGCCATTCAAAAGGCAAATTTATTAGCATCTCACTTTGCTTCCGCTTTGACTCAATATTTTCCCCTAACCAATCCCCTCCATTATGTACTACTGTTTCTTCATTAATGCCCAAAAATTATTTTCAATCTTAAAATGTTTTTAAAATTCTTAGAACTCGTAGCCCATATAAAGCCACTGGGTGCGATTCGTAACCTTTAATAGTCCTTAAAAACCTTCATTTAATCTCTGTAGCTAAACCTCTTATCAAATTGTTTCAAATGTCTAAATTCAAATTTCCATTGTTTATTGAAGAATTAAATTCATTTATCATTTAATTTACTTATTATTATTAGTATATTAATTAATCTAAATTTGTAATATTGTTTTCTTAGAACTTATTTTACTTGAATATCCAAATTTATTTCATCTTAAATTATGTTAAAATTAATTAAAATAAATGAATACTACTTATAAAACTTTACAAAATAGAAAAATTAACATATTGTTGCGTAAGAATACCATTCTGTCACTGTATACTTTTATCACTATATAAATTATTCTTTTTTTAATTTTAATAAAACGAAATAAGGAAACCTTGTTTTAATAAAAACAAAGAATTCAATATTTCTAGTTTTATATACAAAAATTAAAAATTATTAACAGCAAAGAAGTAAGACTTTCTTTAATGTGATAATAAAAAAATTTTATATTAATTTTCTATCTAAATTCTTTCTAAAAAGAAAAAATTTTTCTAAAAAATTTTTTTATAATATAATTATTCTTTTTATTTTAACGGGATTAATTTTGAGGATTACTATCCTCTTCATCAGCCTGTACTAATTTGAACCCGAATTTACCTTACCCATGTTCTTATATACCTTTTTCAGGTATGATTTTGGCTCCGCCCCCTTGTGCTATTTTCATTTTCTATTATTTTTTTGAACAGGTGGTTGATTTTAGTCTGTACCTGAATATTTATTATGTCCTTGTTAGGTCTGTTTTTGTAAATTTCGTAATCTTCCAGTGTTGTCATCATGCTAACTTTTTTACATTTATGCAACACTTTCAGATTTTCGTTAATGCCTGTGTATTTATAGTTATTGTCAGTCATGTGTTGTGCATAATTTGAGTCTATTTTGGGTTTGCCGATTTCTTTCACATGTTGGTTAAACCGAGTTGCGAAAGATATACCGGTTTGGCCTATATAGAACCCATCACAGTCGTCACATGATAGTCTATAAACTCCCGTATCTTGAGAAGACACTCTTGGTGGGTTTAGTCTTTGTCCTATTTTGTTGCTAGTTTTAAATGCTGCCTGTATACCATGATTTTTCAGTCTTTCCTGATGATGTTCGCTGTATTTCTGTCGTAGTCAAATGTAACGTATTTGATGTCTTTCTCGTCTTTGGCTATCAGGGAAGTATACTGTTCGTTAAGTTTCTTGTTATTATGTTTTCTGTTCAATAGGTCCATCCTTGCCGGTTGAAACCCGTTGGCCCCAGCGATCTGTTTAATAGTATTCAGTTCCTCTATGTAGTCTTCTTGGTTCATATATCAAGTTCCTCTATGTAGTTCCTCTATGTAGTCTACAGTTCCTCTATGTAGTCTTCTTGGTATCGTATTCAGTCTGTTGATCATGTGCAGGTATGCCGCAATCTTATATTGTTGTGGATGATGTGAGTCGCTATGGATTGTGTGGTCCGTTTGTGTTGGTTTTCTAAAGATTTTAAACTTGTGTTCATAATTTTCATTCCGAATCGTTAGATCCAGGAAATTAATACACTTGTTTTCTTCAGTTTCCAAAGTGAACTTGATGTTGTTATGTATATTGTTAAGATAGTCGTGAAATTGTTTAAATTGCCGATTGGTTCCTCTAAACAGTGTAAGTACATCATCTACATATCTATGCCAGTATACCACACAGTTCCTATAAGGGTTACTCTCACTCAATATTTTCGAATTCTCTAAGTGGTTTAAGAAAATATTGGCTAAAGTTCCCGATAAAGGGCTTCCCATGGGTAGTCCTTCTTGCTGTTCATAGAATATGTCTTGATGTTCGAAGTAATTCTGTTTAGTAATCACCTTTAAGAGATTTCTAATTTCCTCTGCACATTCCGTTTCTCCCTGATTTACGAGCAGGTCGTAAGTGATTCCAATAGTTTCTTCTATTGGAATGTTACTATACATGCTCGTTATATCAAAAGAGGCCAGTCTGGCACCGTGAGGAATTTTAACTGATTCTATTCTGTTTACAAGTTCTATGTTGTTCATCAACGAAACGTTGTTTTCCAGTTTAACTTTACTCATTAGATACTGATTAACGCGTTTCGCTATCCTGTACGTGGGAGCGGATGTGAAGTTTATCACCGGTCTAATAGGCATATCCGATTTATGAACCTTAGAAAGTCCTTTGATTTTTGACGCCGACGGTTTGATCATTTTCATGTACCTCATTTCTTGTTTACTAAGAAAAGCTGTACATTTATTTATGCATTTGTTGACACTACTGCAAAATTTATCAGTTGGGTCACAATTAAGTCTAATTATATCATTATCTTTAATGTAGTCCAACACTTTGCTGTTGTATAACTCTGCATCAATGATTACCGTCGCGTTTCCTTTATCTGACTTAGTGACGATCGCCCCATGTTCTTTAATCTTCTTTGCCAGACAGGAAGTAACCTTCACCTCCGAGCTCGAACGGTTACAGTGCATCACATCAGTTTTACTAATCCCATCCATAATTTGATATCTCAAACTATCTTGTAGAATAGTGTCCTTTTTGAGCGCGGCGCACTGCAACGAACTTTCCAAACTAAATAGAGATCTGTTTTGTTGCCGTATGTCACTTTTAGGGGTTAAATTATGTTTTAATCCTTTATCGGGATTATTATGTTTTAATCCTTTATGTTTTAATCCTTAATCATAATCCTTTATGATTACGAAATTTACAAAAACAGACATAACAAGGACATAATAAATATTCAGGTACAGACTAAAATCAACCACCTGTTCAAAAAAATAATGGAAAATGATAATAGCACAAGGGGGCGGAGCCAAAATCAAACCTGAAAAATGTATATAAGAACATGGGTAAGGTAAATTCGGGTTCAAAGTAGTACAGGCTGATGAAGAGGATAGTAATCCTCGAAATTAATCCCGTTAAAATAAAAAGAATAATTATATTATAAAAAAAATTTTTAGAAAAATTTTTTCTTTTTAGAAAGAATTTAGATAGAAAATTAATATAAAAATTTTTTATTATCACATTAAAGAAAGTTTTACTTCTTTGCTGTAAATAATTTTTAATTTTTGTATATAAAACTAGAAATATTGAATTCTTTGTTTTTATTAAAACAAGGTTTCCTTATTTCGTTTTATTAAAATTAAAAAAAGAATAAAAATTAACACTTTGGAAGAGCACAGTGAAAGCGAGAATTCTAAACCAACCATAATTGATACAAACGCATCCAACGTCAGTAATTCAATAACCACTTTGCTTCCTTATTATGATTTAAAATTTCCCTTAACATCGAATAAAGATATATTTACTCATAACACGGAACTTGAAAAATCAATAGTACCTTGCAATACAATCATGACTTTCAATTTCGACAGAGCAGTTAAACTAATACCGGAGTTTGGTGGTACTCCTGATAAACTACCTAGATTTTTACAGTGTTGTAATTTAATTTATAAAGATGTAAAATTGGATACAGATCATGTCTTTGTTTTAGAATTAGCCCAAATTAAATTAGTAGATACTGCGTATAACCAAACTGTTCTAATCTCATCGTAAGAGAATTGGAAAAAACTTGAAAAAGACTTTATTCAAAAATTTTCAAATATTAGAGTACTAAAAAATATTCAAGTTGAGTTGGTGCAAGCTCGTCAGCATTATGACGAAAGCGTAAAAAATTTTGGTATTAGAATTGAAAATCTTCTTGCGGATTTAAATAAATCATGTGCATTTACTACTTCCGAAGGTGGAAGATTCTTGATAAAAACATAAAATTAATAAATAATAGAACAGCATTGTGCGCATTTGAAGATGGTTTGAGGGACCGACTTAAGATTCTAATAAAAGCGTGTCGTTTTAACAATTTAAAGGATGCTATCTCTAAAGCTTTAGAAGAAGAAAATTTGATTAATCCAAATAAAGGTAAACCTAGTATTACATTTCAAAATCGAATAACTCAACAATCTATAAAATGTCAAATTTGTTTCAAAACAGGCTATACTGCATCTAAATGCTTTAATCGTAACTCTAATATTCAACAATTCCAACCTTTTCGCAATAACCCATCAACTTTTAATTCGTTCACACAAAGTCCAAACCAAATATGTACAACAACAAAAATCAACCAAATCTCTTATTGTAAAAGGTTTGGGCATCACAAAACTAAAGATATTCATCCATCAACTTCACAATCACAATCTACTTCGGAAAACTTAAACGAACTTCACCGGAAAAACCAGGATGTAGCGGTGACAGTTCAAAATAGTTAAACCTGCATCCAGTTTATCCTGACCACCTCTATTGTAATACGTCATTATCGGACTCATCCATTACCACTAAATTATGTTGCTTCCCGATAAATTTCTATAACGACGATCTTAAATTTGTAAAACTCAATTTAGATATTTTACATGTACCACAATTTTTTTTAGTCGATACTGGAGCGGACATTAGTATTATAGAACTTAATCAAACCCGAAAACTTATGTTATCCTAATTTAAAATTAAAAATTAAAGTTATTACAGAATCGCTCGATGCTTTAGCAGTTTGTACTTCAAAAATTAACATTGCAAATGCACAAACTATTTTACAAAACTTTCACATAGAGCCATCTGATTTTCCTATAAATTCTACATTGGAAATGATTTTCTTCGATCTAATAAGTGTAAAATTGACTATTCCGGGAACATAATTCAATTACCCAAAAATGCAGATGTCAATAAATTTAAGTTTTTCGTCCAATATTTCTCCAATCAGTATACCAAGTCGTTCAGAAAGAATCGTCAATATTAAATTTAAATCAAAATTTGATAATATATACCTATCTATATGTCCGTCTTAGATGATAAAACCAGGCGTATATATGGCTAACGCAATTATTCAAATAGTAAACTCGTTTGCGACAGTAAGCATGATAAACACAAATGACTACCCTGTAGAACTAAACGACATATTCAAAGAACCCGAAAATTTAAAAAATTACCAAATTCTATACTTAAACTACTGGTCGCACACTTTACAAGACAGATTACATAATTAAGAAACCCAGATTGATATAAGCCATATGAACATAGAAGAAAAATCCCCCATTGTTAAACTATGTCGAGAGTTTAACGACATATTTTATTTACCAGGTGACCACCTAACAACTACCAATGCTGGAGTCCACCGTATTCCGATAAAACCCGATTCTCAGCCCATCAATATAAAACCTAATCGTCTTCCTTATTCAGCCAAGGCAAAAATCAATTCCCAAGTAGAGAAAGAGGGTATTATTGAACATAGTAATAGTCCGTTCAATTCTCCTTTATTTATCGTTCCAAAAAAATCATCAGACGAATCAAAACGTTGGCGCGTCGTTGTTGATTTTCGTCGTTTAAATGATTTAACCGTAACTGATATCTTTCCATTACCAAATATTAAGGAAATATTAGAATAGTTGGCAGACGCAGTTTATTTTACGATATTGGATCTCGCGGAAGGTTATCATCAAGTCCCTCTGTGTGAAAAAGGTAAACATAAAACCGGGTTTAGTAGACAAACGAGGCATTTCCATTTTAATCGTATGCCTTTTAGTCTTAAAAGTGCACCCGCGACATTTCAGCGAATCATGAACACTGTACTTTCTGGTTTAAATGGTTTAAAATGTTTTGTTTATTTGGACGATGTTGTGGTGTATGGTTACAATCTTTCGGACCACAATAAAAAACTCAACGACGTATTTCAAACATTTCGTTATTTTACTCTTAAGTTACAGTCTAAAAAATGTCATTTTATCCGCAAAGAGTTATGTTATTTGGGTCATATTATAACAAATAACAGAATAAAACCTGATCCATCAAATCGTTCCTGGGATTAGCCGGGTACTATAGGAGATTTATCAACAAATTCGCAGACATATAGCTCAACCAATGAATGCATTATTAAAGAAAAATGTACGATTCAATTGGAATGCTTTTTGGGACGAAAGTTTTCATAAACTTGAGATGTTAATAAATCTACCAATCCTGCAATAACCAAATTTTCAGAAACCATTTTTTGTTACTACGGATGCGAAGTTGCAGTTGAAACTATTCTTTCACAAAAAATCGGTGAAGACAACTTACCTGTGGCTTACGCAAGTCGGGTCTTAACCAAGCAATTGTTTTCACTTTAAAACGTTTCCGTCCTTATTTGTATGGTGTCAAATTTACAATCGTCACTGACCACAAACCCCTAATATGGCTTTACAAATCAAAAAATGTATTTTCACGTTTAATGCGTTGGAGAATCGAACTAAACGAGTTTGATTTTAATATTATTTATAAACCTGCTAACGACAACCTTAATGCGGATGCTTTGAGTAGAGAAACTGCCGATCAAAGTAAAGACATTTACGTTGCAACTCGTTCTCAAACGAAACCACAATTATCACAATTGAAGTCAACACAACCCTTAAACTGAGATCAAAACAAATACCAATTCAAATCAACCATTAAATCAATCAGTAAATATACAACCTGAAAGTAAAAAAATGTGAAACTGAAATGACCCTGCTTGACGATGAGAATGATATCCTTAACTATTGCGAAAAAGCTTTCGGCCATTACTTTATTTGTAGATTTGGAGCACCATTATGCATTTTGACTGATCAAGGCAGCAATTTTCTAAGTGATTTTTTTCACGACATATGTAAAATATTGAAGATTAAAAAATTACAATCAACTGCCTACAATCCATTTGAATGCCATTTGAAATCATCCATGGATTTCAACCAAATATGCCCTCCTCACTTAAAAATAATAATAGAATCTTTTATAACCCTGACGATTGCTTGCAAAATCTACGCATAAAACTAGGAAGTGCTTATGAATTGGCGAGAAACATTTAAATTGTCAACAAAGTAAATTCTAAAGTTTATTACGACAAATCAAGCAATATTGTAGAATTTAAGGTTGGAGACAAAGTGCTTTTAAAAAATGAGAAAACGAAGGGTAAATTCGACCATATATGGACGGGTCCCGTTGAAGTAACAGATAATCTCAGTAGTGTTAATAATTTTACTCGTATAGGCAGAAAAATAAAGCTGGTTCACATTAACCGTTTAAAATTATTTATTAAAAAAAAAAATAAAGATAAAATAAGTAAATAAATAAAAATGGATATTCAACGTAATAGTAAACTTCATAAATAAATAAAAAAAATAAATA
This sequence comes from Tipula confusa, assembly GCA_963556175.1. NCBI lineage: Eukaryota > Metazoa > Arthropoda > Insecta > Diptera > Tipulidae > Tipula > Tipula confusa. The sequence continues at coordinate 97,121,647 of OY744477.1, forward strand.
AATAAATAAATAAAAAATAATAATAATAAAAAACTTATAAATAAATATTATTTTTACATAATCAAAATTAATTGTAAATATTTTTGAATTAATTATTAATTAAATTTAAAATGTAATTGAAAAAATAAAAATTAATCATTTAGTAGTAAGTTAAAAAGATAAATAAATCAAAACTATCTTTTTTCTTATAAGAAGAGGTGTTGTTAATTAACTGTTAATTAACAATACATCTACACACCAAGATGTTATAAAAAGAATTGATTTTAAAAATGTTCAGTAGTGTAACAGGACGCACAGCTTAAAACCAATAATAATACAGTAAAAAATAATAAATAGTGTTTTATTTCATCAAAATTATCTTCAGTGCAATTATTCTGGAAGAAGCATACGACAAATCACAATTTCACAATTTCAATATATTATAATGCCCACTAATTTATATAAATCTAATTTTTCTTCAAAGTTTTTATACCTTATGCTTAAACAATAGAGAATTGTCATAGCCTACTATTATAAAACCAAGTAGTGAAGTTTATTTTTTTTACTATAAATATTCACGCGTGCTACGCGATGAGTTTGGCTTTTATTGTAGAAGGTTTTAATAATACTGTTGAATAAAGTGATTAAATGATAAAGCTTTTTGAATATTGTGCTTCGCTGTGTGCTTACAATTTAAGAATTGCCATTTTTAATGTAAAATTAATATTTTTATTTTAAAATAAGCAAAATGTCTCTAGCAATACAACTGTGGTGATCCTTTCGTTTAAATCTTTGAAGAAAATGGTCAATATCAAAAAATATATTGAAAGTTAATCCCTGTACTTCAGGTGGTCATTCGTCCAATCGACCTCCAAGATGTCAACTCTGTGGAAAATTATTTCGTACCGCAAAAAACTGTCAGTCGTGATACGCACATCAATCAAACTCACAGCAACCTAATACTGCAAGATACCAGGACATTATTATAATGAATGCCGTAATAAAAACCGACAACAAAACATGACCATTACTCGACAAAATTATAATTCCGATTGTAAACCAAACAACATTTGGAATAAAGCTAAGCACTCGGAAAACTTAAATCAGCCCGAATCGCAAGGTGCTCCAATTCGAGCTGTAGACTTACAGAGTACCAATCATTCCAAATAGATGGTAACAATCATTCCAAAAATCATAAAGTAACAATAAAACCATTTTTACAGACAAAAAAAAATCAAAACAGAAAAATCTCAAAAAGAATTAAATTTCCCAATAAAAAACATTTTTTTTTTTTTGTTTCTGAACTCTGCAATCTGTTCTGGGGCCGAAGCTCTCCCAACTCTTTCGCAGTTAATTTTTAACGTCCTACCTTACGCCGTCACCAGCCAAATTGAGGACGCACGAATACAGGTTCGATTTTAAATCCATCTGCACATTGCATTGCTCCAGCCAGCCTGTACTGACATGGACGATGGTTCGGCCCATGGATTCTGCACTCCAACAGGGGGTCATAGTTGTGTTCATCGTCATCACCGATCGAAATCAGGTGATGAAAAATCCCTTTTGCAACCCTCCCCCGTTGGGATTCGAACCCGGTACCTCCCGTCCCAAACACCGCAGCTTTAACCACTGCGCCAATTGCTCGGTAATAAAAAACATAAGAACATCAACTCATAGTAGTTACATTGAATTAAAGTTAGACGAATTTCTTAATAACTGAAATTCGTTTGTTTTTAATAGATTAAAATACCTTAATCCAAATACGTTGATATTTCGTAAATTAAAATACGCCATTACAGGAATCGCAAACGAGTCGTTATTTACTTTGGAAGACTGTAATAGTCCCATTAAATTGACAAATGCAATAGAAATTTCGCAAATGCTCGAAATTGTAGATAATGATTTTTCTATTACCTGCGCTGGAATTCAAATACCTAATCTATACCTTTTCATCCCATACCAAATATGCAAAAAATTATACCTCCTCATTGTGAGATGATTGTATCAGTTAGGGCAAATCAAAATAACAGTGAATCGAATAATGGTAATCAAGATTATGTATGTGAATCTAAAGAAATTCTATCAGGAGTGTATCTATCACGTTGCCTTACTACGTTAAACAATAGATATTGTAACGTTGGTATAGTTAATACCACAGAAATTAACATTAATTATAATACAATTTATGCAGACATTATTCCAGTTCAATCCCAATCTGTTTATAATTTTATCATACATAACATCCCATTACAGCCAAATGCTTCTCGAGTACATACAAAATCATACCGGTTACCACAAACATTAAAGGAAAAGATCAACAACCAAGTTGGTAAAATATTAAACCAGGACATAATTAAAGAAAGTTCAAGTTCATGAAGTTCACCACTTCTCGTAGTTCCAAAAAAATCAATTTTCCAGAAGTTGGCTATACAGGAAATGTATAGCCAACTTCTCGTAAATTGTTGATCCATTAAATCAATTATTACGAAAAAATCGAAACTTCGAATGGACCCCATTATGTGAGGAAGCTTTTTAAAAATTAAAAACAGCAATTTCCACACCACCAATCTTACAATACCCAAATTTTGTAAATGAATTTAAGATTACTACAGACGCGCTAGTAACGTAGCTATTGGGGCTATATTATCGCAAGATCAATCCGGTGATGACTTATCAATGTTCGCTAGTCGAAAATTAAATGACACAGCAAAAAAATATTGCACTACTGAAAAGGTACTTTTAGCAATAACATGGGCTGTAAAAAAATTTAGGCTGTACGTTTACGGCAGAGAATTTTTAAATGTAACCGATCACAGGCCATTAGTTTGGTTAAAAAAGGTATCGAAGTAGAGTACAAATCTGGTGTTAAAAACCAAAATGCTGATGCACTTAGTCGCTTTTTAATAGATTATGCTAGTGAATGACTAGATTCCAGACCAAATGTAAAAAAAAAACATAGAATCCGAAAACATTAAAGCACTTCCAAACATAACAATTACAAATAATACAAATGAATTAGTATAAAGTTCTTATACAAACGACAATGAAATATCATCACAAGCTTTAACGGGCATTTCAGCAAAGACCCCATTAACCGATTCAAATCAAATAAAATCCATAGCCGATCAAAATGAAATTTACATACTATTAAGACCTTTAAATCCATCCAGTCATACTGATAATAGGTTTTTATTAACAATTCAAGACGATCTAACAAAACTGTCTGCGGCCGTGCCCATGAAAAATTCATGAAACACCAACGGTTGTCAGAGCAATGGTTGAACCTTTTATTTACTTATACGGTGCTCCAGAAACTTTATTAACTGATTTAGGTTCAAATTTTATAAGTGAACTATGCAAAGACTTTTATGTTGGCGAATTAGTACTACTAAAAACGAAGCTAGAAAGGGGAAATTAGACGAGTTCTGGATTGGTGCATTTGTAGTCAAAGAAATATTTTCGAAAGAAAACACACTGATAAAAAAAATTGCATGCATGGAAATATATCTATAGAAATATAAATATATGAAAATCCCTTCTATTCTACCGTTTGTTAAATGTAAAAAGGCTATGGGAATAGGACCTGCGTTAACCGGAACACTTGACAAGCGTTTGGTCTCACAGTCTCATCAATCGATCAATCAATCTAATCCGTTATCCAAACATTATGATATTTTTGTTAATTATTTTCATTTTTATGATCTTAGGCGATGACCTTGTGTTTTGTATATTAGCCAAGCCCGATTGTTGCATCGAGTACGCAGATACATGCTTAATTTGTCCGTCTATACCAAAACCCTCTTTACTACAAGCCGTCTTGTAACTTTCGTTGACACATATTATCATGTATTTTTAAAATGTATTAGTGAAAATATATACTTTAGATGTATTAGTAACTATCAAAATTCCATATAAAAAAAATAAAAAAATTGTAAACGCATGCGCATTATTTGATTTAATTGTTTATGTCTTTTACAAAATATTCGCTCATATCCCGACACGATGTTCTACTTACAATACAATCAAAGTATATATTTTTGTATAGCTTGAGTATGCAAACAATACGGCTTGTAGTAAAGAGGGTTTTGGGTACCGATTACAAATTCTTTCAAGTATAGATGGACAAGAAAATGAAATAATATTGGTGACAATCGGGCTTGTATAATAAAGACGGTTTTGATATTAGCATAGAATATAAATATTAAACAACAATAAAATGCATATTTGTGTACTTTAGTGTATATTTTTCATAAACATTCAATATTATGTTCGAGTAGGGAAAAAACAAAAGAAATAAAAAAAATTCTTTGTCGCACACCATTGATACAGTATACATTTAGGCAATCTTTACTATGATGGATGCATTCAAAAATTCAGCGACTACGAATAAAGAAATAAAATGAAAATGTCATTTTTTCATAGCTTGCATTTGTGAACGTTAGACTGTGTCACGCTATACTTGATGCAAAAATAGAATAAATAATTTCCAAACAACATGGCGAGTAAATGCCATTAAATAACCATTGACATTTTTTCTAGAACATTCGTCTAGTATAGACGTGTAATATTTTAAATGTTTTTAATTCGTATAATTGTGCGACAAAGGTTATAGATTAACAATTTGAGTATCGGTGGAATCCAGACATATAGATGACACTCAAGCGTCATAAATAACCCTCAACAAAACTCTTTTTTCATGCTCAATGAAAAAATTGACATAGTGTTTATCCGTGAAACATGGAATAAAGACAATAAAGAACCCAAATTCAACAATTTTAACGCATATTACAAAAATAGAACAGATAGTTATGGAGGGGTTGGTTTCATAACCAGTAAAAAAATCAATGCGAAGTTCATCTGCTGCTCATATGAACCGATAGAAGCTATAAAAATACAAACTACAGATAACCAAAACAATAAAACAAACCTAATGGGGATTTACATCCCTCCAAGCATTAAGGTTTCCATATTACAAAAAAAAAAAAAAAAAAAAAAAAAAAAAACAATTCAAAAACTAATTAAGTCGTCAACTAAAATTCACAGTGAACATACGTATTTAATTTCAATGAAGTAAAAAATTAAAATAAATAATTTTTTTTTTTTGCCACATAAATTTAATTTTATTATATGTTAAACTGGTTTTGGTAAACAGTTTAAATTTAAAAAAAAAAAAATTGACTTCAGCAATTGGTGATGGATCTTTTCTCCCCATCAAAAAAGAAAAACAATGACCAAAGAACACAATCGACATCTGATATAACCGAGTGTAGTGTAGTGGAAAGTGCGCCAAAAACGTGTAAAGTTCAACATTCTCCTAAGAAAGTAGAAAAAACAGAAAATAAAGAATCAACGGTGTCAAATTTAGTTATACCGCCGTATAAAAAAAAAAAATTATTTTTCAACAAATAATACATTTAGTGACGAACACAATATGGACTCATCAGCAAATTCTATAAAATTGAATGAACTCAGTGCGCTCAGTTTAAATAAAAATAAAAATAATATTATTTCATCGTCAGCAAATAGTATTATTTCAGGTGATATAGGTCAGTGTAGTAACACGGTGCAAACCGGAATGGACAGATATATCACTGTTACTAAGCGCAAACAAAGCCCAAGATCTGCGCAATCTGTTAGCAAAACCAAAACTACAAGGCTAGAAGAAACTCCTGCCCAAATGCCTTTAAATAATAGATTTTCTAACCTTAAGGTTGATGCGTCCGATGGCACCGAAGAACGGATAAAAAAAGAGAAACCGCCGCCGATTTATCTAAGGGAGGCTTCAAATAATGAAACCGTAAAAACTATTAGTAGTTTAACAGGCGCTAAATTTTATATTGCTCCGCTTAAAAGGGGTAATATAAACGAGATCAAAATACAACCATTTGAAATTGATGGCTACAGAGCAATAATAAAACATTTTGATCAAGCTGGTAAGCATTATTACACTTACCTGAAAAGCTGCGTAGATGTAAGCGATATATATGCTGCTCTCGCCGAAAAAGGGTTTCAAGCAAAGACTATCACAAATATCCTAAATCGTGATAAAGTACCACAACCAATGTTCCGGATAGAACTTGCGCCTGATGAGGTAAAAGTAAAAGGAAGACACAGCGTATACAATTTAAAATATTTACTTCACCGCAAAATCACCGTAGAGGAACCCATTAAGAAAACAGGACCAGTGCAGTGCATCAAGTGCCAAGAATACGGCCACACTAAAGCTTACTGTACGCTGAACGAAGTTTGTGTTATTTGTGGCGAACTTCATAGTTCAAAACAGTGTAATAAAACAAAAAACGATCCATCAGTAAAACGGTGCAGTAATTGTGGTGAGAATCATACTGCTAATTACCGAGGCTGTCCAGTTTATCTGGACTTGAAACGCAAAACTACCCCAAAAATGCGATACGAACAACGAGTGCTTAAGACACAATACAACCAAAGTAATATGTTCTCAAGAAATTTGATTATTCCAACAGCAGATGTATCTACAACCGCACAAAATAATAATATCCATATCACTGAAAATAGTTTCGCAAAAACTGGCATCTCCTATGCAAATATTCTAAAGGGCACCAAACCAACACCAAAAGTTCAATTAAATGCCGAAGAATCGAATATCCACGCAACCATAAATAAATTGACTGAAACAATTCAAAATTTCATGATGATGATGGAAAAACAAATGAGCATGATGATGCAAAATATGACCACTCTAATGCAAATTATTGTTAAAAACCAGAAATGACTCTCCTAAAAATAGCTGTATGGAATGCAAATGGTCTTTCACAACACAAAGCTGAATTACAGTCTTTCCTCAACGATCATAATATTAATATCATGCTGATATCAGAAACGCACTTTATAACTAAAACATATTTTAAAATTAATGGCTATTCAGTTTGTGACACCAAACATCCGGACGGTAAAGCACATGGCGGCACTGCAATTCTAATCAAACAAAGAATAAAGCACTATGAACTAAACAAATACGATAAAGATCACATTCAAGCAACTAATATCTGCCTGGAGGAATGGTCTGGTAATTGTGTAATTTCGGCCGTTTACTGCCCTCCTAAACATGCAATTAAAAAACAGCAATTTACTGATTATTTTAATCAGTTGGGCGTAAAGTTTGTCGCAGGAGGTGATTACAATGCTAAGCATGTACAATGGGGTTCGAGACTGACTACACCTAAAGGTAAACAACTTTATGAAGCAATTACCCAGGCAAATCTGGATTATTTATCTTCACAAAACCCTACTTATTGGCCTACAGATAGAAAGAAAATACCTGATCTTATAGACTTCTGTGTAACAAAAGGAATCGCCCGCACCAATGCTCAAGTAGACGATTGCTATGACCTATCATCTGATCACTTTCCAATTATAGTCAAATTAAGTACCGATGCCTTAAAAATTGACCCACCTATACGACTAACAAGCAAATTAACTAAATGGAGTATATATAAAAAGGTCATTGAGCAGAACTGCCAACTGGATATTCCACTGTTCACACCAGAAGATATTGAACTAGCAACAGAAAAGCTAACGCAAATAATGAAAACAGCTGCAAAAAAGGCTACACCAAGAGTTATTAGCTCTGAAAGAGTCAATAGGCCAACACCTAACATTCAGCAGCTAATTCAACAAAAGCGGAAAATACGCCGGCAATGGCAACACCAAAAGTCTCCACTACTCAAATGGAAACTAAATAAAGTTATTAAAGCTCTAAAAAGAGCTTTGGTAGAGGAAACAGATCAAGAAGTTCAGAATTATCTGAGTGAACTCTCAGCAACGGAAAAAACCGATTACTCACTATGGAAGGCAGCAAAAAAAATAAAAAGGCCAGCCCTACCGAATCCACCAATCAGGCAACCAGATGGTCACTGGGCCAGAAGTGATATTGAAAAGGCTAATGTTTTCGCCAACCACTTAAAAGAGGTATTCACACCAAATGTTCAAAGCAATATTAGTGTACTGCCGGGTTATACAAAGGATGCTTCTATCTTAAATCCTATAAAATTTAAGTGGAAAAGTGTTAAAACCACTATTAAAAAAAGTCTAAGTTCAAAGAAAGCTCCAGAACATGATTTGATTACCGGAAAAATGATTAAAGAACTACCAGGTAAATGCATAAAACTCTTAACCTATATTTTCAATATAGGAATTATTGAAAACGTCAATAATTATAATGATTCCGAAACCTAGCAAGGACGTAACGCAGGTCACGTCATACAGGCCAATAAGTCTTCTTCCTACAATCTCAAAACTTTTTGAAAAAATGTTACTACAAAAATTAAAACCAATATTATCTGCAAAGCACATTTTACCAGACCACCAATTTGGATTTCGTGACCAGCATAGTACTGTTGAGCAGGTGCATAGGGTTATAAACGTAGTCAAACTAGCTCTAGAGGAAAAGAAATACTGTTCCGCTGTTTTCCTGGATATTGCACAAGCTTTTGACAAAGTGTGGCATGAGGGCCTGATATACAAAATAAATACTCTGCTTCCTAAAAAATTTCATGCAATCCTTGAAAATTACTTGTTCGAAAGAAAATTCCAAGTTAAACAAAATGAAGCCATTACCGAACTAAATCTGATAAGTGCAGGGGTTCCACAAGGAAGCGTGCTGGGACCAGTGCTTTACTTGCTGTACACAGCTGATCTACCAACAACTGAAAAGGTGATTACATCAACATTTGCCGATGACACTGCTATTATGTATTCACATAAAAATCCACAAACAGCATCAAGAGAGCTACAAGATCACATATACAAAATTCAGGACTGGCAAAACAAGTGGCGCATAAAAACGAATGAAAGCAAATCGGCACACATAACGTTTACACTAAATAAACGAACATGCCCCCCTGTAAAATTAAACAATGTCACGATTCCTCAACAAACAAACGTCAAATACTTGGGTCTTCATCTTGATAGAAGATTGACTTGGAGAAAGCATATTGAATCAAAGTGTAAACAAATAAAACTAAAATTTTAAAAAATGTACTGGTTGATTGGGAGAAGATCAAAACTGTCACTAGACAGTAAAGTTCTATTATACAAGGCGATCCTAATCTCCATTTGGACATATGGAATTCAACTATGGGGCTCTACCAGCGCATCAAATATAAACCTTTTACAACGTACGCAATCAAAAATACTACGTAGTATTACAAATTCTGCTTGGTATATTCGAAATGAAAACATCCACAGGGATCTAGAGATTAAAACGGTAAATCAGACGATAAAAACATACAGTTTGAAGTACCATTCAAAATTGTAAACTCATCCCAATGAATTAGCAAGGGAACTACTAAAGCAGCCAAGGTATAGACGGCTTCGCAGAACAGACCCACTAGATCTAATGCAGCTATAAACATAATTTATCCGTAAGGAGCTAACTCAATTTTCTAAATAAATTAATTAATTGCCTACCAGTATAAGTATTAACATTGGTTAAGACTTAGTATTAGATAGTTTAGATTTAAGTTTTGCACACTTCTTGTTAGTTTCAGATCGCCCACACAACAAAAAAGGAATTTAGTATAGAGGAAATCAAAGACATTCTTAAAAAATAAAAAACACAGCTCCCGGAGTAAATCAAATTTCGTATATTGAGTTAAAACAATTACCGGAAGAACATCTAGAGAAAATGCTGGAACACATCAAAAAGATGTGGTATAGCGGGAAATACCCAGATTGTTGGTAGAATATTAAAATTACACCTGTACCTAAACCATACAAAGACAGTAATGACATCAATAGAGCTATAGAAGGATACACATGTATTCGTCAATTGCCAAGATCACCAAAAAAATGGTCAAAAAGAGAATGTCAAAAATCCTGGATAAAGAAAAAATTATTCCCGAGAAGTCGTATGGTTTTAGGAAAACCATATCCCCAATCGATTACATAAACAAAGTAATGGAAATCATAGAAAATAATAAAATAAATAAAATGGCTATAATTATAATTACTACAGATATATCGAAAGCCTTCGACAAAGTTAACCTCAAAAAATTGATAGAAATTTTACAAAAGTACAAAATAAGACAGGACATAGTAAATTGGATATACAATGCACTCATCAACAGAAGGATTAATTTCACTAACGGGAAAAATATTGTCAGAACTACAACCAGCAACGGTATACCCCAAGGGGGCCCACTAAGTCCGGACTTTTTCAATATATACGGCTCACCACACCATCAATGACAAAAATTGCAAACTGCTACAATATGCAAATGACTTTCTTTTAATAATTTCGGACACAGACATAACGAAAACGGTGAACAAAACAAATCTTGTCATTAATAAATTCGACGACTTACTTAGAGAGTTGGATCTACATATTAACCGAGCAAAACGTCACATATGAAAATCAACATCAAAAGAGCCAACCACAATTGCATCGTTAAAATCGGAGATGCGTAAACATCGAAGAGGCATATACGGTGGGGTATCTAATTGACAAAAATCTGAATTTCAAACACAACAAGAACATTGGTAGGGTGTACCAAAAATTTAAAGACAAATTGGACAAGATCCCAACAAAAACAGAATTTCAGATTGACCTGAACCTCATACAAAGAATAAAAGAATGGAACAGGAATACAGTTCAAATGCAGACAAGAATTAATTCATACATCAACTCAAATGGGGTGGGATCGTATTACTTCACGGATGGTTCAAGTACAAATAACCGTAGAGGAATTGCAGTATACAACAAACACAATGAAGAAACTATAAGTAGAAGCATAGAGGAAGACAAATCAGTAAAATCATTAGCAACACTAGCGATCTGGAAAGCCATCAAAGATGCAATCAGAAAGAAAACAAAAGTAATCACAATATTCACAGACTCTCGTAGCGCAATACTAGGGTTAAAAAAAAAACAGACACAATAAAAAAAGAGGTTACTTGACAAATCTGATTTTACAAGCGGTAATACATAGTAAAGGTGGGGGTTAGTCATTCAAACATAGCAGGAAACGAAGAGGTGGACAGAGCAGCGAAAGCTGGGGCAAAATCCAAAACAGTTATAGAAACTCCTACCCCATTAGAGGATAACATAAAAACATTTATAAAAGACTAAATGGAACAAGTTGGAAATAGAAACAATCAAAAGGCTGACCAGAATAAGAACCAATCACGTTTTCGACAAAAAATATATTAAAATGATTAAAAAACAGACAATGACATTTGTGACACGTGTAATGTAATTGAAAATGTCAAACACATGATAGAAGACTATGTAGTAAGTTTGCAGCTATCAGAGCAAAATATAACAGTATTACTAATAAAAAACATGGTAGAACTTATAAAAAGCAACCAATCTTAGTATAAAATAATCATTGGCGATGTGAACAGTGATGCTGAAGCCAAAAAAACCAAATTAGAAAATAAAAAAAAAATAAAAAAAACCATTGACAAACTCATTGGATTTTAACACCTGCGCTTAAAGAAATTACTCTCATTAATTTGTTTAAAGACTTAATCTTAATTAATTTCAAATGTCGTCAAATACTATGAAAGATAGCCATTCCAAGTTATTGCTAATATATCTTAATATATTGTATATATATATCAACTAACATTAATAATTACTAACGCACCACTATAAAAGGCAAATATGCCAAACGTTTGTAATCTTAATTTTGTTCGTATTATACAGGTTTCGTATTTACACCATAAATCTACCAACAAATAATTAATCAATTTTTTTTACATAATTTATTGGATTCTGTTAAATAGAATCTGTTGTTTTTTTTTTTTTTTAATATGGTATATCAATGAAAAATTATAAGATAAACCATCATTAATCATATAGAAAATTATCTATTGTAACAAAACTATTTAACAGTTTTTAACATTGTTGACACAATTAAGTTGTTAAGATGTGGATGGAAATATATAAAAAAAAACTACGTATTTTTTTTTTAACATCTTAACTTTCATAAGTACCTTATAAAAATATCTCAGGACATACATATTCATATATACTTGTACCTTGTATACGGTGCGTTATTCTTATAGTATTTTCATATCGTATCGTATTGGAGTATGACTGTTAAATTTTTTTTTATTTTTTGCTCACTGACAATTGAATAGGCTGGATAAATAATAAAATATTTTTTTTTTTTTTTTTTGTAATATTTATGTAGATGAAATGGAAAACATAAAATGTATGTACGTACTACAATCATAAATTTTGATGTCAGTTATTCGTTTTATATTATGCTTTATATAAGTATGTATAAAATGTTAAGTTGTTATAATAAATTGGTTTTAATTAAAACGAGCTTTTTCCAAAAAAAAAAAAAAAAAAAAAACTTTAAAAGAAATTACTTTGGTGAACTGTAAAAAGGTGGAATTGTTAAGTATACCATACTCTTGATTATATATGAAGAGTGTAACAAATCGTGCACATCAAAATATAATTTATAATTGTATAAATGCATGTGTGTCAAGTGAACTATAGACTGTCATGATGAATATACTTCTAATTTTTGTTCTTAACAATTTATTTGAATATCATACAAATCGGTGCAGAATGAATGTTTTTGTTCAAATGTGAAAGTGACTTATCTCAGACATGATGTCGCGTGCACGCATTGCATCTATAGCATTATTACTGATCAAATTGTTACTGAGATGAACAAGTTAGTAATAATGAAAAAAAAACATCAGGCAATAATACCCCAGGTGGCAGACCTGCACTGCAGGAAAATCTAACCTCTACGGAGGTTGACCCCATGGATTCTGGGGAGGGTCAATCATTGCAAAACAAACATGACGTCATTGGCTCAAACAATTGCATGAGCGGAAGTACTAGTGACAACCCATTCAAAATGGGCAAGTTAATGATGAGATCTCATATAAGAGCACGAAGTATCTCTGTGGAAAATTTAGCAAGAAGTAATGATCCTCAGCAGATGAGTTAAAATAGTTCTTAACAAATATCTGAGAGTGATTCAAATGATAATATAATCCAAACATTACAAGCTGAATTAAAGGAAGCACAAAATGAGATCCAAAAATTAAACCTGATGATAGAACCGAGTCAGCCACAAAAAAATGATTATACTATACCTGATTCGAGCGAAGAAGAAAACATAGTAGCACAAGAAACAGCATTGCGCTACTACCAAAATCCGAAAAAAAGAAGCGTTCATCAGAAAAAGGTAATCAACCAGGTATCAAACAAAATGGGTTATCCATTCTAAATCCAAAAACAAAAGCTCAGCCTGAAAGCAAACAACTTTACAAAAAAATAAAAACCTAAAAAAAGGCAAGAAAAATCCTCCACCCGTAATACTTAGCAATGTGACAAACTATTCAGTCATTAACAAGTCATTACAGGATAACAGCATCAATTTTCAAGCTAGAATGATGAACCACAATCAACTGAAAATAAATGTAGACACCGAAACAGATTATAGGAATCTAACAGTATATTTAAACGATTCGCAGCAACAGGGGCATTCATATGAAAATAAGCGTACGCGACCGATAAGGGTTATGGTTAGAAATTAACACTAATAATGCAACCCGCAGAAGACATTAAATGTGAATTGTGCGAAAGGGGTTTTAAAATCCTTGATGTCGTCAATAAAATTAAAAAGTCAAACAAAGGGGATGAAAAAACAAAAATTCCTCTTCCATTATTTATGCTAACCTTCGATAACAAAGAAGATATAAGAAAAATTTACGAAATAAAACATTTTGCCATATGGGAGTAAAGATCGAGGCTGTTAGAAGTAATCGTATAATTCCGCAATGTAAACGTTGTCAGCGAACCTAGATGTGTTAAATGTGCTGAGAAACATTTAACTATTGCTTGTGAAAAACCCAGGACCACCGCGGCATAGTGTTCAAACTGTGTACAAGCCCACCCTGCAAGCTACCGAAGATGTCTGGGAGCGAAAGAACTCCAAAAAAGTATAAATAATCAAAATAAACCAATGAGTTTACAAAAGAGTCAACCAACAGGATCCTTTAGTCATCATGTCAGAGGTGGTATATCTTATGCACAGGTAAGGTTTACACATTCGAATACTCTGATGGAAATGATGCAGAATGTTTTGAATGCCATAAGCAACCTTTCTGAAAGGCTACAAAGATTGGAGCAGGGCAATTCTGCTTTATTATTCTAATTATTTCTCCCAAAATGATGTTCCAAGAAAAATTGAGAATTGCTACATAGAATGCTAACGGTATTAAAAATAAAAAAAATGAACTTGAAGCCTTTTTAAAAATGTAAAATATCGATGTATGTCTGATATCTGAGACCCACTCAACTAGACAATCTTACTTAAAAATTCAGGGTTACCAACTTTACGAAACAATTCATCCGGATAACCAAGCAAGAGGTGGAACCGCTGTTATAATAAAAAACTATATGAAACACCATGAATGCCAGCATTATCAATCACCTAAAACCCAAGCTTACCGTAGTAGAAATTACATCTACGAAGCAACGCCTTCAGATAGGAGCGGTATATTTTCCACCTAGATACAACCTAAAGAAATCAAACTACTTGAATATTCTACAACATTTCAATGGTAGATTTATATTAGGAGGGGATTTTAATGCAAAACATGTTGACTTTGGATCTAGGCTTACAACAACCAAAGGTAACGAACTAAAAAATGCAATAAATGAAATGGGATGTAACATATATTCCACTGACAAGCCGAGATATTGGCCTACGGACGCAGTTAAAACTCCTGCTCTACTGGATTTCTTTATATCAAAACAAATTTGCATCAAATTTCATTGAAGAAGAGGATAATTCAGATATGGTCTCTAATCATTCTGCAGTGATACTTACCATAAGCGACAAGATAATTAGGAAGGAAACAAGACCAACTCTTGTCAATAAAACAACTGACTGGGTTAGCTTCAGATCTGAATTAGAAAGCAATATTAACCTACAAACACGATTAAAAAGGGTAACGGAGCTAGAGGAGAAGGTTAAAATCTTCACAAATATCATTCAATTAGCCGTGTGAAATAACACTAAAGAAACATCATCCAAAACTACTGGTAAAAACTACCCAAGAGAAATTAGGAACCTGGTCTTAGAAAAAAGGAAAGCTAGGAAAAATGGAAACAAACGAGGAGTCTATCTGACAAGACGATCATAAATAACAAATCACAGCAGCTTAAGCGAGAAATTCAGAAGCTAAACGAAAAATCGTTTTCTTCGTTTCTTGAAAAGTTGACGGCTGATGAAAATACAGACTACTCATTATGGAAGGCAACCAAAATAATGAAAACCCCAAGCAGATCCCACATATGAAGTGAAGTGATGTCTCGTGGGCCAGGGATAACCAATCAAAAGCTGAAGTGTTTGCTGATCACCTTGGTGGTATTTTCCAACCGAATGAGACCGAATCAGATATTATAATAATGAATGTAAGCAACGACTATGGGGGACTATGTTCCTTCTGCCTGGAAAGTTGCAGTTATTATGCTACCGAAACCAGATAAACCGCGAAATGAAACTCAATCATATCATCCAATATCCCTGCTTCCTATCATCTCAAAGCTAATGGAGAGACTTCTTCTAAGAAGAATGACATTAATAATAGAAAGTAGAAACCTAATACCGGATCACCAATTTAGATTCAGATGTAAACATTCAACAATTGACCCAGGTTCACAGAATTACAGACATTATAGAAAAGGCGTTAGAAGATAAACAAATTTGTTCTACCTTATTCGTGGACGTGGCAGCAGCTCTCGATAAGGTATGGCATGAGGGATTAATACATAAACTAAAATTTAAGCTTCCGGGGCCATATGTTGACCTTCTGGAGTCGTACTTATCTGAAAGACTTTTCAGAGTAAGACAAGAAGATGCGTATTCTAAACTGAGAGAGGTAAGGGCAGGAGTCTCACAAGGCAGTTTTCTGGGCCCACTCCTATATCTACTTTATACAAGTGATATACCACAGTTCGATCATGTAAGCATAGCAACGTTTGCTGACGACACCGCTATACTAGCAACAGCGCAAACTGTCGAAAAGGCGGCGAATAAACTACAATATGCAAGTGAAGAAATTCACCAGTGGACCAAGCGATGAAAAATCAAACCTAATGAATTAAAATCTGCGCATGTCAACTTTACGAACTAACTACTGGTTAATCCGCCACCAATCAGCATAAACGATGTCATGGTGCCATTCGAAAACTCCGCCAAATACTTGGGTATGACACTGGACGTTAAGCTCAAATGGAAAGAGCATGTGAAGAAGAAAAGAAAGAAGCTTGATCTTAAATATTGACAATTGTACTGGCTAATTGGACGAAGGTCAAAATTAAGCACAGATTGTACTTAAAATGCAAACATCAAACATATACAAAAATTCCAGAATAAGGTACTTCGGAGTATAGTCAATGCACCCTGGCACATTCGTAATAAGGATTTGCATCGAGATTTGGGGATACCGGATGTAAAACACGAAATAAAAAGATTTGCAATGAAGTATGAATCGAGGCTATTGCAACATGTTAATGCGGAAGCCTCTCGGCTACTGGAGAATGAACACTTGGTTAGAAGACTAAAGAAAACCAAACCCTTCGAGCTCGTCAGTATGTGTCAGTAAAAGGGACCTTGTTTTAATAAAAACAAAGAATTCAATACTTCTTGTTTTATATATAAAAAAAAAATATTTCAGGAAAGAAGTGAAACTTTCTTTAATGTGATAATAAAAGTTTTTATATTAATTCTTTATCCAAATTCTTTCTAAAAAGAAAAAAATTTTCTAAAAAATGTATAATATAAATATTCTTTTTTTGTTTTAACCAGGTATTAATTTCGAGGATTACTATCCTCTTCATCAGTCTGTACTACTTTGAACCCGGATTTACCTGACCCATGTTCTTATATACCTGTGGCTACAATCGTTAGCTTCACACTTATGTCAAACATTTATGTATTAGTATTACTATTCACGGCTTGTTGGGTTGACAACTGAATAAAAGACAATAAGGTGCAAAGGGCAAAGTTTACCAACTTGAAAAAAATATATTTTTTGTCACATGCAAGTAGAGAAAAAATATATTCTAGAATTATTCCGAGTCGTACTTGCATGAAGATTGAAGACACAGTAAAAGCGTTCTTAAAAATAAAACTTAAATATTCAATTAATTAAAATTAAATTTAATTAAAATTAATTTACAATAAATTTTATAAGACTAAATATCAAATAAAAAATTATTTGTAATTGTGAAATTTAACATAGTTCAATAAAGTGCAGCAGGTAAAACCACGTATGCAAGTTTTTCTATTCAAGAACTTCGTGTATTCCACCGGCATATGGAGTCAGATATAGGGTGAGATACCCCGTATATGAATTATATATACAAATACCTAAAGTGGTAACCTCGTGACGTGATTGAAACGCAAATAATCCTGCGGGCTAATTAGCATCATCGAGCAAGGAACAGTGAATACAACACAATAAATATAATACAATACATTGCATTACAGTGCATACCACCGGTTAAACTGCGGTTTTAAAAAATTAAGACGCTACATCGTTGTGCGCAATCAAGTGCAAAACGAATCACAACTATAAAAAATCAACGTGCTACACATATTATAACACAGTATATTTCGAGAGCAGCCATTTTGAGCACGTGTTTTGGCATCTCAACAGCAGGACATTTCAAACATTTCATCATCAACATATATATATTACGCATATTAGCATAGCTATTATTATTATTAAAATTCATGTAAGTACCTTTATTGTTTTTTTAAAGTTCTCAAAAAAACCCAAGGCAAAAGAAAGTATATACAAAATGTTTGATATCGCGTTCGCGTTTTTTGTTTTCGGATTAAGTTTTTTAATGATATGTACATTAAAACGCTGTTTTGTGTCGGGTACAAACGACAATGGAAAGGAATCAAGTCCAACGGAAAACGGGGACCACCAAAAAAAAGACCAAGTAATTACGTTAACACAGACGCAACTACAGGCACTAATCGATAACAAGTTCGTAGAATTCCGAAAGTTATTAACCAATCCCGCTGTTTCAGAAGGTAGTAAATCAGAAAGCGTAAAGCATGTGACACGATCGCGCACGTGGCTTTTAAGCCACCGCAACCACTGTATAGCCAAAACCCAAGTGTTTGGTTTGAAATATTGGAACAACAATTTATCGTTGCCAATATCAAAGCCGAAACTACTAGGTACTCACACGCAGTTAGTGCATTAGATTCACGTTTGCACAACACATTCGCGGATTTAATTACTCGGGATAAGGGTGAATTGCCGTATTCAGTTTTTAAGCTGGAGGTTATACGCGTATTAGGGGAATCGGAAAAAACCAAATTGCACAATATCATGCACGGTTTGTCGTTGGAGGACATGAAACCTTCACAACTTTTAGCAAAGTTCAAATTGAATGCTGGAACATTGTTCAATGAAAGTGCCATTAGGCAGATGTGGTTAAGTCGATTACCTCAGCAGGTGCAGATGGTACTCACATTGTTTGAAAACGACGTACCGCTTGCAATTTTGGCAGAGCGGGCCGACAATGTATTTGAGACGATGACGCAAGCTCAAATAAATACGATTGACAAATCTTCTTTCGGGGTTACGCAGACGGAACGTACCGTATCTAGCTCTGACATCGATGACAAATTAGAAAAATTTCACAAAAATGCTATCGGAAATAGCAACTTTAATAAACAGCAATTCTCGTTCGCAATCTCGTTCTCGTTCTATGTCACGTTCATTACGTAACAATTCCGGACGATCGATATCACGAAATAAAGAAATAGGCGTTACCGGTGAATGTTTTTATCACCATCGTTTTGGTGATAAAGCTCACAAATGTGTCAATGGGTGCAAATATTATATTGCAACGGCGGGCACTAACAAGTCAGAGAACTCAAAAAATTAAAGGATCCTCAGCTTACGGCGACGAGCTGCGGCGGGCAAGAGTCAAGTCGCCTAATAATTTATGATTCCAATAATAAAAGCAGATTTTTAATTGACACGGGGGCAGATGTCTCTGTTTATCCGGTCAAACTTACAAAAATATCAACGGCTAAGCCGGCTTTCAATTTGTTCGCAGCAAACGGTACTCCCGTACGTGCATTCGATTCGCGGAATTTTAAACTCAATATCGGGCTACGCCGGGATTTCTTTTGGGATTTCATAATCGCTGACGTGTCCATACCCATAATCGGGGCGGATTTTTTAAAAAAAACGGGCTTGTTAGTTGACATACAAAGAAAAAGACTAATTGATCCGTCTACTTCCCTGTACACCTCCGGTGTCTTGTCAACTAACCGAAGTTTTGCATTAACATTTATCGATAAAACGGGTTTAGATCCCGCCGTCCAACAAATAATCAATGAATTTCCCGAAATTACGAGAACTTCTCTCAGTTCGGACAATATTAAGCATAACGTCACGCACCAATTGGTCACGAATGGTCCACCAGTAGTTTGTAGGGCACGACGGTTAGCCCCAGACAAGCTGAGAATCGCAAAGGCTGAATTCGAGCATTTAACGTCGCAAGGTATTTGTAGGCCGAGCAATAGTGCATGGTCAAGCCCACTTCACCTTGTTAAAAAGAAAAACGGTGAGAGGAGACCGTGTGGCGACTATCGCGCACTGAATAAAATTACCATTCCTGATCGTTACCCTATTCCAATTCTGCAGGATTTTGCACACCAGCTTGAGGGGTGTAAAATATTTTCAACTCTGGACTTGATCCAAGCGTATTACCAGATACCAATCGAACCGGGAGACATACCAAAAACGGCAATTGCGACACCTTTCGGGTTATTTGAGTTCTGTCGCATGACAGTCGGGTTGAGAAATGCTGCACAATCCTTTCAGCGGTTAATGCATTCCGTTTTATCCACGTTGGAGTTTTGTTTTGTGTATTTAGATGATGTTTTGGTTGCATCTAAATCTTTCGAACAACACTTGGAACACCTTAAACTGATTTTTACTCGATTTAAGGAGCATGGTCTGGTAATTAGGGTCGACAAATGCGCATTCGCACAGCAAGAGATTAAGTTTCTGGGACACACAGTGTCAAGCGAGGGTATTTTGCCCGCACAAGAACGGGTACAAGCCATTCAAAATTTCGAGCGACCAACTAAAGTCAAACAACTCAAACGTTTCCTCGGGATGATTAATTTTTATCGGCGTTTTATTCCGGGAGCAGCCGCCGATCAGCTACTGCTAAATGATTTCCTAAAGGGATATAAGAAAAACTCTAATGTGTTAATTGCATGGACTGCAGAATCAGATCAAGCATTCACAAATTGCAAAAACAAGCTTTCTCAAGCCACGTTACTGGCGCATCCTTCCGCCTCCACTCGGATGGCGATTTTTGTTGATGCTTCAGACGTAGCAATTGGCGCGGTGGTGCAGCAGTTCGTTGAAGACGTATGGCAGCCGCTCAGTTTTTTTTCGATCAGGCTTACGGAGGCTCAGAGAAAATATAGCACGTACGACAGAGAGCTACTAGCATTATATTCAGGCATCAAACATTTCCGCTACTTATTGGAAGGTCGAGAGTTCACGGCATTTACTGACCACAAACCATTGATATTCGCATTTAATCAATGTTTGAACAAAGCGTCTCCCCGACAGTTCAGGCACTTAGACTTTATAAGTCAGTTCACAACGGACATCCAACACGTTGCGGGAATCGACAATGCGGTGGCAGATGCTCTCTCGCGAATAGACCAGATCGAATTCACCGAACAAATCAATTACGCAGAAATCGCAGAGGCGCAAATCGTAGACGATGAACTTAGGCAATTGTTGGTGGAAGTTCCAACTGGCTTAAAGTTCGAAAAAAAACCATTAGCATTCAACTCAGACAAATTTTTATACTGTGACACATCAAACGGCAAAGCTAGGCCTTTCATTCCTCTAAAATTTAGGAAGCAAGTTTTCGAGGCATTTCACAATTTGTCACATCCGGGAGTCAAGGCGTCGGTAAAGTTGGTAACAAAAAATGTTATTTGGCCGTCAGTTAAATACGACGTTAGGGTCATGGCGCAAAGTTGTTTAAAATGTCAAAGGTCGAAAATAAACAGGCACACAAGGTCCCCTATGGGCACCTATGCCTTAGTGTCACAACGCCTGACGGAAATCCATCTAGACATTATTGGTCCACTACCGGTATCCGAAAATCAAAGGTACTGCGTTACAATAATAGACCGCTATACTCGATGGCCAGAGGCAATACCCGTACCCGATATTTCTGCGTCTACAGTTGCATTTGCTATTTTTTCTACGTGGATTGCCAGGTTTGGTGTGCCACAGGTGATAGTCACTGATCAGGGAACTCAATTCGAGTCACTGTTATTTGCCGAGTTGGCTAGTTTGCTTGGGTTCGAAAGAAAACGTACTACTGCCTACAACCCCAAATGTAACGGGATGATTGAAAGATGGCATCGCACGTTAAAAGCGGCAATCATGTGTTACGAGCGTCCAGATTGGACGGTATTTTTACCATCGATCCTACTCGGGCTACGGACTTCGTTTAACGAGGAGTTGCAAACAACCCCAGCAGAACTGATGTTTGGGACAGGTCTACGCGTCCCAGGAACATTCATTGACACGACGATTAACAAAAAAATACCACAGTCCGAATTAATCATAAAGCTCAAAAAACATTTTGAAGAAATCAGACCGACGCCTGCGTCTCGCCATAATAACGACAAGGTTTTCGTCAGTAAGGATCTAGCGACTTGCTCACACGTATTTCTACGTACCGATGCACTGCGAAGGTCATTGCAACCACCTTACTCCGGACCGCACTTAATCGTTACTCGGGATGACAAATTCTTTACGTTAGAAGTTAACAACAAACATGTTAAAATTTCTATCGATCGTTTAAAGCCATGCTTCAAGGAAAACGAGAATTTCTGCAATCCACAGGATAAGCTATCGGACACAGCAGTAAGTGATCCGACTACAGCAACATCTCGCCCAAACAAAAAAGTTACGTTTGACTTGCGGCCAGTACCACAAAACACAGCAAATCAAGCTACAACCAGGACAGGTAGAGTAATTAAAATTCCTGCCCGCCTGCGGAATTGATTCCAAAGCCGTTAATCAAATAATATTGTTTCGTAAAAACCTAGTTTTCACTGGTAGGGGAGTAATGTGGCTATAATCGTTAGCTTCACACTTATGTCAAACATTTATGTATTAGTATTACTATTCACGGCTTGTTGGGTTGACAACTGAATAAAAGACAATAAGGTACAAAGGGCAAAGTTTACCAACTTGAAAAAAATATATTTTTTGTCACATGCAAGTAGAGAAAAAATATATTCTAGAATTATTCCGAGTCGTACTTGCATGAAGATTGAAGACACAGTAAAAGCGTTCTTAAAAATAAAACTTAAATATTCAATTAATTAAAATTAAATTTAATTAAAATTAATTTACAATAAATTTTATAAGACTAAATATCAAATAAAAAATTATTTGTAATTGTGAAATTTAACATAGTTCAATAAAGTGCAGCAGGTAAAACCACGTATGCAAGTTTTTCTATTCAAGAACTTCGTGTATTCCACCGGCATATGGAGTCAGATATAGGGTGAGATACCCCGTATATGAATTATATATACAAATACCTAAATACCTTTTCCAGGTATGATTTTGGCTCCGCCCCTTTGTGCTATTTCATTTTCCATTATTTTTTTAAATTCGGGTTCATAGTAGTACAGGCTGATGAAGAGTAGAGGAATCCTCGAAATTAATCCCGTTAAAATAAAAAGAATAATTTATATTATAAATTTTTTAGAAAATTTTTTTCTTTTTAGAATGAATTTCGATAAAGAATTAATATAAAAACTTTTATTATCACATTAAAGAAAGTTTTACTTCTTTCCTGAAATAATTTTTATTTTTATATATGTTACGGCTAATGTGCGAAATTGTTAAATGTTCAGATTTACTGGTGAATGTACAGATTCACCAATATGCGTGGTAAATGTACATATAAGATGGCTAAAATATGTATATTTCGTACCTTTCCCGGTAAATCTGTAAATTTGCTATTGCAACTTGGGAAATGTGAATATTAACAAATTTTCTGAATTTGTACATTAAATTTATGCAAGTATACCATTATTTAATTTATATTTAAGGTTCATTTGAAGATTGCGTTTTTCTGTTTGATTTAATTTTTCAGAATAAAATTTCCAAATAACTATTCAGCGAATATAATTTTAAATTAAATTGTAATTAATTAGATATAGTTTTTCAACTAAATTACATTTTAATATTTGCAAAATAATTAAAAATTCACCAATTGAAGTGTTTTAATTATTTTATAAAAAATAAAATGTAAGTAAATTAAAAAACTACTGTTCAAATGAACCATAAGAGACATGGTTTGTCACCAGACAACCCATGTACTCAATAACCCGCCTGCACCCTATAAAAAATGTGGTACATCCGGTGGCGCATATAAGTTTACAATATGTATGCAAGCAATAAACGTTTACAATATATATGTTTGCATTAAAACATTTATTGCTTGCATAAACGTTTTTTCCTTGTAAATAGTATATAAGAACATACATTTAGAAAAATATAGCGAGTACAATTTTATTATCGTAATATCATAGTTTAGATATTGCATTTTACATGGTCCTTCGAGCTAAACCAACCATCTGAGTTAGCAATACGGCGTTGTCTAGGCCTAATAATAATAATAATAATAAAAAAACATAGACAAAGTTCACAAACAAATTAAGCTTCAAATCAATGGAAGAGCTAATTAAAAAACAAAACGAGCGGGGGAAGGCGATTTTGGCAGAGATCGTCAAACTCGATCAAGAAGGGTGTATAACCAGAGGTCAACTCGAAAAGCACCAGTCGACCGTCCAATCATTATACAAAGCGTATTACGATTGTGACCGGGAAGTGGTGGCTAACGAGTTATTGGGGACAAATCACCCTTATTCGAAAGAGCGAAAGCAGGTACAACGAGCATACGACAAATTCATCGACGATTGCACCAGTTATATGATTTCCGCACCAATAATCTCTCCGAAATCTGAACGGAAATCCATCCTGAAACCAACATCATCCACAACCAGTGCAGGGAAGTCCAACGAAGAGTCGATGAAAACCATCATCATCGAAACTCCAAGCCAGGATACATCGGCCCTCAGAATTCCTATTCAGAATTGGGGACCTCCTGCCCATGTTATGACACATTCATCAGAGACCAACTCCGACAAAAATCAGGCGCTGTTCCACGAACAGGACGTAAATATGCGGCTCTTGTATAGACGCCTGGATACCATCAGGAGGGACTGGGATTCAGGAAAGTGTTCCCAGACTTATGCCAAGATCAAAGTTGACCAAATAAATAAAGATTTGGCGGTTATTGATCAACTACATCGGGCCATCCTCATCAACACCACCGAAGAGGAACAAGAAGTGAAATACTTCAGCGACGATTACTATGGAGATTTGAGCATGATTGCCGAGGAGAGATTAATAACGTTACACGACCTCATCAGTAATGAACCACAGAAGCCCTCGCCATCGTTAAGTATGCGGCTTCCCCGGATAGAGGTTCCCGTCTTTTACGGTGAATACGAGAAGTGGCCATCATTTAAAGACCTCTTTACTAAAGTTATTCACCAAGGGGCCCTATCAAACACTGAAAAAATGTGCTATCTAAAGGCGCACGTGCAGAAAGAGGCGGCAAAACTCATCAGCCATCTTTCTTCAGTAGACGGTAATTATGAGAAGGCGTGGAGTATCTTACAGACAAGATACGACAACAAACGTTTGCTTGCGTCTACGTACTTCAACACATTATTATCACTACACCAAATTCATCAAGCAACAGCGTCAAACATCCGAGGGCTGCACGATACGGTTGTTGAAACCATTCATAACATTCAAAACCTTCAACTAGATAATACTTTTGAAGCTTTCGTGGGTCATCTCATTATGAAAAAGGTCGATGCAGAGACGTTAGAAAAATATGAATTATCCCTCGCCAGCCCACGAGAAATTCCAAAGCTGGAAGATTGCATGGAATTCTTGCTTCGAAGATTCCAGCTATTAGAAGCCACAGGGACACAAAAGGCGTCCATCACGCGAACAACTAAGTCCGATCACCCGGTTCATCAACGGATCGTTTCCCTTGGCACTGAAAGAGGCGAACTCAGGACACAACAACCATCCATCACGCGATCAGTTAGGACAGACTACATTGCCCAGCAGCGTGGCGTGTCCCCCGTCATTGAGACTAGTGATCAGAGGGCCTACATCCAGAAGTTTACGACCGCCTGCTCTTATTGCAAAGAGAAGGGGCACCTCGTTGACCAATGCCACCATTTCCGCAACATCAGCATAAAACGACGGATCGACTTTATTAATCGAGCACACATCTGTACCAACTGTCTGCTGCACACCTCGCAAATAACATGCAAGGTTAATGTAGCATGCACAATATGCAGCAACCGGCACCATCAATTGCTGCATGAACCACAACAACAACTGGATAAAAAAGTCACCATCAGCACATCAGACTCCCACCACACAACCCTGTTGGCAACCGCTCTGGTCAAAAGCAAAAATATGTGTGGAGAGTTTACCGATTTCAGAGCCTTGATAGATCAGAGGTCACAGGTCTCGCTTATCACGGAAGAGGCGGTTAATCGGCTCGGGCTACCGTTATGCCAAACATCTGTTATCATTTCGGGAATAGGAGCAAATAACACCAATCCAACAACCGCCAAAGTTCAAATATGGCTTCATCCACATTTTTCATCATCATATCGATTAAAGGTTGAAGCATACGTATTGCCAAGGATCACCATGAATGTGCCTGAACAACAGATCAAACGAAATAACCGTTGGAATCAGTTAATCGTGGCCGACCCAACGTTTGACACGCCCGCTCCCATTGACATTTTATTAGGAGCCGACGTATATGGAGATCTCATTGAAGGTCCAATAATAAAGGGGAAACCAAATGCCATCAAGACGAGCTTCGGTTGGGTGATCTCA
The DNA here is from genome assembly GCA_963556175.1 of Tipula confusa. Taxonomy (NCBI): domain Eukaryota; kingdom Metazoa; phylum Arthropoda; class Insecta; order Diptera; family Tipulidae; genus Tipula; species Tipula confusa. Next base: position 97,147,684 of record OY744477.1, read on the forward strand.
GGTCCAACTCAGAAAAAACGGCTCATCTCTCAGTACAAATTCACAGCGGAACAAAGCTGGAAAAAACGATGCAGCGGTTCTGGGAACTAGAAGAAATCGTCGAGGGTATTGGAAAAGAAACAACTGAAAACATCGCTTGTGAAAATACCTATCGTGAAACCACACGACGAGACCCTTTTGGACGATATGTGGTCCAGCTGCCGTTCAAAGAAACGCACTTAGACCAGTTAGGAAGTTCAAAGCAACGGGCGCGCCAACGGTTTTTACAACTAGAACGAAAACTGGATTCAAATAATGAATTAAAAGAGCAATATTGTCAGTTCATGGCCGAGTACCTCAACTTAGGGCACATGAAACCGGCACCGCCCCACAGCGGCAAATATTACTTACCTCATCATGCTGTCATTAAGAGGACAGCAGAAGCTACTAAAATTCGAGTTGTGTTCGACGCCTCGATGAAAACATCGACGGACGTAAGTTTGAATGACACGATGCACATCGGGCCTGCTCTACAAAATGACTTGTGGGCCATAATGCTCAAATGGAGGAAGCATCGGGTCGTATTCTCCGCGGACATAGAAAAAATGTATCGACAAGTCAAGATGCATAAGGAACATCAACCGTACCAGACCATACTATGGAGAGAGAAAACCCATCATCCTTTACACGAATACCAACTAACCACAGTTACATACGGAACATCGGCAGCACCGTATCTCGCAATCCGGACGTTGCATCAGTTAGCGGATGATGAAATCCACCAGCACGAGGAAGCTAGTCACATAATCAAAAATGATTGTTTCGTAGATGATGTACTAACCGGCGCGGACACAATAGAAGAAGCGCAACGGCTACAGTCGCAATTAGTCCAATTACTACATAAGGGGGGAATGGAGTTGGGAAAGTGGTCCAGTAATTGTCCACACATATTACAGGGCATACCTAGGTCAAAGGTCTTAATGGGTGACCTCGCTTTTATGGACGAACACTCCATCAAGAAGGTCGATCAGAGCTCATCCATCAAGACGCTTGGAGTTCAATATAACCCCGTTGGGGATTATTTCTTATTCCACGTGACTCTACCACTCAACACCAATGGACTGACGAAGCGTCAATTTTTGTCTGAAATGTCAAGAATTTTCGACCCATTAGGGTGGCTTGCACCTCTAATCGTCAAATGTAAAATAATGTACCAGACGTTATGGAGTCTGGACATCGGTTGGGACGACCCGTTACCAATGGAATTTGCAGACAAGTGGAACCAGATAAAATTAGATTTGAAGAGCACCCAGACGATGACGATCCCTCGATACATCAGATACGGTAAAGAAAGTTGCACAGTGGAAATACATGGATTTTGCGATGCCTCCGAACATGCATATGCAGCGGTCGTTTACAGCAAGATCATTAACAACGGCGAGGTGACAGTACGTCTTCTGACCGCAAAATCCAGTAATCAAATACATAATAATTACATACCTATAAATAATTCAATACAGACAGTAGATTTATTTAAAGAAACTAATACATAAATAAAATTTGTGTTATTCTGGATGGATAATGTTAAACAATTGTTTAATAGGTACATAATTTTTGTTTAAATACTTTTTTTTTTTTATTAAAAATTCATTATTAAGGATACATAATAAATGTACTTAATTCTGTTTGAATCCTCTGCAAAATGAAATTTGAGTACATATTTCCAAACGGATCATTCCGATGAACGGCTTACTTCCTTTTCGTTTTAATGCAAGCGGAAAACAAACGTAAGGAAAACAAACACGTTAAAAAATTGTTCATATATTTTGTTTTAGGGTGTTGGGTGTGTCTCAATAGGGTAGGGGTTGATTGTTTATAGCCATGACTCATGGTTTATATTCCAACTTTGTAACTATGTAGAAACCACCAAATGTGTCTAGTATACCTCCAAGTGGTAACACCCGGGCAACGATGGAATACTCATCGGCTAAATACTAGAGGCGAGTGCAACCAATACACTATAAAAACGCAATGAGTGTAACAAACAAGGAAACAATTACCCCAGGTGGTATACCTGATGCTCAGGGAAATCCACTCTCTTCGGAGATCGGTCTCATGGATTCTGGGGGAGACCAATCATTGCTATACTATAATTATTACAACCAATCCCAAGATATGTTAGGGAAAAATAATAATACTCAACTGAGTACAAAAGAAAAGGATATTTCATATCCATTCCAAAGGAGTCAGAAATTAACTCGATCTCCTACAAAAGTCACTAGCCCCTTTTTGGAAAGCAACATCAAATCAGTGCATCAAAAGAAGCAAACCGTCCTGAAAAAAAAGGAAAACTCGAAAAACGAACTGTTGCAAGAGAACTGCAATCGTTCTTTAACTGAGGAAAAACTTTACAGTGAATTGTGCAAAGCCAATAGTGCATTGGTCGATTCCACAAATATAAACAAGCAACTGAATCAAACAATTACATGGATGCAGGAGCGAATAAAAGTTCTAGAAAACGAAGTTAGTACTCTTAAATCAAAGGAAGTCAATAGTCAAAAGACTAATATAATAACAACAGCTGTGCAAGAGTACCATATAGATGAAGAAGAACTAGCTAGGGAAACGGAGTTTGTAAGAGTTATAAATCGTAGAAACAAAAGAAAACGAAATAATACACCATCTCCGCCTCAATTACAACTGAATGTTCCAAAGGTTATAACAAAAAAGCCACAAAAACTAGCTCAACCCCCACCAATAGTCATAAATGAAATCAAAGATTATGACCTACTATATGAAAAAATAAAAAAAATAACTGCAACAGATCAGTTTAACGCAAAGGTGATGAATGGAAATAATATCAAAATAAACTTGAAAGATAGTGAAAGTTACCGACAAGTAACAAAAATGCTTAATGAAGGAAAGCACTATTGGCATACGTTTGAAGATAAACAAACTAGACCAATCAGAGTGATGGCTAAAAACCTTCATTACACATGTAAAGTAGACAAGATAATTGATGACTTAAAAGCGCAGGGATTTAAAGCTGTTGATGCATCAATTCAATTAAAAAAACGGGATAAAACACCTCTTAATATGTTTATGTTGACCTTCGATGCCGATGAGATAATCGAAAAAATATATCAAATTAAGTACATCTTAGGATGCAAAGTGATTATACAGCCTTTAAGAAGGTCTAAGCTTATACCACAATGTCATCAATGCCAAGCGTATGGACATACACAAAAGTACTGCAATAAGGAACCAAGATGTGTCAAATGTACTGGAAACATCATACAAGAGATTGCGTACTACCAAAAAATGGGCAGGCCAAATGCGTTCACTGTGGAGAAAATCATCCCGCTAACTATAGAGGATGCAGTGTTGCTATTGAATTGCAAAGCATCAAGTTTAGAAGAATGAATGAAAAAAATTCAAATTTAAGTAGAAAACCAACCATTCGAAAAAACAAGCCCGAAGTAATACGACGAAAAGTATCGGAAATTCCTCGGGAAGAAATGAGCAATTTGACTTACGCTCAAGTATTAAGGAGTAAAGTAAATCAAAGAGAAACTACCCAAAGTGAGGATATTAGTCAAACTCTGAAATTGATATTAAGTAAACTTAATACGTTTGATGAGTGATTACACACACTTGAGTATAGAGCTAAGGGAGCTATCCCTAAACAGAAAAATGGCCAATGATCTTAGAATTATATGCTGGAATGCCAATGGACTAATGCAACATCAACAAGAATTGCAGGTGGTCTTGGAAATAGAAAAAATCGACATATGTCTTATCACGGAAACTCACTTTACTAGACAATCAAATATTAAATTTAAAAATTATCAAGTATATAAAACCAATCACCCAGAAAACACTGCTAAAGGAGGTAGCGTTGTTATAATTAGAAATAATATCCACCATTACGAAGAGCTAAAATATGAAACAGTTGAAATACAAGCAACTGTTGTTAACGTCAAAACAAAAAATAATTATGTTAGTGTTGTTAGTGTTTACTGCCGTCCGAAACACGCGCTAAAAGAAAAAGATTATCTCGAATTCTTCAGTAAACTAGGAAAAAGATACATAATTGGAGGAGATTTTAATGCAAAAAATGTCCATTGGGGTTCTAGGCTAACAACGACTAAAGGTAAAGAACTGCTTAAAGATGTCAGAAAATGCGGTAGTGAAACCTTGTCAACTGGAAAACCAACCTACTGGCCTACAGATCAAAATAAAATACCAGACTTAATTGATTTTTTTATAATCAAAAATATATCAATGAACTATATACAAGTAGACGAAAGTCGAGACCTAAACTCGGACCATTCTCCTATACTTTTGACATTAAGCGAAAAAATAATTCAAAAAGAAAGAAATCCAAGCCTAATAAATAAACGCACTTGTTGGGAATACTTTAGGCAGTCCTTAGAAGAAAAAATTAACCTAAAGGTTCCATTAAAAAACGAGGAGCAAGTAGAAAACGAAGTTCTAAAATTTGTAAATGATATACAACAATCAGCCTGGGAAAGTACCCCAACAATTAAATATAAAATAAAAGGAAATAAATACCCTAAAGAAATTAGAGAACTATTGGCAGAAAAAAGAAGAGCGAGAAGAATATGGCAGCAAACACGAGCTCCTCAATATAAAACTAAATTAAACAATTTAACCCAACAGTTAAGAAGGGAAATCCAAAAAGTAAAAGACGAGTCAATCAGTAACGGTTTAAAAAAACTAACTAATGATAGCAGGACTGATTATTCACTTTGAAAAGCAACCAAAAATATTAAAAGACCAACAATGCAGAACCCTCCAATAAGAATAGAAGGGGGGAAATGGGCTCGAAATAACGAAGATAAAGTTCAATGTTTTGCGGAGCACCTCGAAAAAATATTCCAACCACATGATGATCATACTTTAGAATCTCAAATAATAACGGTGGAATCTGAAAAAGAAAGTGAAGAAATTCTATTGACTTCACCAAAAGAAGTCATGCATGAGATAAAATTCAATATGAATTTGAAAAAAGCTCCTGGTTATGATCTTATTACTACAGAAATGGTAAAAGAACTACCAAGGAAGGCCCTAGTTAAGCTTACTTATATTATCAATGCAGCATTTAGAATCAAATTTGTACCCAGTTTGTGGAAAATTGCAGAAGTAATAATGATATCAAAACCTGGTAAGCCACCATACGAAACTTCATCTTATAGACCAATTTCGTTGTTGCCAGTTATGTCTAAACTCTTTGAGAAAATACTGATTAAAAGGTTAAATTCGATAATCGAAAGGAATAACTTAATCCCAAATCATCAGTTCGGATTTCGTCGTCAACACTCAACAATACAACAAGTACACAGAGTAATCAATGTAATTGAGAAAGCACTTGAAGAGAAAAACGTCTGCTCCACGATATTTTTAGACGTGGCGCAAGCTTTTGACAAGGTTTGGCATGAAGGACTTAATCATAAGTTAAGAAACCTCTTACCAATGCAATTCGCTAAAATACTGGAATCATACTTGAAAGATAGATTCTTTAGAATTAAATTTGCTGAAACTTATTCTGAATTAAAAGAAATAAAAGCAGGTGTACCGCAGGGCAGTGTATTAGGACCGATTTTATATTTATTATACACGTATGATCTACCTGAATTAGAATACAACACAGTGGTGACTTTTGCTGATGACACTGCGATCCTAGCTGTTGGAAAAAGCAACGAAGAATCAACACAAAAATTACAATCAGCTATCTCCGAAGTATATAAATGGACTAAAAGATGGCGAATTAAGCTAAATGAAACTAAATCAGTTCACATAAATTTTACCAACAAACGAGTTGAACATATACCTGTTTCAATAAATCGAGAACTAATACCGTATGCGAACACAGCTAAGTATCTAGGCATGACCCTGGATGCTAAACTTAGATGGAAGGTCCACGTCAAAAAGAAAAATGAAGAACTAAAACTCAAATATAAAAAATTCAATTGGCTGATAGGCAGACACTCTTCTCTATCATCATACAATAAGCTGCTACTTTATAAGCAAATACTGAAACCAATATGGACTTATGGTATTGAACTCTGGGGTTGTACAAAACCCAACAACGTCAATATCATTCAAAGGTTTCAGAACAGGGTACTAAGGAACATCGTCAATGCACCATGGTACGTCAGGAATAGTGATCTACATAGAGACCTTAAAGTGGATCCCGTTTCAAATGAAATTAAAAAAAATGCAAGGAAACACGAAGAAAGACTCCAGCAACATGTGAATATAGAGGCAATTCAGCTGTTAACCAACACCAATATTATACGCAGATTGAAAAGAACTAAACCCTTTGAACTGGTTTAATTGTTAATGCAAACAGCGGCTTGCTGATTTAAATCCACAATACTGATGTGGTATAACCAACAACTTACCAGAAACTGTGAAACGCCAATGGGTGGAGTCATAGATATAATTATATTAGTAAATTAAGTCAGAAACAAATTGCTCATTAGTCCAGGAGACTAGATTGTAATAAATAAAGTCAATTTATTTAAAATAAAAAATTGATCTAAATAATAAAAAAAAAAAAAAAAAAATATTTTGTTCGAAGCTATTTATGTTTTGAACTTCATAATAATTTTATTTGAAATGTGTTAATTTATTATCCATTTAGCGTAATATTTAACAGAGCATGAACGTTCAGCTACGAAATTTTAAAATATGGAAAATAAAAGCTCGGTTCCGATAGATTAGGTTTTTGTATTATTAGTAAGCTATGGCGAACTCGAACAGGCTTTAATAAAAAAACATGACTAGAGTTGTTTTGGGCGAAACTCTATATACAAAAAAATGTTAACAAAACATTTTGACCACGCTCTGATGGACATCTGGTGACGAACATTTTAACTATAATCGGAGGATATTTTACTTCGAGTGGTTAACACAAAAGCACTATCTATGGGAGATAAAAGTAACAATGTCAAACATTTATAAAGAACATCCTATCTAAACTCAGTTATAAAAATTTAATAATTATCAAAGAATTTTCATTCTTTATTACAATTAGATGAAGAAAATTTGTTTATAAAGTATTAAAAAATAAATTTTAAGTTTAATTAATAAAATACCATTGTATTTTAGCTAGATAAACCACTTCAATGTAGTCGCAAATTTTAATGTGAATTATGAAAACTGAACGTTAAAGCTGTTTTGCAAATTTAATATAATGCTGATATGAATGACTAATATTTATTTAATCGAATTATTGAGAGAAAATCGAGTGTCGAAGGAATAAATTTCAAACAATCAAACAGTCAAATAATTTGTAATTTTATGTCACTATTTGATATTCAAACGTTAAATTTCTGTGCTAGCCCAATTACATTTTTTTCCGCTAAAGGCGCTCTTTGTACTTGTACGATCACCAATAAAACACTTTCAAAAAAATAATACACCCCAATATGAACGGCACATGGATTTCCGTTTGCTTTTTATGTGAAAAACATGCTGTGAAAGAAACATGAAAAGTCACAGAGACATGTTTTTTTATTAAAGCCCTGTTCGAGTTTGAGATATTTTAATTCCAATTATTTGCAGCTAAAACCAAATTATTAAAACATTTAATCTATTGAATACATATACCGTATTTAATTAATCATCTTAAAATACATTTTAAAATAAAACTTATTTTTGCGAGTTCTGAACAGTTTGCAAGTGTCCTGAATAAAACCATGGAATTGTTGAGAACACGTAAATATAACTTTTATTTAGAAACGTATTTTAAGATGATTAATTAAATACGGTATATGTATTCAATAGATTAAATGTTTTAATAATTTGGGTTTGGCTGCAAATAATTAAAATTAAACTATCGCAAACTCGAACAGGCCTTTCTTTCCATAATCACAGCACGTTTTTCACACAGAAAAGCAAACGGAAATCCGTGTGCCGTGCTTATTGCAAATCCAAATGGACTAGATTATTGTACAGTTAAATTTTTTGAGTACTATTTTGTTTTTTTAGAATTTTTTTTTAGACTGGGTGTGTACAATTTTTATGTTGCGTTATTGTATATTGACCGTAACTGCACCGTTACAAAATTGATCTCCTAAGTTGCGAATTATTATAAAGTAAAGCGTGTATCCTCGAAACAAGTAAGTATGTGTAGTTTTCGGTTGTGGACCAAATAAATTAAATTAAAAGTGTGAGCTAGTATAAAGTAAAATGTGGTATCGTTATAGGTTTCGAAATAAAATGAAAGACAAATTTGATCAACAAATTTGAATTAATAGCCCAAAAAACTATAAACAATGTTTTTTTTAAGTAAGACGTTATTTTAAGTAAGACGTTATGAACAACTAATCAACGAAGTGGCCACCGCTAAATTAAGAAAACATCATAAAACACCCCTGGAATATAATATAATAGATAATTAACTTAGGAAAAGAAATAAAATTAATTTCACCCATTACTAAAAGGGAAGGCGGTAGCATTAATTATTTTGTTCATACAGAAGAAACTTTCGATTTAATACAAAACGCTTACCTTTCTACTTGGCATGGTGGCGAGTTATATCTTTTAGGAATAACGAATTTTATTTTTTTAAACTCAGGAAAATTATTCCTGAGTATTTTTCTTTTTATTTAAAATATTATTTAAATTTTACAATTAATTTTATTTATTGATTGATCTGGATATGGTGATCGTTAACAATGAAAAAGCCGTCATTATCTTTCTGTTTTGTCTTTTTATAGTCTTCTTTCCGTCGTTTCTGTTATCTCAGTCTTTGTCTTGTGTTGTTGTTGCTGTTATTGTGTGTTGTTGCTCTTATTGTGTAATTAGCACAACGTTTCATTGGTACTTGATGTTGCATCTTGCTGATATGACATTTCCCACAGTTTGAATGGAAAATGTGTTGTGCATTTCTTGGTATTTTGTTGATCACTCTTATCGATGGAATGTGCATCGTGTGTTTTGTATTTGTTGATTTTATACGAGTCACTAGCTATGCCATATGACTCGTTGGTTTTGCTTTTGTTGGTTTTATGATGATCCAACTTATCTATGGGATATGACTCCTCCCCCCTTAGAATAGTGCATGTTCTGTTGAGCGGGACAGGAACGGTTTGAAATGTAGATATATGTTTGTACCTTTTAATTATTCTGTGAATTATAAAACAGATAATTATTGATATTATAAAAACTACTGATATGTGTCCTGTTGAACTATGGAGGATATGGTTGTTGTGTAATAATTCCATAGTGTGTAGGTTGATTACGGAATAATTGTGAAGTTTATCTAGAGTAATTTCTGGTTTAATTGTTATGATGTTTACTTCGTTGAATGGAAGGTTGATTTCCAGGATCTCCTGTTGTGTGTTTTCTATTGTAGAGAAAGTTTCACCTCTAATGGTTAATGTACAATTTTTGAATTTGATGAGAGTTTGAGTCTTGATGTATATTGATTGTTGTTTACAGGTTGAATTGTATTGTAACGGCTCCAATGGTTGAACGTATAATTGACCATAAGTTAAGTAATCAATTTCGAGTGTAGGTGATACAAATTGAAAGGAACAATTTGCAGGTCTTTGCATTATTATAGCTGCTTCACATGATTTAGAAATAAGTTTGACTTCGGCTTTATTACAAACATATTGATTATATATATTTTTACATGGTTTATTAACAAACTGAAAAGTGTCTTGTTATATAATGATATCATTGGGATTAAAGGGATAAATGATTTTATTTTCTTTTGGTATAATTTTAATTTGATAATAGTTGAACTCATCGGGTGTGAATTGAGGTATTTCTATACTAAATATTATATTGGTTTTGTTATAGTATCCTTTTATGGTGACTAAGTTGAGGATTGCGTTCATGTTTGGAAAATGAATATTATTGTTTGCCATTAATTTTTCGATATAATTGTGTTCTTGTACTGTTAGTAAATGTCGTGAAATTATTTTGTTCTTTGATGATTGTATTATATCCAATAAGTCTTCTAAATGATTGTGTAGCTGTTCAATTACATGATTTAACTTGTAGAAATGTTGGTCATATAAGAGTATTATTGTAGCAGTGTTACTACTACGGATGGATTTTTCTACTTCATATTGTAAAGTATTAATATTAGTTACAGTAAAGTTTTGTATGTCGTCCAATCGTTTTATCATTTGTGCGTTAAGATGTATTTGTTCGTTGACTTGGTGGTTAAGTGTTTTTTCGTTCTCGTATAAGTCGTTAAATGTATTCTGTATGTCTATTAGATCTCGATTATCAAGATTTCCAGTAATATCTTTAATAAAAGAACCTAGTCCGTTGATAAGTCCTCTTCTAGTACGTGTTGGTAGGATTTCCCTAAATGTTTGTCGTAGTCGGTCTAATTTATATTGAGTGATTATTTTCTTGTCATTTAGAATAGCTAAATAGTTTTGGTCAGCGGAAACGATCGTAGATAATTGATTTATTTGGGTATACATTTGATCTATTATACTAGAGTATGGTTCTAATTGAATTATGTGAAGTAATTTTGTGTATCCATTAAATAGTCTGGCTGTTCCTAATTTTATTGGTATTAATCCATTATTGGTTTCCAGAGACGTCAGTTCTAGGTCTTGTCCTGCGATGTAGGTTAACCTGGAACAGATTTTTAATTTTATTTTTGTGTACTCTTCCTCGATTAGTATCAATAGTGATTCCGTTATCTTTAAGAATTTTCTGTTTTCGATAGGCTGGTTCTATTTTAGTTCGTCGAGCTACTTTTACGTATACAGGTTTATTTATTTCTAATTTTGGTATATCTTGTTTAGATTTATTTAATTTAGCTATTAAGTTTTTCTTTTTGTCTAATGATAATGTGTGAATTTGGTTGCATAATAATTCGTAATCAGTTTTGTGTTGTTCTAGATAATCTATTTCATTTGTAAAAGGTACTCGATTTTTGGCGTAATGTCCATTTAGTAATTCGAATGGTGTAAGTTTTGTTAAAGTATGGATTGAACTATTATATGATAGGATAGCTTGATTCATTATTTGTTCTATTGGATCTTCTTTTTGTTTGTAATGTATGACCTGAATTAATTCTTTAAGGGTAGAATGAAGACGTTCTACTGGAGAATTTCCAGTGGAATTATATGGTGTGGTGGCATGGGTTTGTATGTTATGTTTTTGAGTGAATTTACTTATTAGTGCGCTCTTAAAGCTAAGTTCGTTGTCAAATATTATTTTATTGGGTACGCCGTGAAGGCTACAAAAGTGAATAATTTTGCCTAGTACTATTTTATCAGTTTTGTCCTTTAAATCGTATGCTGCGGCAAATTTCGTAAATTTGTCAATAATAGTTAAGAATTGTTGGTGCTGTATTTGAAATATATCCATATGAAGTATTTTCATTGGTCTATCTGGCGTTTCTGTTAATTCTAATCGTACTTGAGGGGGTTGCCTATCATATTTAGTTTTTTGGCATACATCGCATTTATTGATGTATTCTTGTACAGAGTGTTTCATGTTGGGGAAATAAAACTTCCTTTTTAGGTGTTGATAATTTTCGATGATACCTCTATGATCTTGTTGAATATGTTGGTTTGAAATTTCCCTTTCTTGGTCTTCAACTGTGGTCAAATCAACTAAGAATGACATGGATCTGAATAAGGTGGCTTTGGGATTGGTTTTCCGAGGTTTATTCCCTATCATAGATTGATATGCTTGAAGCACGTATTCAAAACATTCATTTGAGGTATATATGCATATTTGCTTTTTATTTAAACCTGAAAGTTTCCTAAGTGATTGAGTAATAGCCATTTTAATTCCTCTTTTCCTAGGTATGTGAAGTGTTACCCTTTTCTTTTTATCGAATAATAGTTCTTCGTTGGTACTAACTTCTTTAACAGTATCTGATAAGTACAGAATTAGCTGTTGGTCAAAGGTGTTAATTGAACTTTTAGTAACGGGAATTAGGATTTCTAGAGTAGAAAGAATTGAGGATCTATCATTTTCATTGGATGTGCTGGAATCGGAAGTATTTATTTCAAAGGTGTTTATTTCCATAGGAATTGCGCGTGAAAGTGCATCTGCATTGGAGTTAAGAATTCCTTTTTTATACTGTATAGTATAATCGAATTCTTCTAGTTTAAGTCTCCACCTTACTAACTTGCTGTTTGGTTCTTTAAGTGAGAACAGCCAAGTTAAAGGCTTGTGGTCGGTAACGATTGTAAACTTATGTCCGAATAAGTATGGCCTGAAATACTTGGTTGCCCATACTATTGCCAATAGCTCCTTCTCTATAGTGGAGTAATTTTGTTCACTTTTAGAGAGGGTCCTAGATGCGTAGCATATAGGTAAATCTTTTCCGATTTGTCCTTGTGATAATACGGCACCCAGAGCTACATTGCTGGCATCAGTTGTCACAATGAAAGGTTCATTAAAGTCAGGGTACGTCAAGATGGGTTCATTACATAGTAATGTTTGACATTTTTTAAAACAATGTACTCTTCGTCTAATGTAATCTTTTTACCTTTCCTTAGACATTCGGTCATTGGTTTGGTTACATGTGAGAAGTTAGGAATAAATTTCCTATAGTAGCCCATGAGACCAAGAAAGCTTTTTATTTGCCTTTCGGTCTTGGGTATTGGAAATTGTTTGATTGCTGTTATTTTAGAAGGGTTTGGTTTGACTCCTTGAGGTGTTACAATATGGCCAAGAAACCCAACTTCTTTATGCAAGAATTCGGATTTATCCAACTGTATTTTTAAGTTGGCTGATTGTAATTTCTGGAATACTTTACCTAGGCTTTCAATGTGCTCTTGTAGCGACGTGGAGTATATGATGATATCATCCATGTAGCACAAGCAGGTTTTTCCTTGTAGTTCTCCGAGTACGTTGTCCATTACTCTTTGGAAAGTACTGGGTGCATTCTTAAGGCCGAATGGCATACGAACATATTCGTAGTGGCCAAACTCTACTGAAAAGGTAGTCTTCGGTATATCCTTTGGGCTAACTTCGATTTGATGGAAACCAGAAGCTAAATCCAAAGTAGTGAAATACATGCACTTGCCGAGTTTATCCAATATATCAGTTATATTGGGTAGCGGGTATCTATCAGAAATGGTTTTCTCATTAAGCTTTCGGTAATCTATGACTAAACGCCATTTAACTGTACCACTAGCATCCGCTTTCTTTGGAACTATCCATATTGGGGAGCTCCAAGGAGAGTAACTTGGTCTGATAATTCCCTGTGAAAGCATTTCCATTATTTGCTTTTCTACTTCTGCCTTATGCACATGCGGGTAACGATAGCTTTTTGTAAAAATAGGCTTTTCGTCTTCTAGGTTTATCTCATGTTTAACTTGGTTTGTAAACGTGAGTTGTTGTGTATTCTTTTGAAATATGTCGTCATATTGCAAACATAATTTTTCAATGGATTTTTTCTCTTCATTGTTTAAATGATTTGTTCTAATGAGATTAGTGATTGGTTCGTTTGAGGAGCGGCAATCATACATTTTCTCATCATGAGATTCCATATGATAATTTTCGAACTTTTCACCTTCGATTGGGTGTTCAATCATAAACGTATGTTCTTTGTTACTGTAGTTGATGACTTCTACTTTAGCATAGTGATTGTTACTATGGTAGATACCTTCGGGAATTATTAGATTTCCGTGGAGGATTATGGGTTTTATATAAATTTCACCATTTTCTATGTTAACGGGTACACTAGCAATAAGTTTGCTACGTGGTAAGATTTTATATTGTTGGGACATATAATTTAATTTAAATAAAAGTGGGATAGTTACTTTTGGAAGAATTAAATGAGATTTTGCGAGGTCGATTTGGATTTTTAATTTTTGCATTAATTCTAATCCAATAAGTCCATCGAAATAGTCATGGAATTTAAACAGTAAAAATTCCAAAGGCTGTTTCGTTTTAAACTCGTCGAAACCCTCTATATTTACAGCTTTATCAACAGTGTGAGTGTTAAACAAGGTTTTAATATTAATTGGTTCAATCGATATTATGGAATTTTTGTTAACTAGAATGGGATTTATAAAAGATTTAGTCGAACCGGTGTCTATTAACAGTTTTAATTTTTTGTTTTGTGTTTGAATTTCTATAAAAGGTAATCGATATCCAGAGTGGTTGTTTAGAGTTAGGTATCCAATTGGTTGACTGAGGCTTCTGGGTAAAAATCCTCGTCCTGTATTTCAGTTTCTAATGAAGGATAATAATTGGCTTTTACAATATCTTGTATTGGGTATTGTTCGTTAATATCTGAATTAAATGTAGGTTGCATGTCATTGTCAGAGGTTTGTTCAAATTCTTCGAGATAGTTTTCATTCCAAGAATGATTACCGTAAGGAGAATATTCAACATTAAATAGTTCCTGAGATCTAAATCTAGGCGGTCCTGTTTGTTGGAATTGGAATGGTCCAGATTGGAAAGGTCTCTGATTATAGGTGGGTTGTTTGTATTTATCAAGATTGGATGAAGTATCCATACGTTCTGGTTTCATATTCTGTTGAGGTTTAGGAGGTAACAGTTGTCTGTTAGGTGGTCCTGGATTTTGTTGCGTAAAGGGACGATGATTATAGTATTGAGGTTGGTTATAATACAGATTTCTTTGAAATGGTTGATGATTAAAATGTTTATAATTTGGGTTAGATTGAGGTTTCATGGGTAGTCTTAGAATAGGTTTAGGATTTTCCAGAATTGGTTTTGTTCTTAAATAACTTGTATTTTGCTCTTTCAAACAGTAAGCTCTTGCTGTTTGTAAATTTGATGGTTGCATGGCTCGCACCATGGGTCCTAATGAGCCTTCAAGTCCGGCGAGAAATACAGATAAACACATGGAGTGGTACCAATTTCTCTTGGCAGTAATTAGTACTTCTCGGTTGCGGTCAATGGGTGTGTTTAATTTGGCCCAGTTGTTTAAGGAATTTAATATGTCGGAAATTCTCGAAAAATATTTTTCTATACTATTATAACCTTGAGTTATTTTATGTAGATCACGGATTAAACTAGTTTCATCTCTTTTATCAGCATAGTGATTTATGAGATTATCTCTAATTTCTTCCCATGATCCATCGCTATTGTACATTTCTAAGGCGTCATTAGCATCGCCTACAATTTTGTTTCTAATTGCTCTAACAATTAGTTTAGCGTAATTTGGATTGTATTGACACGAATCTGTGCAAATTGAAAGAATTTCTTCCACATTCTGTATAAAGTTATACAGACCATTCTTTATTCCAGAATACTGTGGTAAATCTTTTACAGCGTCGGGGATTTTAAGTTGATGAAGCATTCTGTTCATTGCTTCATATCTAATTTTTTCATCGTCTAATTTTTGCTGTTTTAATAGTTCTTGTTGCGCGTAATATTCTTCTTGTGGATTCCGTTGAGGATTTCTATCCGACAAGTTTACATTTTCTTGACTCATTTTTAAAAATTTTTGAGACAGGATTTGTATAATTCTAGCACTATTTTCTAAATTCACTTTGAGATTTTTATGTTTACTTATATCAAATTAAAATTGTCTACTTTTCTCCTTTTTTTTTTTTTTTTTATATTTTCTAGTTTACGTTACTTTAATTAAAGGAATTTTTAAGATTATTTAGGGGATTTTCAATTTGTTACCAGAGAATTACAACCAGAGAATTACAATCAATATCTTTTGATATACCATCATCAGACTTATGTATGATTGTTTACTAAAAATCTTGTTTCTTCCTTCTTTGTTTCACGGTACACTTTAAAAAAAAATTTTCTTCACTTTTTATTTTATTTTTGTTCTTAACTATAGCTAATATACCATTAGCTTTATTCTAAAGTTGATTTTCCTTCAACTTAATAATTAATCAAAGCATATAACATAACACTGATTTAATTGAGTCCAGCACTATGATTCAATATTCACTTGAATTTTTTACGTTATGTAAAACACTTTCCTCTAAATCACTTTTATTATTATACACTTTATTATTATTTATTTTTATTATTTGCAGTTATTATTTTGGAGCGAGCTCAGATAATAAAAATTATCCGCTACCAATCTGCGCCAGTTATATCTTTTAGGAATAACGAATTTTATTTTTTTAAACTCAGGAAAATTATTCCTGAGTATTTTTCTTTTTATTTAAAATATTATTTAAATTTTACAATTAATTTTATTTATTGATTGATCTGGATATGGTGATCGTTAACAATGAAAAAGCCGTCATTATCTTTCTGTTTTGTCTTTTTATAGTCTTCTTTCCGTCGTTTCTGTTATCTCAGTCTTTGTCTTGTGTTGTTGTTGCTGTTATTGTGTGTTGTTGCTCTTATTGTGTAATTAGCACAACGTTTCATTGGTACTTGATGTTGCATCTTGCTGATATGACATTTCCCACAGTTTGAATGGAAAATGTGTTGTGCATTTCTTGGCATTTTGTTGATCACTCTTATCGATGGAATGTGCATCGTGTGTTTTGTATTTGTTGATTTTATACGAGTCACTAGCTATGCCATATGACTCGTTGGTTTTGCTTTTGTTGGTTTTATGATGATCCAACTTATCTATGGGATATGACTGGCGGGAATAGGCTAATAAAGGAATTAAATATAAAATATAAAAATATAACTGTTGAAACCATTATGTTATATTTATCGTTGTGTACAGCATGTGAACAGAAATGCAAAAAACAGCGAAAAGGTGTGGTGGTAAAACCGATTTTGGTAAATGAAATGATCTCCAGGTGTCAAGTTGACTTGATAGTTCTTCAGACGCAACCAGATAATGACTATAATTTAATTCTAAATTATCAAGATCATTTAACAAAATTCATAATTTTGAAACCTCTGAAATCAAAAACAGCTGGTGAAGTGGCGGATCATTTATTTGATATATTCACTCTTATTGATGCACCACCTATTCTCTAAAGTGACAACGGTCGCGAATTTGTGAACAAGATAATTGTGAAGTTAACGGAGTTTTGGAATGGCATTAAAATTGTTCACGGAAAGCCTAGACATTCACAAAGTCAGGGATCAGTTGATCGGATGAACCAGGACGTTCAAAATATGTTGTCCACGTGGATAACTACAAATAAATGTAGCAGTTGGTCTCGTGGCCTAAAAATTGTACAAATGATGAAAAACCGCGCCTACCATTCAGGAATTATCCAAACACCATATGAAGCTATGTTTGGAACGAAAATGAAATTGGGCCTAAAAACTAGTAGTTTGCCTAGTACCACATACAATTAGAAGAAGAATTATTAGAAGTACTTGAAATTATTGAAGTAATGAATCAAATATCGTCAAATTAATCTCCGGAACAATCATTGGAACAGCCACAAGTACCTTGTTTTAATCAAGAGTTGGATATATCATTACATCATAGTTTCCAAACTAAAGAGAATTTGGAAAATGGTTCTGGCAACCAATCTACAAGTGAGAAATTTTCTGACTCAAACGAAGATATCATTTTGAATAGTATTGATATTGATTCGGCAATCGCAAAAAATGTAAATATGCTGAATGAGAAAAAAAAAATCAAATTAAAACAAACAGGATCATTGCAAAACAAAATTTAGAAAAGCAAGACAAGAAAATGCTTGCTCAATCAAATTCGAAATTTGCACCTGCATCAGTAGCGGACCTTGTTAAAGTACCTATACCCGAATTTGATCGAGGCAAAACAGATCCCAGAAATTTGCTTTGCAGCATATTACATGAGGATGCAACAAATCAATTATACAGGTTAGGAACAAATGAGGGAATATTAAAGCAGCTATATACAAGAATTCGATGTTTGTAAAGCAAAGTTGGTGACGATTGAAAGTATTCCTGAAGTTGAAATGTCAGTTAGAGAAGTGGTTCGAAAACAATCACTTACCGGAGGACAGGGATTTAAAAGGTGTAATTGCAAACAAAGTTGCAAAAACAATAAATGCCAATGAAAAGCTAATGATATACTTTGCAACTCAAAATGACATAGCAGCAACCCATGTAGCAATAAGGGATGGTTATCTTATTTTGAATGGTTATTTAATGTATTTAATAAAATTTTAAATGAAAAATTTGTGATACAAATACCAAATAATATATTTGTAACGTAACAAATTAGTACTTACAAAATAGTTTAATGGCCCTTATTTCAAATATTCAAATGCTATATGACATATTCAACTATTCAAGTAAATGCCCATTTAAAAACCCATTCGTATCGTTCATGTTGATTTTTCTCAAGACATGTTACGATCCTGTTCCACTTTATGCAAGATGCATGTTCTTTAAACCCAAATAAAAGTTATAATACAATAGGGAAATGAGTATACTTATGAAATGATGTAATTATTTTTTAGTTTTCCTAAATATAAAAAACAAATAAAATATTATGCCAAATTTATTTTAAATAAATGAATAAACAATTATAAATTTTATTAAATTTAATTGAACTAACACTTTAAATAATCTTGGAAAGTTTGTTATTATACTTATCTGAAATGTCGTTTAAAAATAAGTAACGGATTTATCCGCCCAATTTAACAGCATATTTATATTCTCGCATGATAATTTGAAAAGTACACTAGCATCAATTGTATAGATAAAATTATAAATTAACATTTACCAATGAGTACAAATAAATGTGTATAATTTCCAAATTTGTCAGGTTAATGTACGTTGAACGTACACTATCCAAAATGTAAAGCAAATATGCTTATTTACCGGTAAATGTGTACATTGACCGTTGAATGTACATTTACCGTAACATATATAAAACAAGAAGTATTGAATTCTTTGTTTTTATTAAAACAAGGTTCCTTATTTCGTTTTTATAAAATTAAAAAAGAATAATTATATTGTGATAAAAGTATACAAATACAGTGACAGAATGGTATTCTCACGCAACAATACAAAAACAATTATCAATTCTTACATCATATGGATACCGTTAAAGCGTTGTGTGAACAAACACTTCGATAAATTTTCTACAATTGATGCTGCTCTAAGAAACTAAGGAACTGGTTCTATAGCCAAGCTAAAAGTAGCAAATGATGAAGAAAAACCGAACTTGGGATAAGTCAAACGAACCTGAAGCTAAGGTTATTCGACTGAATTGATGACGACCAACGATAAAATAAATATAAAATTCAGCATGTGAAGGCTAAAATGTTTCGCTTTAAAACTGACGCGATTCACAAATTAAAAGATGATAAACAATACTAGTTAAAAATCAAACTTCTAACCGACAAGTATTTTCATGTTGGAGTAAAGAAAACTTTGCTGAGTAAAGAGTTATTAAGTAAAAAAAAAAAACATATAAATATTATTGTCGCCGCAAAACACTATAATCTAACAATAAAAACTAACGAATCCTAATCTAAATCGTAATTTGATACTATAATTTTGATGTAAAATTTATTAATACTATCATCCACTTAAAATTATCTCTACATATATAAATATATGATTAAGATATAATATTTAATCCACATTCAATATATAATTATGTCACCATAAATGTTTTTATTACTGCCCATTTATATGCTGATCCATTAATCCAATTAAAACGTTTGGTGGACTTACGCTCGATATTATACCCAAAAACGGAAAGAACGACACAATAAAATAATCTCGAGTTGTTTTGAATTTTAATTTTATTTTAGTTAAAGATGACATTAATCTTAGGCTTATAACCATAAATAATATGTTAATATTGATACAGTATAAAAAAATGTCGCTGATTGGAGGTATGATCAAAAATAAAAATTATGATCGACATTGTCAATAGATTTGTTATGCATAAATAATTTACTGGCATTCTGTCGTTTACTATATGCATATAACCACCAGCTAATCAATCAATCAATCAAACACGATTCGTTAAATATATTTATATATGTATATGTATACAAGAATATATTAATTTATGATTAATTGATTTTGTTTTTTATAAATTTATGTATATAATATAATATGGATTACCAGAAGCAAGATATTTACATTAACATGTAATAAAATAATCAAGAAAATTTTGTCCTTCTGGGTATATAAAGTATAGTAACCCATATACAAGTAAATAAGTGTGTTGGCGCGTATTTATGTTAATAAATTTGTTCAGAAAAAAAAATTTAAAAAAAATTAGCATCACAAAATAAAAACTCACCTACGATTACAACATGTCCAAATACATCTTTTTTCCATACTTGGGAACAATTCCATCGGTAACCTATAATCATAAAATGGTAACAAATTAATTAAATCATTATAATTTCAAGAATGTACATTATATTATTTACCTTTGAATTGATATTGACATTCTTGCGAACCTAATAAATGACCTGCACCCAATGCAACAAATGCATCAGGCGAATCAGTACATAAACTACGTTGAATTTGTGATAAACCGGGTATTCGATTACAAAGTATCGATGATGCGAAACTGAATACTAATCTGAAATTAAAATTTAATAATTTAAGTTAAAAAATGTTAACTGGCAAATGTTTAAATGTTAACTGGCTTAATTTTTGTCACCGAATAATTTCAACATAATTGAACGTTTTGTAGTTTTGTTTCTATTTCGTCAGTATCAAGTGTTTTCTTGAATGAGCTTGATTTAAAATATGGAAGAGTGATTAAATAAAATATGGAAACCACAGCATGCCGAAAAACAAAATTTGTTTTTTTTTTGTTTTTCCATTACATAGCTATATAGAAATAAAATTACTTTAGAAAGTTCATTCGCAAAGTTGCTTTCGTCGAGCAAACATAAATATATTATTATCGAACAAATAATTATAATTTATAAAAAAAAAAAAAGAAAAAGCTATATCAGCAAAATTAGTATTAGTTTTGAAACATTGTGAGGGGAAAATATGGTTTATATTAATGTTTAAATCTCCACCGCTACTAAAAAGGAACGGCCAAATCCACAGAGATCAATATCCACGAGTGATTTTGTATTAAACACCACGAGTTCATTCGAAATAAAAAAAAACCGTGCAACATAGTCCAATTAAAAAAAATGAGAATGTGAAATGAATGCAAAAAATTGCTTCGCCTGCAAAAAGCGAAACTAACATTATAGTAAATGACAATAACAAATATTATGAAAAATAAACGTCCATCGTTTTCAAATGACAATAACATAAATAGCGATGTAGGTCAGTGTTTAGTGCAAACAGATATAGACAGATACATAACTGTGCAACCTAAACGAAAAAGAATCTCTAAATCAGCGGCAAGTGCAAGCGTGAAAAAATCACTAGACTAATTACAGTAGAATTAACGCAGGCAATCGATTTTCTTGTTTATTAGAAACCAAGAATGTTCCTGATGAAAATACTCCAGAAAAGAAGAAACCACCACCAATTTATTTGAGAGAAGAATCCTTAAAACAAGAAAATATAAAAGAAACAAAAATCAAATCTCTCAACATTAATGCTTACAGAGCATCAATTACCCAATTCGACAAAATTGGTAAACGGTACTATACTTACCAACTAAAGAGCTAGAACGGATTGGTTGTGGTAATAAAAGGTATTGGGAGTTTTGTAGATCCAAGCGAAATAAACAACGCTCTTATTGATAAAGGTTTCCACGCTAAAACAATAACGAACATTTTTAATAGAAAAAAGTGCCTCAACCATTTCCGCGTAGAGTTGGAAGTAGAAAGTAAAAAAACAAAAGAAAAGCATGGAATATATAGCTTAAAATATCTTCTGAATAGAAGAATCATTTTAGAGGAACCCAAAAAAAGAATTGGGCCAGTACAGTGTATTAAATGCTAAAAATATGAATATAGTAAAGCTTATTGTTCGTTGAGCGATGTTTGTGATATCTGCGGAGAACTACATAATTCCAAGGAGTGCAGCAAAAACAAAGTAGAAGTGTAGTAACTACGGAGAAAATCATAAATTATAGAGGGTGCTCAATATATTTAGAGCTAAAACGAAGAATTAGTCCACGGTAGCGAAAAGAAGAGCGTATGCTTAAAATGTACTCGACCGAGAGAAAAGAAATGTATCCAGAAGTTTCGCCCAACAACATCTCAAGATGCAAACCAGAATGCAGCCGTAAACAGTAACGTACATCATGGAGTCTCATATGCTAGTATTCTTAAAGGAACTGCACCAAAAGTGCAAAATATTAATGAAGAAAACATCTCTTTAGCATTAAACAAGTTCATCGATATGATGCAAAGTTTCATGGTAATAATGGAGAGAAACATGGATTTAATGATGCAAATTATAAATATGATGATGCAGATTGTCGTTAAAAATCAAAAATGAATGTCCTTAAAATAGCAATATGGAATACCAATGGCCTAGTACAACACAAAGCCGAGGTCCAAGCATTCCTCATTAAGCACAATATTGACACAATGCTAATATCTGAAACACGCTTTCCTTAGAAAGGACATATTCAATCAACGAGTATCTGCTGGCTGGAATGGTATGGAAACCGTGTAATATCAGCAGTATACTGCCCACCAAAACACGCTATAAAAAAACTACAGTTCATTGATTATTTAAACCAATTGTGCACTTAATTCATTGCAGGAGGAGATTATAATGCTAAACATATCCACTGGGGGGTCAAGACTAACATCGCCGAAAAGCAAACAACCTTTTGAAGCGATAGAAGAACAGAGTTTGAATTACTTATCAGCTGTTCAACCCACCTACTGGCCAACAGATAAAAAATAGATTCCTGATCAAATTGACTTTTGCGTAACGAAGGCAAAAAAGCCGAAGCGTCTTACAAACACGCGAACTAAATGAAACCAATATAGAAAGTTAGTCGAACAAGGTACTTCTTCAGATATTCCACTTACAACATCAACCAATATTGATAAGGCTGCAGAAATGCTAAACGAAATTTTAGAGAGGGCAGCAAACAATTCTACACCCGCCGTTAATATAACAGAAAGTTAATAAACTGCCCCGAGACATTCAGAACCTTGTTCAAGAAAAACGAAGACTAAAGAGGCGATGGTAACAAGCCAAATTTCTTTTTTTTAAGTGGAAGCTTAATCACGCTATTACAACTATAAGAATTGCACTGAAGGAAGAACTAAACCAGACTTTACAGAATTATTCAAGTAAACTCTCGGTAACCAAAAGAACAGATTACTCTTTGTGGAAGGCAACGAAACATTACAAAGATTAGCTTTCGCTGACCATCTAAAGGAAGTGTTTATGCCTCATGAAGATGCTAATAAATTTGTTCCATCTGAGCAAACGAATAATGATTCGTCCTTCAAGCCAGTTAAGTTTAAGTGAAAAAGTGTCAAGAATTCAATCAAAGCCCATATAGGCCCGAAAAAGGCACCGGAATATAATTTTATTACGGGAAAAATGATAGAGAATTACCTGATAAATGTTTAAAACTAATAACATTCATCTTCAACGCAATCATGTGAACTGGTAAGAAAAATTCGAAAAATTGTACTAAGTAAACTTACACCAATATTAGAAGAGCGTCAAGTTATACCAGACAATCAGTTTGAATTTCGAAGTCAACATGGAACCATAGAGCAAGTACACAGGACACTCCTTTGAGGAAAAGAAGTACTGTTCTACCTTCTGATTTTCTGGATGTTGCACAAGCATTTAACAAAGTGTGGCATAAGGGCTTTATTTATAAACTACCTTCTTCAAAGACAATATATTGTAAAACAAAATGAATCAATCACTGGCCTAAATGATATTAGAGCAGGTGTCCCTCAAGACCGCATCCTTGGACCAATGGTATACTTATTATACACAGCCAATCTACCTATTACTAAAAAGGTAATAATATCAACATTTGCTACGGCCATCTTAATGTCACACAAAAACTCTCACACTGCCTCAAGAGAATTGCAATATCATCAGTACAAAATTGAGCAATAAACTGGTTAAAAAACTGACGAATAAAAGTAAAGGAAAATAAATCGACTCACATCACGTTCAATCTGAACAAATGCACTTGCCCACCAGTAAAATTAAATATCCCTCAGCAAACAAAGCTTAATTTTTTTTTTTTATTTTTTTTTTTTTAATTTTAAATGTACAAAGCGTTTACATATATATGAATAAAAAAATTGAAAATTCTATTTTAGTGACTCCTAATTTCCGAAAAATGTCTCGGAGGCACGATTCATATAACAGTAATAAAATAATTTTAAAAATTGTACAAATTAACAAATAAAAAAAATTTAAATTAAAATGAAATGAAAACAATATTCATAATATAATCAAACTTAACATTATATCGTTATTAAAACAAAATAAAAATAAAAAAGAAGAGCAAATTTTAAAAGATAAAAAGCAACATGACCCTTAAAGTTAAGCTGGCTGTCCAAAGTTTAACCTAGATACTTAAAAGAATTCAGTATCTCGATTGATACACTAGATTGTGATGTACAATCTAGTTAATTGCACTGTAGAGAATGATAAATTATAGGTGTATAATCAAGCATTGACAATCGCAAATTGAAGTGCATGATTTTAGATTTACTACTAAGAATCATATGATAAACATCTGACATTGCACATTTTATATCGTTCATGTTCGAATTTGTGTACACTAGTGCCATATCATCGGCAAAAGCAACGATATCACAATGCAACGATAGATCAAAACAAGAATTGCAATAGATCAAAAAGAGCAAAGGGCCCAACACTGACCCTTGCGGCACACCAACGTTGCTAACCTTTTCATCACTATAAGTTCCATTAACACAAACCCTTTGTATTCGATTTTGTAAATATGAGTTAAATAACTTCAATACAACTCCCCTAGTACCAATATGAGCTAGTTTCGCTAAAAGCAATTTGTGATTTACGGTATCGAATGCTTTAGATATATCAATAAATATCGCGGATACATTTGAACTATTATTTAAATAATTATGTACAGGTATTAAAAGTGAACGGAGGGCTTTTTCAGTTGATGAATTTTTCACAAACCTAATCTGTCTTTTATCAAGAAAATTAACCTTATTTAGATAATTTTACAGTCGTGTTTTAATAATTTTTTCAAAAATTTTAGAAAATATGTTCAAAAGAGTGATTGGTCGATAATTGGTAGGCTTAGACCATTTTTAAGCTTATCGGGCAACACACCCTTTGACACACATAAATTGAAAATAAATACTAATACCATTGAGATGCTACCAATTATTTGTTTGACTTGTTATCTCATCAATGCCACAAGAATAACTAGGTTTCAAGTCAACAACAGAAGATATAATTTCAGATTCGGAGATAGGAAAAAAATAAAAACTTTTATTTACATATCTAGAGAGAACCAAATTATCAGAAGTTGCCTGATCAATACATATGTTTTCGCGGTTTTCAGTTAAAATAACATATGGTATATAAATGAAGTGGTCATGAAACGTATTGGCAATTTTTAGCGAATCTGTTTCTACCAAACCATTTGCAACCTCGATCGAATTTATCATATTCGTGGCAGAAGTGTCATTTAATACGTTATTAATAACTTTCCATTTGGATGTTAAATCTTTTGCATAATTAAACTTGCTTTTGAAATGTGTTTCCTTTACCTGCGGCACTAGAACTTTAATTTTATGATTAATTCTATCTAATTTATTTTTTAACAAATAATTATTGGAGTTTTTGCCATTTTTTTAAGATAACTTATTTCTATTATTAATTAGTGTCAGTAACGATTTTGACATCCAAGGTTTAATTTTATAATTACGCCTTTTAATCTTAGTAACACTTTTAAATTTACTTATAACACCTGTAAACTTCTCAAAAAATATTGAATAAGCACTATTTGGTTCATCAGTAATAAGCACATCACTCCAATCTGTCGTGACCAGAGCTTCAGCTAACCCAGTATAGCAAATTTTGGTTTGATAGGAAGCAGTGTACTTTCGGTCTACACTTACTGTATCAGTGAATTTCAAACTTAAAATAATAGTATTATGATCCGACACATTAAGATTCAAGTTCTTGATCTCTACAGTAACATCTTTACCAAGAATCTCTGAAAGGACATGGTCAAGGCACGAACTGGAGCACGGCCTAGTTATACCATTCATTAAAGATGCTAGACCATATGAAGCACAAAGTGATAGATAATCGTCTTTAATTCGCGAATCATCCAATAAATCAATATTTATGTCGCCTAATACAATTTTATGCTTTGATTTATCACGATTCAAGAAATCATTTAATTCAGTCAAAAACAAATCAGCTGAATGAAGCCTATATATCAAAATGAAACAGTATTTAGCATATTGTCTAGTTATTTTCATAATATCAGCGGATGAAAAATTTAACGGATATTTAATAAAATTATAACTAAGAATACTCTTTGTCATAGTAGTTAAAATTGCCTAAAAAAAAAAACTTGGACAAAAATCATGCTTAAGCCATAATGCAAATATTGCGAATAAAGTAAGATAATTCGTATGTTCTGTTGAGCACACTGTAACTGCATAAAAAAAAAACTAGCTATTCTACAGTAAAAAATGATTGAGAACTCACATACTGTAAACAATAAGTAAACCCTGCTTTTATTTAAACCATTTCGTCTTCTATGATCGTGTAAGAATATAAATGTACATTTTAGCCATGCTATTTGATTAAAAATTATTGAAAAATAAATTTTACTAGCTCTATTACAAAAACATAAATGATTAATGACCATAAAATTGTTTAATACAAATAACACTACGTATGTACTATAAAAACATAATTTAGTACATCTTAATATAAAATAAAAAGCCATACAAAGATGGACACCAATTAAAATAATATTAAAAATCATATCTGTCAAGATACAAAATTGTAAACAAACACAAACCGAGCAATGATTTAGCTTGAAATTGTAAATTTCATTGATTTTCTACAGTGAATTAGTTTGAATTTGAAAAACTATAAAAATTAAATAACAAAACAAATTGAAAGTAAAGTGAAAATAGACTATGAAAAGAAAATAAAGAAAAGTGATATGAACATTAAATAATAAAAAAAATAAGAAAAATTACATAAAATAAAATAATAAATAAGTGAACATGGCAAAAGTAAACACCAAACTCCACTGGGCGTTTCATCACCTCAGATATTGCTAAGATCGGTTTGAGACTGGATTTTGATAACCCTCGAACCCTCAGCTTGACGAACGAGTATATAACCATCATTGATCCATAGGTATTTAAAGTTTTTAGATTTTTTAAGTTGACGTGCTTCTCGAAATAACGAGCGACGAAATGGAGTTAAATCATAACGAAAATAGAGTTGCGAACTTTGATTGAGCCCAATATCTTTGGCATTTGAAGCCGGTTTAAGTTTTTTTTTTTGTTGTACAATGGTGGTCTTTGATTGGACATTTTTAAATTTTACAATTAATTTAATGTCATCAAGTGAATTATATGCTTGATTATGATTTCTCTTTTGTACTATGTATTCGCTACTCATTATGTCCGACATTATATTTTCACATTGATGTAAATTTAGTAGATTAGAGGTTAACAACTCTGGCTTACTTAGTTTATCTGGAAATCCTGCTATAATCAGGTTTGTGTTTAAATCTCTCTGATGGAATCCATCGATCTGAAATTCAAGACCACGGATACGCTCATCTTGCATCTGGGAAGCTTCCTCAAGCAATTCGCATTTTTTGGTCAAGACTACATTCTCAGCTTAAATATTTTTAATTTCCGTTTTGATTGCGTCGGATTCGTTGCATATAAATTCCTGCGACTTTTTAATATCAGAAACCATACATTTAATTTCATTGAATTGAACATCAGTACGCTTTATGAAACTACTTATGACAGTTCCACACTTTAAACCAGAACTACAGATTTCCTCAGGTTTAGGTGTAACCAGTGTAGGAGGTACCTCAGTAATGAATTTTGAACATTCTGTTGAACAGAACCAGTTAGACTCAGCAGCCTTTTTCATTTTAGCTGCTCCGATAATCCCTTTACAGGGAGGATGGTAAAAGTTATGACAGTAATTACAAACAAAGACTGCTTGTTTTTGTGTATCACCTTTTCTGCACGAAGTCACTCGACATACAATGTTGAAGTGGTAGTCCAAGCAATCTTCAGCAGCTTCATAGAAAAGCATTTTTATATTGACGAAGAAAAAAAAAGTTTACACAATTGATTAAATGGCGGGAAAAGCAGTAAATGTCACTTAGGAAAGCACGATAATCACAATTTGTCTTTATTATTTTAAAAGATAAAAAAAATTATCACTTATAAAGCATACTAATTTAATTATGTAAAAAAGTATTTATTGATTTCAAATTTAATTTAATTTTATTTCAATTTTTCTATTAAAAAACTTTAGTTAAAACCAAATATAGACAATACAACCGTACTCTATGACTTCCCAATATTGAATAAATACTTAGGTTTACACCTTGACCGAAGGCTAACCTGGAAAAATCATATCGAAGCAAAGCGTAACCAAAAAAAAAAGAACTGTTTCGAAAATATACTGGCTAATAAGAAGAAAATGAAAATTATCTTTATGCAATAAAGTGTTACTACACAAAGTGATAATTATGCCCATATAGACCTATGGAATTCAGTAGTGGTAATCTACCAGCGCATCAAATAGAGAACTCTTGCAAGGAACACAAGCAAAAATATTTCAAAGTATTACAAACGCCCCATGGTATATTCGCTTTTCCAGCAACATACACAATGACCTTGGTAATAAAACCAAGAAATTATCCGAGAGTTCAGTACGAAATATTACTAAAAACTACAAGTGCATCCCAACGAATTGGCCAGAGGTATACTAACACAACCAACCTACCGACGACTTAAAAGGGTAGATCCACTTGCACTTACGGATCTTTAATTTAAATAATTTGAATATTCAAGGTTAATGCAAATAAAGAAATTGTAAACTCTAATATTAAGTATTAACAGTGGTTAAGACTTAAAAAATTGTAATAATTTTAGCTTATAAGATTTGAATACTTCTTGTTATAGTTTCTTTTGTAGAAAGATTCAAGAATAAAACCATTGGCACCATTAAAAAAAAAAAATGTTTAGAAAAAATCTGGTGATATGCACAAATTAATGCAATAAAGATATTAAAAATTAATTAATAATTTATAGTTGCGACTATTTATGGAAAACGGTTGATACACGATTAAACTACCCTACAATTGGTGACTCCGCCGGAATGTAGGCTGGATAAATGCTCATCACTGTACTATTGAGATGTTAATCAATTCATTGGATCAAATTTTAATTTAAATATTTTGGTGATTAAACGTCATAAGCAACTGGCACTGTTAAGCCATACAGTGTGGAAAAACGTGAGTACCATATTCATTTTTTTTGTTAAGTCGTTGTTTAAAAAAAAAAAAAATTTGTATTTGGTTTTATTATTTTAAAATCATATTACTTTATTTCGATATTTTGATTAATTTTTGAATCGGTCTTGCTCATTATGGATACAAATAATTCAATAACCAAAATAACTAAGTACATTTCAAAACATTATAATATGTTTAATAAATAGATTTATGTGTCCGTAAGTCAAATGTTCAAAAGGTGAATAATGTTAAATTTAACAAGATCCCAAAATGGATTTATGGCACCAAACACTTGGTCACTTAGTTCAAACTTAATAAATTTGACAGCAGCAGAGGAAATCTGGAAAAAACTTTGAAACCTGAAAGTGGTTCCAAGAATTTAAAAATTTTGTGGAGAAACAAAACGGGACGTATAAAATGTTGTCTAACTGTCAATATAGAGGCGTATATACATTAACTAGGTCTACGTCAACATTGATCCCGGATTATAGGTAGCGGGTTTTTTGACGACAGCAATAACGATGCAATGCTACATAATCAAGCAATCTCCTAATCGAAGTATTAAAGGCAATGTAATACCCAAAAAAATTGAACGGGACCAAAGCCCACCCGTTAACATTTACGTGGTTTTGGTAGCACAGCTACCAAATAATAATTGAATGATGAAATATATTAAAGAATCACGAAGAAATACAGATCTTGAAATACAGATTATACAGAACCGTGGAGACCATGCAAATACAATCATATACTGCAACGTTCATGGATTTAAATGCTCACATTTATAAGATTCTCAAATCTCCACATCAATGTGTCCTACAAAAAACCAGATATTAACTAAGCAGATAGTAATGAGTTTTCTAACTTTAAGTAAAAAATGATTACTTCGATGGTGTTGAGGCCATAATGAAGGCCAACGCAAATTTATCATGTATTGTGCCATCGTCAAAAGCTTTTATGTTAGAGCAAAACATCAGATACTAATTTGAACTTACTTGACTGAGTTACTTTGGAAATTTCGAAGAGAAAAGGAGATTTGAAAAAACTTTTTAGTCAGAAATGGGATAGTTCCCAATAAATATTAAACTTTCGGCTTGGAATTATCTTACAACTATCGTCAATATGGTTAGCTTTTACATTTTAATACTTTTATTGTCTGGATTTCTCATGTTGTTTGTATGACCTATACCGCTGTGATAGCTTCTGCTTCAATAAATAATCGCTTTATGGTTACAGATCGATTATAAATTAATTTAATAGTTTTCTATGGCGCAAAATATATATTTTTAAAATTTTCTAATGTGACATTTTCAATTGATGTAGCTTTACAAGATACTAATTACACAATTGAGGATTTTGACCATTTTGAAAATATACATAGAGCTGTAATAACCGAAGAAGTATTCTTGGATTATTTGCAAATTTTTTACCAACATCCTAGTTTAATTTTAAAAGTTAAAACAAAAGATTCTACAGAAATTTCATCTAATAATCAAAGTGGTTGCACAGAAGGTGTTGGATTATTGCGAAGGTCCATGCTTTTATAGGTTCGAGGCTTATAGCAACTTCCGATGTAGTAAACAAATTTATGTTTTTTTTTTTGCTTTAGGCATTGAAGACCTACATTCTTAATAATCATTTTGGACCAAGTTTGATAGCAGAATACGAGCGGAACAAATATTTAACAGATTGTCAAAGGCGTAAAATAATTTCAATACTATAGCTAACTATGTATAACAAACATTTGGATTTAAACTGCCACGAGAGCAACTAAATGCAGTTGAAACAGCTGTGTTAATTCATTTCCATGATTAAGAAGTGAAGGAGAGAACGAACTGGTTATTCAAACGTTTTATATTATTACAAAATTAAATTTACGAGAACAGTTTTACAGATAATTATTAATTTATCTTACAGGATCTAATAACTAACTGCGAAGGAACTGGTTTTCTTGGAAATTATAAATAATGCTGTACTGCCCGATGAAATCTATTTAGTGAAACCCAAACCTAAAGCTACTGTTAACTACAGAAAAGAACAGCGGATCAAAGCTGACTACTATCCTATCATAAGTCTGGTCGATCTATGAAAAACACATAATTACGGCTGTTAGAAATTCGGGAAAAACGATTCTCCTGACTGAAAACAACCGAAATTTAGGTAAAAATAACTGTGCCTAAAGTATTCGTTTTCTAAATTATTTTTATAACGAATGATTTATTTAAGATTGGAACCCATCTACACTATCGTTTTTAAATTTACTTTGATTATTACCTCCTGCCTCTTCAGGAAAATAAAATCAAAGCAGGGCATCCGATGAACAAAGTTTTTCGTTAAAACTTTTAATATGTGTGATAATTATTGCCAATTAACCAATGACGAATACATTGAAGGTTCTGAAAATAAGGCTCCTTATATAATAGCTTTGGGGCAAAATAAAGGAGATATAACTTAGTACTTGATTGAATTAGATTCAAATTTAATAACATTGCCGACTGATACCAATATAATTACAGCAATAGACTATCTTTTTAAAATTCATTATTTGTGTGGAATAAAATATAATAGCAATCTTCGATTATTTTGGACTTTCCTCCAAAACTATATTTACAAATTCAACTGTCAAGTTTCGTCTACCATTAAAGAAGTTTACCTTAAACTGGGTATGTTAATAAAAGATTATAGCCCATAAGAATAACAGTTATGTAAAAATTCGTACTAACTAGTACTAGAGTACTTTTTGGTAATTATATTAGTTAGTGTTGAATTGAATAAAAATGAATTATGTTTGTTTGTTTGTAAAAAACAAGCATCAGATTTATAAAAGATATTTGCACATTTAAAGTTAATTCACGGCCTACAGGAATCAAAACATTTACAATTGAAGTGTGTTTTTAGAAAAAATTGTCCCTTTACATTTCAAACATATACTGGGCTTAGAAAACATGTACTTAAATATACCGTAACACATTACTTTACTTATGTATGTGAAGTTAGCCCGAAAAAAAACCTTTCATCCTGAAAAAGCCTTTTCAAAATGTGTCTGAGCTAAATATTACAAATAACTTAATTGTCAGCACGAAAATCATACATAATAAGAGATATTTTAAAATGTATCCCAATTTTAATTTTTAAAACATTATACATTATACAGTAAACTTCAAAATGATGAAAATCATATGTACATATGTAATGTATGTATAATAAGCAAAACTCAAAATTTGAAGAGCGTATAAAATTCCACCACTGAATCTCAGTTCACAGGGATTGATAGATATAGTGGTGTATGAGGTATGTTAGATGAGACTCTTACCTCACTAAAATAACAGCCCGTATGTTAACGCGATGGATAGAAGGGTGTTTTATAGAGCTTCATACCCATATCCATCAAGGAATATTAAAACACGAAAGTGTCCTCATGTGTGAACAAATGGTGCTAACTTAACATTTTAAGTATATAATTTAAATTATTTGTATTTTTTAACAGCAGAACTTACTAATGGGAAAAGTGGTCCTAAGGTGGGAAAAGTGATTCTAAGCTGGAAATTGGATCATAACCAATTACGTTTAACAATCAAAACAATAGTAAAGTTATTGTCAAAAGCGCATCGATGGCTTGGTGACTCTTTATAAACTGCGGCTTTATAAATAATTATCATAATTTATCGTATCGATCCAATGAATTATACGAGTATTGCAATAATTTATTATTTGATTACTGTTGAATATTAAATTGGGAATTAGATATAAATATTCGGGGTATATGTAAATCTGTGAATTACAAGAAACCGATTTTTTATTTTTTGGATCTTGTGTAGATTAACATATGTGGATTGACATCAATGTTTTGAGGATTTCTCACAATAGCTACATATTTTTTAAGGTCATCATATCGACCCCATTTTCCTTTGTGTACAGAATAGCTTATAAAATTTTTTTATTGGTCGATTATTATAATTTTGGGGATTCATTTTATTGAAACATATAGAACAACCTTGATCTGGAACTTGTTCAAGTCATTTATTTAAATTTGGAAACCCAACCAGAAGAAAATTTCGTTCTTCTTCAATTGCAGTTTCACATTGCTGGCATTTAAGATTAACGATCAGGCTTGGAAGGCTTTTAAGTATATAACCTGAAACGTCTTGTATATTGCACTCACAATTTTGCTGTATACCAAAAATGTCTATAAGAATTTCTTTCCTAACTTTATATGCTCTCTTTGGTTCATTGTTTAATATATGTTGAATTAAACTTTTTACGCGCCCTTCCCGAATATTACAATTTATTATTCCCACACTACTAACTGCTGCAGCTAGAGTTTGAATAACCACATCTAAGCCACACGCATTTGTATAATAATCGCAACTTTTAGTGCCATTTTGCAAAATCGATAATGTATATGATTTTTTGTGTATAGTAGGTAATATCCTATTCATAATTTTTCGTGGGCATTTTGGAGTACTGAATTCATTATCTTCCTTCGAATTTTTACTTAATACTTTAAAGTGGTTATTGACCGTTCCTGTGGGGTTCAATTTCTTTGATTGTCGCCAAATTAAAATGCGAACATTTAGTTTTGGGGGTTGTAGCATCATTATTTTTGCGTTTCCATATGGATTGGCTAAGTTGGGATTCATGAACTGTTAGGTCTACGTTAGGTGATGGCCTTTGGGTTTGATCATCAGGCGTCTGAATATTTGTTGATTTAATTGCAGCTTTTGGAATACCAGCCACAATTTATCGATGGATTGTAACTTTTCGTTCGTGTATTTCCCTAATAAAACGTCATATTTTGGTGGGTAGTTTACCAATGTTAGTAGATGTTTTGAATCTCCGTTTTATAGTAGCAAAGTAATTTTCAACATGACTATTGCTTTGTCGTACTCCATCATTCAAAACACCACTCTATAGCGGTAAATATGCCATGTATTTTTTTAATATTAAATTTTGAAAATTTATATTATACAAACTATTAACTCCACCAATTGATGCTTCATTATTTAATGTAAACAGATGTCAACATCTATTTTTTTAAAATCTTGGAAATATGGGCTTTGGGTTACTGTAAAATCAAAATATGTATCGCTTTTTATTATTAAAGTAGTCAAGGAACTTAATGATTCTTGCACTTCTTTTGTAATAAATTTAGACCTTAATACTACTGTTAGATTTCTCCATAACTCTTTAATAGTCTCATAGTTTGTTACCATGAATAATGACGAAAGAACTTCTTTAACAATTTTAGAGTTGGATGGGCATTTTGAAAAGTGCAAATTTATATCTTGTGCCGTTGTGTGGGATAAATGACAGCAGCATAAAAAAACTTTAACTATGGATTGGTTTGTTTTATAATAGTGTTTGATCCATGCATGAGTTGCCATAAGATATTCAATTATATCCATATTATTAAAGGAACTCAACACAGCATTTAATTCAGCAAATGAAAAATCTATAACCACTGAATTAAACACTGGCCATTTTTTAAATTGTCCTTCGACGTACAACTTAAATAATCTAAGCCAACCTCCAATAGAACCAATATTGTGGCTTGAACTAACCATATCTGTTATTGGGAATGGTGATGTAGCATCAGTCTTAGTAGTTTGGGCAGCTATTAATATAGCATAATACAAAATTGTTGGAAAAGTTTTGAAAGGAGTACGAACCAAACTATACCAGTAGCATCTAAATATACCGTTAATTCTGTATTTTTAAATGATTCCCTCATTATTTTCAAAACATTATTCTGCATTGCACTATATGTCACAACCATAAACGGACGACGCATAATTTTTTGGATATATTTATCCTCACTCAATGCTTTTTTCTCCTACTCTTTATCAATATCAATAAAATCATCTTTGTCATTATCATTTAATTGCAATGTCTCTGATCGTATTTTTCTAAGTACATCATGTGACTTTGATTTTTGAATTGTATTGTTTTTTTGAACAAAATCAATATCTTCCTCTTGAATTAAACTTTCGGCAACCCTTTCAACATTTTTTTCTAATAGTTGCCTTTTATAAAGGTCCCGCTTATAACATGTTGTGTGACAGAATTTTTTTGTTATATGCATAATACGTTCTCTCGTACTATAAATTTCGAAAATTCCTTCCTTTAAATCTTTATTTATAAGTTTATATTTTCGACATGTTGTCTTTACATTTCTATGACCACAATAAGTTCTTATGGTTCGATGATTTTTTGATACATCATAACTTTTAATTTTTATTAAACAGCCAGTAAGTTTTGTTAGTCTTTCAATAATTTTTTTTGTAGGTTTTGTGAGGTCACTCGAAAAAATATTCAATTAGAACTTCAAGAAAATTCTGAAAATCGGACACTTCAAAGTATTAAAACCTGTGCAGATTTTGAAGGTTCAGATTTAATATTAAGAAAAGGCATTAGATTCCTTTCAGTTTTATCAGAGCTTACTTGTTATGATGTTGTTCAGAATTGCACTGTTGATCTTATGCACGATGTACTAGAAGGCACTGTACCCTTTGTTATTTTATCTTATTCTTGAAAAATGTAAAATTATATTTTTTTCTGAGTTTAATGATAGAATTCATTCTTTTGATTATGGATATCTGTACAGGAAAGTGATGCCATCATCAAATATTACTAAAGATTCTTTAGGCCTCTCAGCATCGCAATCTTGGTATTTATTTTTGGGAATTTAATTACAAATGAGCTTGAAGAAAAATGGGAAGGTATAACCAGTATATTAAAAATCATGAACATTATTTTTAGCGAGGTAGTTAATATTGACGAAATCATTGTTTTAGAACGGCTTATAAACAAGCATTTAAATATTCTTATCAATGAATACAAAGTTAACTTAATTCCAAAACATCATAAATTAACTCATTATCCGAGCGTTTTAAAAAGAATGGGTTTACTATGGCAGTATTCAACTATGCGATATGAATCTAAACACCAATATTTTTAAAATATTTCAAAAAACTTAAGAAATTATATAAATTTGACGAAAACACTAGCGTTCAGACACCAACAAAGTTTTTCACTTATTTGGGAGACTTATCAAATGAAACGAGAAGTAAAATGTGGTAAACTTAGTCAACCATCAAATAGTTTTTTGCAAACGTACGAAAGTTTACTTATCAAGTTTTGGTTTTTGAAATGGTGAACAGTTATATTTAAAGTTAAAGAAGATAAGCTATCCAACAACCCTTTATACTATTATATAAACAACTACTTTTCTTAAAGATTTCTCACTATTGTCAACACCTGCCATTTATTATTGCAAACTGCAAAAATTGAAACCTTTAAAACATTATCTATTAGGAACTAGCGCAGTGTAAATAGTACGCTATTTATTAAATGACTGATTATTGGTGCAGGTATCATGCTTCGTCGGGGCTTTCGTTTACCAAAACTGTAATGATCCAACTTAAAGGTTTGCTCAATATCCAGAGACGTCTAGTTTGTTGTCTGTGATTGGATTGAGAATTAAGAAGTTAAACCTGTAAAATTACTTGGTGTAGGTTTTGATGAAAGATTTATTGTCAAGTCACATGTCCAACATAATAACAGAATGCACCAAAAACAGTTTCCTTACTCTGAAACAAGAACGTTAACATACATTTTCGACGCCAAAATTATATAGACGTCCCAAAACAAGACATTTTCATAACATTGTCATTGGTCCGTAACACAAGAAATCAAAAAAAAATCTTTAACAATATATGAATTCACTAAATTTAAAATTAAAAGTTATTTTTGTTTCAATTATGAGGCTCAATTTAGTTACTGCTTATCTATTGCTAGATGAGCACCGTCTCAGTTGCAATAAATAAATAATTTAAATTTTAAAATTAAATCTGTTTTGTAGTGTAGTAAATAATAATCGTATAATAAAAAGTACGAAAGACTTCAATGTTATAGCTATACAAAATCATATAAAATATGAAAAAGCGACGAACCTGATTTTATCGAATAATTCAACAAGATATTTTCTAATATTATTATTATTTCACATTAAACATTAACACTGACAGATGGATTTGTGTAAAACGAATAGATCTTGAGCTAATATTACCCGAAAACGTAATTTGATCCATTTGTTTGTTACAAATTAGAGATATACGTATATAAAAAAAAATTTTAATTTAATTTTTTTTTTCTGCAATCTGAAACTATTTTTACTTTTTTGTATTAAAATAGTTTTTCAAATGTTTGTTGTTGTTTTTTTTTTTTTAGTTGGTACATATTTACGTATAACATATATTCATAGCGCATTGTCATTATATTATGTTGTTGTTGGTTTAGTTTTGTATATATGTACCTTATACATATATTGTCTGACTGAATTGAAGAAACGTTATACTCTTACAATTTTTATTTTTATTTTATAATTTATTATTACATGTAACATAACTTAAGATGAAAAATAAAATTCTTATGTTTTTACTTTGGATAAAAAAAAAAAATATTTGTGAAAAGAAAAGAAAACTAAAAATCTTAAGGTAATCTTGTATAAATCATAAATATTACGGGATAAAAAATAAAAATCCATAATGTGCTATATATATAAAAGTATATATTTACAAGCTAAGTATATATACAAACTAATTTTTTAACCTTACTTCTTCAAAGGCTTATATGACTAATATATACAAAACGTTAAATTGATTCGTTACTTAAGACACCTACCTATCCATGCATATATACAAGTATTATAATGTGATAATCTTTTTTTGCGTGATGACCATGTTCTCAAATGGTATAGACTGTCTTATATAATTTCCGCGCATCAACCCTCATGCCATAAATCTTAAATTTATTATTTATGATTGAAACAGTGGCAATAAAAAATTTTATGACCAAACTCTATACGAAATCTGATATTGGTATATTTCGAAAAAGAAAAAAAAATGTAGACAAATTGACATTTATATTAATCAAATCAAATAATTAGAAATCATATGGATATATACGATGATTTATGAATTAGATTACAAAAAGATAAATAATACAACAAGAAATAAGAAACCAAAACCCCAAAAAAAAATTTAAAAGTTGTGTGCGGTGCTTGCGGTGAACACGCATATGGGTTTATATATCTAAATTTATATTTATAAAGGGTGATTCAAAATGGTGTAGAAATTTTTTAGAATCACTAAAATATAGTATAGTTAAATATATATATATATATATATATATATATATATATATATATATATATATATATATATATATATATATAAAGAGTGGTTAAATTTCAAGGGGCGATGTTGATTTTGAATAAAACACAATTTATTTAGGAAATTATTGTCAATTCTTTTTATTATGATAATATGGTATGGTTCAATTCTGTATAGAACAAAATATGTTGCGACCTCGGCGGCACAGCTCCATCCGATGGTCAAAATTTTCGATGACGCTTAGGCATAATTGAGGTTCTATATGCCGTTAATGTGCCGAATTATCTCATCCTTTAGCTCTTGAATTGTTGCTGGCTTATCGACGTACACCTTTTCTTTCAAATAACCCCAAAGAAAGAAGTCCAACGGTGTCAAATCACATGATCTTGGTGGCTAATTGACATCGCCACCACGTGAGATAACACGACCATTGAATTTACCGCGCAAAAGAGCCATTGTTTCGTTAGCTGTGTGGCAAGTGACACCGTCCTGTTGAAACCACATATCGCCCACATCCATATCCTCCAATTTGGGCCATAAAAAGTTCGTTATCATCTCACGATAGCGAACACCATTCACAGTAACTGCCTGACCGGCCTCATTTTGGAAAAAATACGGCCCGATGATGCCGCCGTACCAAACAGTCACTCTTTGTGGGTGCATTTGTCTTTCGACAATCACTCTTGGATTATGCGGCAATTCACCCAAATGCGGCAATTCTGCTTATTGACGAATCCACTGAGGTGAAAATGTGCCTCATTACTGAAGATGATTTTCTTCGAAAATTGATCATCCACTGTTGCCATTTCTTGCTACCATTCTGACCATCGACGACGTTTGGAATGGTCAATAGGCTTTAGTTCTTGAGTCAATTGCACCTTATAAACGTGTAAATGCAAGTCTTTATGCATAATGTTCATCAACGACGAGCGCGAGAGGTGCAATTGTTGGGCACGACGACGAGTTGAGGTGGACGGCTCTTCAGCTACACAGATCAGCCTACAGATGCGGTTTGCTCAAATTTTTGCACGATTTTTCCGATTGTACGCACATTTGAACGATTAAATTGACCGAAAAAATCACGAAGTGCACGATATACATTTTGATTTGAACGCCCATTTTTATAATAAGCTTGAACAACTTTAACGCGTTGCTCGATTGTGTATCTTTCCATGGTTCAAATTGAGTTAGTCTGAAATTGAGAAATGTCAAATAAAATGCAGAAAAAAACTTGATGTTTAGGTGTGGTTTACATTCAACATCGGCCCTTAAAATTTAACCACCCTTTATATATATATATATATATATATATATATATATATATATATATATATATTGCCTTCGTTACAAGACAGATGCACATTGCAATGTAACCCTTATACATTTTGGCACTGCAATCCATTCTATTTGCCAGTGTAATTGCTCCAGTAAAATCAATGCCGATATTTTCAAATGATCTTGCAGGACTCTTATTTTAAAACCCATCAGTTGTAATGGTGGATGACCTTTGTGTCTCGCGCATGTTACACAATGTCTCACAATGTGATTGACAGAAGTACTGAGAAGTCCATTGATGATTCAGAATTTAACCTTAAAATACAAAATGTTAGAGAAAGGCCAGGATGGAGG
The DNA here is from genome assembly GCA_963556175.1 of Tipula confusa. Taxonomy (NCBI): domain Eukaryota; kingdom Metazoa; phylum Arthropoda; class Insecta; order Diptera; family Tipulidae; genus Tipula; species Tipula confusa. Next base: position 97,187,749 of record OY744477.1, read on the forward strand.
AATTTTGAGTGAATAAATCCGTCAATTATTTTGTTGTGGATGCATTTTTGTGCAAAATAATTGGATGTTTTGTTGCAAATGCGCCACTCACTCTCTCTAATCTGCCACCTACTCTTTTCCGTTTTTAATCAAAAATGGATTTAGAAGTTTTAGAATACTCTGTTTTTCTACAAGGTGAAAGTTCAGCTGCAGTTAAGTAGATATGTAGGAGACTAATCGCAGGTTCGTTAAGGTTTTTAGAATATTTCGTATTCTTAAAATTGATCACAAATCGGTGCACTCTTACTACAACACTAATTAATTTTGTGTAAGAGGAACATTTCTTAATTAATTTTATTAAAAAAGTTTGTTTCAATTCTGCATGGAGTTAGGTGGAATGTTTCTTCAGCCATTTTGACCCTTGCCACCAATACTTATGTTCTCTTACCTGGGATGGTAACAAATCTAGCATTGCTATGCCGAGAGAATTTTTGCTGTACCTGACTTGTTACCATTTTTCTCTTGGGCATAGCGTAAGAATATGTGCTGTTTTATTATACCAATCAGTGATATCCTTTTGCTGGGATGGTCAAAGCGAAGATAACACAATCAAAGGGTCCATAGAAGGATTTATATGCTGCATTGAGTCCATTACTCCCTTTTTGTTTAATTGTTGCCACTATTGGTCCTAAGGCCGACTCGAATGATGTTGTCTGGACAAATGCTCCTACAATAGACTGGTACTGCGTATGCCTTTTCACTCGCGTCTACAAAATCATGGGATTCCACCTTTCCCAAACATTAAATCCATTGCGAAATTTTTAAATTTTCAAAACACAGAAGTGTTTATTTCTAATTTGCTTGTAAATTTTATTTGTTGTTGCCGGAAGTTCATCAACCCAACCTAGTTTTTGTAGCCATAATTATTGGAACAATATTTGTACTAGGATAGTTTAAGGAGACAACTATTCCAATGGATATAGTAAATTGTAAATACATCAGATAACAGGCTAGTGAAATTAGCTCAAGTGAAATATCTCAAAATGGCTGAGCCAATTCTTTTGAGCAGCACTCAAAAAGCAACGCAGCACTAATAAGACTAAATTAACTCATCTTGTTAAGTATGCTAAACAAGATCATGCCTCCACTGAATTGGGTGAGTTGACTACACGATTGCATCGAGTAGAAAAATTAATGGAGGAGTTTACAAACCTCGAACTACTCATCTTCACTGCCGATCCGAACAAAGAAAGTTATCTCAATTATGAAGAAAATTATTATTCTGCCATCTCTTTGCTAAACCGATTCGTACGAAAAGTATCAACCAAGGTATTATTAATTTAGATAATTCCCATAATGACACACAAATGGATGAGCATTCTCAAATTAAGCTACACAAAATACACATACCATCATATTCTGGCGATTACTAGGAGTAGCCATCACCTTTTCACATGTATACAACCACCATACATGAATCTTTTCATTTAAATGCTGTCCAAAAATTTCAGTATTTAAAAGGACTTCTACGAAGGGAAGCAGCAGTATTATTACGCCACATTACGATAACTGAAGAAAATTACATTGGAACACTTAATAAATTAAAAGAGAGATATGACAGGAAAAAACATTTCATCCACACGTTCATCGACCAACGTATTCACCTTCCTTCTGCCACTAGCATGAAGCGTTTGATAGATACGTCCGATGAAGTTATCCGAGGATTAGAAGCGCTACGTGATTTAGCCGAAATACGTGCTCTTCGGTTGATTTACTTGTTACTTCAAAAGCTAGATGATAAATCAAAGACAGCCTGGGCAAAGTATTCAGCAGATATGATAAATCCTGAGTCCTCTGAGTTTCTTAAATTCTTGAGTCGACGAATCGACACTCTAGAATTGATCGTGTCAACTACCAATAGATCCATTCCAAATTCAGACTCTAGGGGCCATGTTGCTTGTAAAGAAACACCAATTGAAATTAGTGGTCATACTTCAGTTGAACCAACCGTATTGCATTGCGCATTGTGTCAACAAATAGAAATTTTCTATTGAAGTGTGGCGAATTTCAGGCAATGAAGAGGAAAAAAAACATAATACATTGTTACATGAAGACCAAAAGGTATCTGATTCCACAAAGGGCATTCAAGGCGACTTTATGACATCGAATATTATGCTAGCATATTAAATTCATGCTCTCGACTAACCACATCAATTAAATTTAAACAAAACACGCCCCTACGAGTTAAAATATTTTTTACTTTATGAAAAAAATTCGCAGACTTAATCAAACAAAAAACCCCCTGTTTTGTTTGATTTTCATACAAATGATAACTATGACGTTACAGTATGAATTTAAAATGCTAGCATAATATTCGATGTCATGAAGTCGCCTTCAGTCAATATCATCAGAAGTGCTTACTAATCACTTCCGGAATAACAAGAAAGTTGACCGCTCGGGGAAGTTGACCGCTCGAGGAAGATGACCGCTCGGGAAGAATAGTTTATTGTAGAGCACTATTCCACTCCGGATGACAGGTAAGTTTTATAACTGAATCATGTGTACAACATCTTCAATTGACAAAAAGAAACTCTCGATTCTCAGTTAGTGGGTTAGGCCAAGCTAGTTCTGGAATTTCTAAGGGCATAGTAACAATCACGCTCAAACCGAAGTATTTTCAGTGTTTTCTTTTGAAGCCCTAGTAATATCTAAAATTACAGGTAAGCTCCCATTGCTTCCAACTATTTCTTCCATATTTTAAAAAGTAGACAAATCAGATTAGGACACAATAAATGTATACTACAAAATATCGTGTTCGGATGGAATGTTTCCGGTCAACCCGGGCTTCCCAGAGTCTATTTAGTTTCAATGTTGGTATCTTCAAACAGTAAAAACAATGAAATGAATATAGATAGAAGCCTGAGCAAAGGAACATGCTAACGCCTAAAGAAGCTATGTGCGAAGACCATGTCGATAAACACCCCTTTAAAAAATCATCTCACCTTTAAGATGATTCATTGCAATCAGCTATTCAGAGGCTCAGGGGAGTAGAGTGCAGATTTATCCGTGATCCCATATTTGCCAAGGTGTATTATGAGTTTATGACAGAGTACCAGCAGTCCGAAAAAAGTCCCTCAGCCAATGCCCCCAGAAAGTGATTCTTTCTTACCGCACCACGGCTTACTGAAAACTACAAGCGGCGCAAGTAAAATGCGAGTAGTATTTGATGGTTCTTGTAAATCCACCTCGGGAGTTTCCCTAAATTATTGTTTGTCAGTCGGATCTACGGAAGTGGAAGTCTAATTGTGATGTCATATTGCAAGAGATTCCTTGCAAAATGCAAGAAGACAACAAAAAAAGAGATACGGCACAATAATTTGCAACCCGGAGAGTCATTTAAAGGCTTAGGAATTAATTGAATATCCGAAACTGACCACTTTAGTTTTATCGCTCACATTCCCGATTCTACTAAATTCACTAAGAGAACTGTGCTATCCGAAGCTAGTAGATTATTTGATCCAATGGGATGGCTAGCACCAGTGGTCATAGCTTTCAAAATATTTCTCCAAATGCTGTGGGGAGAGAATCTTGGGTGGGATGACCCGTTACCACCAGACAAACACGTTATAAGGCACAATCTAAGAAGTAATTTGAAAACAATTAATAATATATCCATTCTTAGATTTGTCAATAAAACCGATCATATCCAATTTGATGTTCATGGTTTCAGTGACGCCAGTCAAACATATTTTGCAGCACTTGTATATTTTCGGGTTATTGATTCAAGTGGTAAAATACACATCAATTTTATATCCGCAAAAACAAAGGTAGCACCGATTTAACAACAAACACTTCCACGCTTAGAACTATGTGCAGCAGTTCTCCTCACAAATTTAATTAAGGTCGTAATAAAGAAGTCAAATAGAAAAGTCCATAAAATTTATGCATGGTCTGATTCCTAAATTGTGCTGGGCTGGCTTGGAAGTCACCCAAGGCGCTGGAGTACTTTTGTGAGAAATCTAACCTTAACCTAACCAATTCTCGACACGTTATCTCGACACAATTGGAGACGTGTTCCGACCGCTGACAATTCAGCTGACTGTGCTTCTCGTGGGCTTTCTCCTCGTGAGCTTAAATGACATGCACTTTGTTGGAATGGCCCAACTTGGTTAGTGAGACATCAAGAATTCTGGCCAACTCAGCTAAGAAATTTTGGACATGACCACAAAGCATCAAATAAATCAACCGATTCCATTAAAAAATCAAAAAATTCCAGAGTTAATGGTCTTTATTGACGGTGAGAGGAATTATTACATGTATAATGTCACTTGTCACTACGATCAATGCCAATACTACAACGACGAAATTTTTTAAGCTACAGTACAAGCAAATAATGAGTAAAACCAGTATTTTAAAGCCATTGGATCCATTTTTAGACAATTTTGGTCTACTTCGAGTTGAAGGAAGGCTGCAAAACAGGTCGATGATTACATTGCTAGTCCTTCATGATATTCATTTGGTAATAAGCACGCCGGCCCATCACTGCTTTTGTTTATTTCGTGACAAGAGTTTTAGGTTCCAAAGGGTAAAATAAAGGCCAAAGAAGTAGTTAGAAAATGTGTCATATGCACAAAATTCAGAGCTGATCTACAACAACAAATAATGGGGAATCTACCAAGTTCATGAGTTGAACTCATTCGACCTTTCCTCAAAACTGGTATAGATTAAGGCGGTCCATTCGGAGTTAGTGACTGATCTGTCAAGTGATTCATTCTTAGCGGCTCTGAAAAGGTTCACGGCCCGACGGGGAGTTTGTTAGCAACTCCATAGCAACAATGGAAGCAATTTTATTGGTTCTGATAGCAAACTACAAGAACCATTTGCCAAAATTATTAAAAAATCAAATAATATTTCTGAATATATTTCCAGGTATGTCATATAACATGGAACTTTCTTCTTCCTAGCGCTTCACACTTTAATGGTCTTTGGGAGGCTGCAATCAAGTCAACCAAATTCCATCTTAAAAGGATCATTGTGTTTACAGAATTTTCTAGGCTTGCTGATATATCTTTGAACGGGAGTTTCACGAAAAAGCAGCGTTCGGAACCTCTTTGCACATTTGACGAAAAATGATTTTTTATTGCAATTTCGAAACTGAATTCGACATGGTTGGTTTTCTAGACACGACATACCCAAACATGGTACTTTGCGCAATGATTGAAGAATCTGGATTGGTTTGTTTTTCTTCGTATAATATAGCAAAAAATACATCAACACCTAGTAACATGTCTATTCTTCTAAACTTATAAATATTTGGATCTGCCAGCTTTAATTTATTCATAAATTGAATTTGCAAGGAATCAAACTTGGACGAAGCTAATTCCAATTGTAAGTTTCTCCAAAATAAATGTCTCGGGGTTAATTGCTAGGTTTGAAAATCGATTTTAAAATTAGCCACTCCTTTGGTAACAATGTTTGAATATACCAGTCCCGATATTATTAACCATTCTGTGTTGGAAGTATTTGGTATCTCCGAGCAATGGAAAATAAGAAAGCTATTATTAGGTGCTGAACTGGGTGATTGGAATGAGTTAATCTTCACATATGCGTTAATCTTCACATTAACGAAGCTAGGTGGCGCAAAGATTGGGAAGGATTTCCTTCGAATCATCTGGCTGTTGTGGACTTCCACAACAGGTTCCGGCTATTTTGTCAACCAGTAAGGTACCACTTAAGACTATGGCAACATTGGCAGACCGTATCATGTATGCAACTGGTTCCTCGACAGTTTCAATAGTAAACGAAGATGCACCGACGCCAAAAGCTACAGATCAAGTAGAAAAGTTTACACAGATGGTATGTAGACAGGAAAAATGGATCGAGAAGATAGATTTACACTACCGGCAATCTCGAAACAGATCACAAGATGATTCGCGAAATCGTCCACAATCACGAGGGCGTTCTGGAACTCATCGGCGTGATGATTTGTGCTGGTATCATCGGTCTTACGGAGAAAACTCAATTAAATATCGAGATTCTTGTTCCAAAAGACAGGCATCTCAAGCAACCACTCCAAAAAACCAAAAAGCCAGTCGCCTATTGCAGGCGATGCGGGCTATACAATAGCGCGACTGGTGGTTGTTGATAACCTAACAAAATCAATGTTTTTAGTAGACACAAGCACTGACGTTTCAGTGCTTCGACCTACGGTCAGTGAACGTCATAAACCACCAGCAGCGACAAAACCAGCTTTCATTGGGTTGAACTCGAGAACGATACGAGATAACTATCCTATAAGTTTTATGCAGGATTTTACACATTTCCTCAATACAACAGAAATTTTCACCGTGCTGGACTTACAACGTGCCTATCAACAAATCCCAATCGAGGCTTGTGACATCTCGAAGATAGCCGTAATCACACCCTTCGGATTATACGAGTATAATTACATAACTTTTGGTTTATGTAACGCAAATCAGACGTTCCAAAGGTTCATGCACGAGGTTTTGCGGGGGCTGAGATTCGTTTTTTTCGTATTTGGACGATATTTTCATCGATTTAAAGATGCTACAGGAACATAGAAGTCACATCAGGATGGTGCAACGATTGTCAGAATAAAGGTTATGTATAAATACGGTGAAGTGTCAATGGGGTAAATCTGAGATTCAGTTCCTGGGACATATGGTTACACCTAAAGGCATCAAGCCATTACCAGAGAAAGTACAAGTCAAAAGATTTTTGGTAATGATAAATTTCTATCGGATATTCATACCACACGCCGTCAAGAATCAGATGATGCTCCAGAAGCTGATAGTAAGCAACAAAAAAAACGACAAGACTGAAATTATATGGTCAGATGAATCAATATGCGGTAATTCCAAGACTGTAAAAATGATCTTCGAAATGCAGCATTACTTGCACACCCGAAACCGAATTCCCGGTTGTCACTTTACGTGGACGCATCTGATGTAGCTGCAGGGGCTATACTTCAGCAACAAAATGATAAAGGAGTTACTCAACCGCTGGGCTTCTTTAGGTTGTCGTTGAACAAATATTGCAGTAGCTTTGTACGAACATGTTTATCTTGTCAACGATCTAAAGTACATCGACACAATAAAGCGCCAGTTTCCGATTTCATCGTATCGGATAGCAGGTTTCAACACATTAATATAGTTATCGTGGTTCCATTACCAATCAGTCTAGGCAAACGTTACATTTTAACATGTATCGACCGATTCATGCGGTGACCAGAGGCATAACCGATTACCGACATGGCGGCTGAGACGATTGCATAAGAATTTGTGGCAAATTGGGTATCACATTTTGGAGCACATTCGCGAATCACCACAGATTTAGACTGAAAATTCGAATCCGACATCTTCAGAGAGTTAACAAGACGTTTAGGTATTAATCGCCTTAAGACTACATCGTGTCATCATCAGTCGAACGGAATGATCGAGGGATGGCATAGGACTCTCAAAGCATCAATGAAAAGCTACCAAACAAAGGACTGGATCGACGTGCTACCTACAATCTTGCTGGGGCTACGGTCAACTTTCAAAGAAGGCATCAAGGTGACACCAGCAGAGTTGAAATAGTATGTCATTAAGGTTACCCGGCGAGTTTTTTCACGAAATTCGAGAATCAGAGAACGAAGATGAATTCCTAAAAAATCTGAGAAGCACGATGAACAATGTTAGGCCTAGACCTGCAAGTCATCCTTTTTGTCCCGAAGCAGCTGGCGGATTGCACCCACGCTTTTGTGCGTAACAACATGATAAAGGCTGCGCTTCAACCACCTTACGATGGTCCATACGAAATCGCACAGTGATTTTAGAAATACTTCAAAGTCAAAATAAATAATCGGACAAGCAAAATTTCCGTTGATCGACTGAAAGCAGCATTTCCGCCTATAGATGAACAGAATATCGAAGTTCCGGTAAAGAAGCTGGAAAATGATGAGCAACCTGCTAAAACTGCCACTACCACCATATCAATGACCTGAACACTAGCGGGGGTGTAATGTGGCAACCGGCAACTCCAATTTAATTAGTTGATTCTAATCAAAATTGAAGGGATTTTCAGTAGCCGGCCTCTTTGTTTACACTTCAGATAATAATGATTTAACAGCAATTTTTGAATGACAGTATTTTACCAGCTTATTTTTGTGAATTTATACAGTTGAAAAAACTGGCGTCAGTACGGCGATGCAAATACTTAAGTTAACTACAATATTGACCTAAATGTTTTGCCAAAACTTAAAATATAGAAATTAACCACATCATCGTCATCAAAGACGAAAGATCAAGTAAAGTTCGGTGACTCTCATAAAACGTACTTTAGTTTATAATATATTTTTAACATAGATTCCGATTAGCTCAAATAATTTTCAAAACCATAAGCCAACCGCACTGCTCGTAACCACCATAAATATAAACTCGAAATGTTTTTTTATCTAATCAATAATCATATCCAACAATACATATAAGAAGAATTTAACAATCTTATAATTGAGTCATTTTTATATCGACCACATACCGTGCCTGTGTCTGTTAAAAATATAATAAAACAGCAAAAAAAAAAAAAAACGAAAATTAAGTTTGTTCAAAATATGGAAACTTATTATTACCTGTGAGCTTCATAGGGGGCGTACATTTTATATTTTAATTTAAGTTTTTATTTACTTATACGTCGTGAAATTTATTGCACAGTAGTTTATTGTTTATTAAAAACATTTGTTGTTATTACCACAATTATTAATTGTTTTAATAAAATTAAGTGGACGCAATCGATTGGTATGCCCACAGAATAAAATATTTTTGTTGTTGTGATATGGTGAGGGAATTTTTTTTTCTTACATGAACACACATAAATATAGAGGTGGTGCTGGCAGATATAAATTTGTGTATGCCTAGTGGAATGTAAGATGGTTGAACATATATGTATATGGGATGGATTTCAATTCAAGATAAAATAAACTTTCCATGAACTAACAACCGCAGTTTTTAGTCTCATTATCAAAAATGCCAAGCATTATGCAATATGCTTTTTTGAAGTCCATTATTGCTTATCAACATTGTTTATCTGAATTACTGAAGTTTAAAGAAAACAAGGCGAAGGCCATGAGCGCACTTCACGTAATTCTTTAAAATAATCTCGACTGCATTATACCTTAAGACATAGAGCTGTTAAAGCTATGCTGGAAGGTTAGCGCAGAAAATTTTCTAATGTATGCCATAAATCTAAAGTTTTTAAAATCAGACAAATGCACGGTGGTTAATCCAATAAACCTAGGATTAAATGCTTAGATTTGCTTGGTTTTTAAGCACTGCCAAATACCTAAATGAGATATTTTTAAAGCTTTTTTCCTACCTTTTTCAATTACAGGTTTAACATGCGGCAGTCGTTCATTTAGATTAGGTATTGGTCACAAATTAAGCGGCGTCCGCAAACAGAAAATGTCCTGGAGTTAAATAATTCAAGTCGTCGATATTGTTTGAAATGGGTCCACGTAACTGAAAACACATTACTGTTTCCACCTGTTTGATCTGGTGAGTCCATTATATGGCAAAATTGGAATTATGCGAACTTATTCTCTGATTCATGCGCAGTATATCAACACTTTGAGTAGCCGGCAGAGTAAACTTCCATTCTATTTGATCATATTGACACATTGATTCCAGTTAGTTCTTCAAATATTTTACAGATATGAGAGCATAGAGTTTGCGCAGTTCAACAGATTTTCAACAGTTCTATGAATGATTGGGATTACTTTAGGAGAGTGATCAATGTGAGGCTCCAACAGTAATACGTTGTGTTGGCAAAACGTTCATGACTCGAGTCGGAAAAGTTTGTAGTTTGGCTACCATTTCCTATAGTACTCCTTCAGTGTTAGGAGAACTTGCAACGCAAAAATGGTTTCTGAACTTAAAAAGGGAACTAGAAACCAGCAAATTTATGGCTGATTACCAGCAGTTGGGTGAGGTCACATGAAATTGGCAAGCATCCGGATCACAAGGATCGTTTATTAGTGGCCAAAAGGCTGCCATCTTTTCGTACAAAATCACGGGTTTCGTCAGATTTCTCAATGGAAATAGAAGCCTTGGAATTACAAGGTATCACACTGTCTCTATACCCAATCAACGCCTAAATAGCAGACAATTAAGACATTAATAATCTTCTATGAAGTGATTAAAGCTACAGTAAACTAAACACGGTGGACATCTTTTTAGGTGCAAATTATTGCCTTCATACTTTAATGAACCGAGTGGTAAAGGGGAATCATGGAGAACCAATAGCGCAAGAAACTGCAAGAGGTACGACTAGTTGGGCTCAAAATACTTTTGTTGTTTTAAGATCTCATGTCCATTTTATTAAGATGAAGAAAAGATAAAGACGCTGATATCACAGACATCGAAAAAAATTTATCGACAAATCAATAAGTACATCTACACGGTCAATATTGCCAAGAAATTGTAATATTACTCCCAAGGTAAGACAACCTTGTTGACAGCAAAACCAAAAAAATTTCAATTTCAATTTCGTTTTGGAAAAGTTAACTTTTCCAAAACTATAGGTATGTAGAGACAGTTGTAGCGACCATCACTACACACAATTAAAATTATTTGTGCACATTCATATAATTCGCTAACACTAAATGTACACTGTACATAAATATATATATAGAGCGTAAAGTAGCAATTACACATAGCACTCGGTCGCCATGGCTTGATGAGATAACAATTAATTTTTAACTAAATTCCTCATCAGATTGAAACTGAGCTTTGCTTTGCACACCAATTACAGTATCTGAATAATGAACATAATGCAACGTCACCGCCGTCGTTATAATGGACAGCTGCTTGAGAAGAGAGTGATGGGCGACCAACATCCATTCGAAGTCTTACGGCGAATTAAAACACTGGCCACCAGCCGATTTAATGCGCCACTTTTCACCCAGATATGAATCTGGAAACTACCTGAATTTATTCAGATAGCACTAATTCCACAGCAAGACAATGAAGCAGACGACCGGCTATGCGAAGCATTGCCATCCGAACACATGGTAGGCATTGTTCACCACGTGTCATGGTCACGAAACACGGAGAAGGCTAACCATGTGCCAACTAGGTATCATGGGAAGACTACGACAAGAAGTACGAGCACCAACGAGCAACTATAGCTCGTACGCTCGATAGACTCAACGCCAGGCTGGATATACTCGAAGTTCGAGCATCTAGTTCAACCAATAACTGGCAAACACAACCTCGTTCTCATTCCACTGGAAGGAGATCAAATTCAAATAGACGCCAAGTCCGCCAGCAACCAGCTTGGTGTTACTACCACACACGTTTCAGAAACGAAGCCGAATGTTGTAAAAGATCCTGTAGTTTCCCAAATCCACAGGTAAAAACAACCGGGAAACTCAGTTTCCCCAATAAAGAGGTGATTTTGAGAAGTAACAATTCCCCAAACTAGTAGGTCTATCGGTTGGCGCGGCTGACCATAGACCGAATTACACTAGCCGCCTCTTTATAAGGAACTATCAAAATAAACTCACGTTTCTGATATAGATATAGATATGGTTAGTGGGTCAACAAATCGCTAATATGCGGACTCTGGATACCAGGCGACCTCTAGTTTTAATCAGCTTTGCTCTCGTTTATGGATCTCTGCGAGGGCAGACCGTTTATTTCTACAAAACTCGTGGGAACATAATGAAAATGAATACAATTAAAACAAAAGAGACAGGCATTCTCAAAAAGCCAATAGAAAAAACGGATGGTGGCTCAAACCTTAAAGGTGAAGTCACCAATAAAACAATAAGGGTCTTGCAGGTGGCTGTGCCGGGTTCCAGTGGAAACTGAGGGCCTGCCGTAGCAAAAGGAAGCTTGAACCGTAAAGGTCAAGCTACCTTCATAGTAGGTTCGGTAAACGCGGCTTGGTACCTAAGCCAGAGACTGGCACGAAAGTTGTACCTAAGGCAAGACGGCGGTATAGGAACCAACGCGCGGCGCAATGTACATTGGACAAGGCGGCTGCCACTCCTAAGGAGCTGCTAACGAAAGAACAGAAGGAATCTCTGATATGGGCAAAGGTTACTTCTTTGGCGACAATTCGGTAAGGGCACCAGCAGAGTCGAAAAGACAGTGGTCTCAAGACGAATTGGAAGCTGGGGATAGTAATCGACCTAGAATGCAGGAAGCCCAAGGTGATACAAGGACACATGGGGCAAAACTGTTTAGTGACGTCCTTAAGGAGCATCCAGTGATACTAGCCGCCATTGACAGGAGTCAAGAAGATGGGAGTATCACTCTTGATAAATGGAGACTAGTGTATAATGCTCTAAACTCCGCGTTTTCCTAACGATCCTCGGAGAAAATCCGGGGCCACCTCCATCTTGTAGGGATGCAGGATGGCACCAAGAGCGCGTGAAGCTAACGGCGTGCGCCGATCAAAGATCGTCAGACCTTTATCGTCTGGCCATAGCTAAGGTAGGGGAAGTGTGGGGAGGCGTGAAACTGGCAGTGGTTGACAGGAACGAGATCCTTAGCAAACCAAGGGCATGCGTCTGTCTGCCAATCGAGCAATCCTGTCCGGATGAAATAATTCGGATAATTCGGGCAAGCAATATTGATCTTCCGACGAACAATTGGAAGATCATTAAACAAGAGGAGGCGAAGGGAGGATCTAGGACCGGAAGAGAAAACCCTGCCGCGACAGCGGAGGGTATATGAAGGAAAGTAAGTTAATCTGTTTATGCTTAGCACGGTTCAGATTTATCTTCACCATTCTAAGGCTGCTTCGGCAGCCGTGATCCTCAGACTGACCAAATCAGATGAGGATATAATTCTAGTTTCAAGAACCCTGGACTAGTAAAAACCAGATCTGTGGCCTCGGTTTAAAAGGGTTTAAAATTGTATACTCTTCTAGGTCCGATAAGATCAGATCTTGCATTCTTGTTAAAAAGAACTTGAATATTTTTCTTCTTCCACAATATAGTAGTGGTGACGTAACGGCAGTCGGCCTGGAGACGGGAGGCTGCATATTTTGGCTGGTTTCAGCCTACATGAACCGAGAGAAAGAGGTTCCACCGGATAACCTGGGAGAACTGATACTCGAAGGGGAACGGGAAAAGATCGGAGTAATACTGGGTTGTGATGCAAATGCGCATCATACAATCTGGGGAAGCACTGACATCAATGATAGGGGTAAGTACTTATTTGATTACTTAATGGGGACTAACCTTGTAGTGTGTAATGTGGAGTAGGAGCCCACTTTTATTATCAGTAACAGGCAGGAGGTACTGGAGAGTGGCGAAAGAACTCTCCTTTTCGGACCATAGATACGTGACGTTTAATATTGGCATTCACCCTGTTTCCCGAAAAGCCTTCAGGAATTCTAGAGGGACTAACTGGAACAAACACGGAGAAGTGTTAGTACGACTCTTACCGACCGATGCTCCGAAGCCTCCAGCCACAGAGAAGGAGCTGGATTTCCTGGTGGAGGAAATCACAAGCGCCTTTAACTTGTCCTTGGACACTGCTTGCCCCAAGAGAATACCTAAGGGGAAGCAGAAACCGGTATAGTGGTCCAGGGATTTGAGGATCCTTCGTATAGGGTGTAGAAAAGCATTCAACAGAGCAAAAGGCTCTAGGGAAGCTCAGGATTGGGACGCCTATAAGAAGCACCTTAAAAAGTATAGAAAGGAATTAAGGAAGGCGCAGAAGAGGTCTTGGAGACTATTCTGTGATAAAATGGAAGGTGTTTCGGAGACCTTGCGCCTCAGGAAAATCTTATCTAAGAGCCCAACGAACCCTAGTTACTTAATTAAACCAGATGGGCTGTGGACAACGTCTAGTGGGGAATCATTGGCGCTCCTGTTGGAAACCCATTTCCCAGGTAGTGCGGATGTGTCCACGGAGCTTGGTAGGAATAGGAAAAAATCATCGTCGGGGTGCCCGGAGGGAATCATGTGCAAAAACCGGATCCTATGGGCAATAAACGGCTTTAGACCCTATAAATCGGCAGGCCAGGATGGTATTATTCCAGTGGAATTGCAAAAATACTCGTCGAGCATTCTCCCATGGCTGGAGGTAATCTTCAGGGGGTGTTTAAAGCTGAATTATATTCCTAGGAAATGGACTGAGGTTAGGGTGATTTTTATCCCGAAAACGGGGAAGAACTCACAGACCTACCCAAAGGACCTAAGCTCTATAACTCTATCATCCTTTATGTTGAAAACATTGGAAAGATTGATTGACGTGTACATACGTGCAAAAATAAGACCCAATAATTGGGCGACTTCTCATCATGCGTATACTGGAAAGGGAAATCTGTAGACTCGGCTCTGCATTCCCTGGTGTGAACAATTGAGAAATCAATCCACTCGAAAGGGTACTGTATGGTAGCCTTCCTTATTATAGAGGGCGCTTTTAACAATGTCAGGACGGAGGCAGTTCAGGAAGGACTGTCTTTCTTATAAGTGGACTACCCCTTAAGGAGGTTGATAAATCAGATGCTAGAATGCAGGATTGTTAACGTGAAGATAGGGGAATCTACCATTAAGAGGCGAGTAGTTGGAGAAACTCCGCAAGATGGTATCCTATCACCTCTTCTCTGGAACATAGTAATCAATGGATTACTTTTGGAACTAGAGAGTAAGGGAATAGTATGTGATAGGATATGCAGATGACGTAGCAATCGTGACCTCGGGTAGGTACCTAAGCACGATTAGGGAAGTTATGTAACACGCGCTTTTAATCATTACAAAGTGGGAGCAAATGTGGGCTGGGTATAAATCCATCCAAAACCGAGCTTATACTCTTCACCAAGAAATATAAAATTCCGATAGTCGCCCCTCCTACCTTAAGAGGCACGGCACTGGCCTTTACTGATAACGCAAGATTTCTGGGCATAATTTTGGACAGTAGACTAAATTGGAAGCCCAATATTTTAGAGAGAGTAAAGAAGTCTACAGACCGATTCTGATGTATGGGGTGAGAGTGTGGTGGCCAGACTGCAGTTTGCTGGAGCTGGAGTCTATTGTGACAAATTAAATCGTTCGTCTCCCTGATCACTACAGAGTGTACCAGGCAGAGGTGGTAGCGATTGATAAAGTGCTGACTTGGTTGATGCATAATGTCATATCCACAAGGGATATAATAATATATATGGACAGTCAGGCGGCAATCAAGTCGCTGGAATCAGTTTCTCTAACGTCCGTGATGGCATTGAAATGCCGCTCATCTCTTAACGAGATGAGTGATCATCTCAATATCCAGATAGTCTGGGTTCTCGGTCACTCGGACGTTCTGGGGAACTGCAGGGCTGACGAACTGGCATGGAAAGGTACAACTCTCCAATCGAAACTGGAAAGGGCAAATCTGGGGAGGCCTATAGCAGCGCTTTATATGGCGCTTAAAAATAAGGCGATAGCCTCGGTACAGAAGAGGTGGCACTCCAAAACGCCACTATCGTTACGTAGACCTGATTTAATTATAGTCGTGGAGATGCTCCGTGAAACGTCGTGCCATTGTCAAAAAGTACAGTGCCGCACAAAAAAAAAAACAAAAATCATTTTTCATGTTTTTAAACATAGAGAACATTTTTGAAAAGTTTCATCAAAATCTAAAGGGGTCAGGACAACTCGTGATCGGTTTCGCATGCGGAATCGGTGTATATATATACATATATATATATATATATATATATATATATATATATATATATATATATATATATATATATATATATATATTATTTACTTGATACATTGTGACAGCATTTTATGTGTATTTTACTTTCCATTCCATCTAGACCTACATAACAACAATTATAGAAACAATCGATGGTTATCTCCTTAGCAAAGAGTTAAACGACAAAATCACGTATCCAATATTATTTCAACTCTACCAAAAATAGCTATGTGTATAGCGGGTCAATGTTTGTTTTGAAGACTACAATAAAACAAATATATGTTTGACCATAGATGATTATATATTCCCGAATTAAAAGCTAAGGCGGTATATATCGAGAGTCGATTTATCATATTCGATAATCCCTAACCCAAATTTATTACATTATAGGGAGGATACAGTGATCTTTATATAAATCTAGTCGGTGGGCCGATATTTGGGTCTTGTTTATCATTATATCCATACGGATCATATGATCTTGTCGTATAATTTAGTAAAAACAATCTTATTTTGGTTGGTCTGCTTTTAACGATCATATATAAATTTTTCAACACATCAAATAACATATTATTACCGCTGTTATGGATCAGCCCACATATAATAAATTGACCGATTTATAATTTTTTTTTTTTTTATGTGCCATGTTTTACATTTTTATTAGTTAATATTTTTTTTATTTTTTGTTAGTTTGTTGAAAACTACGAATTAATGAGTATAATGTAAAGCTGGTTGTGTTACAACTTACAATAAGCCATAACAACTTTATGTATTAATTGGATGTCTTACGAAACGAAACGACGAGTAATTCAAATAGATGTTAGTTGATGCATAAAAGTCACGTTTCTTATTTTTCATAATTGCAAGGATACACAACGTTAAGATGATAAAGTAAATAATAATGATCGTGTACAGTAATAAAGATCGTCAAAAAGTGAAACACTTGGATTAATCATAAACGTTCTCATATATTTTTTTCTTGTACGCACGTAACAGTAGCATGGGTTATATACATATCTGAATTTTCATTTCTTTGATCTCACATCATCAACCATAACACATAAAATTGTATTTTCATTTTTCATATAGACATGATTATTTACGTCTTATAACATCTTTTAAGATATCTTCAACTACATTTATGTGGTGAAGAGGCGAAGAAAATTAAAAAAATTATTCACCAAACGCAAATAAAACATTAACAGTCTACCGATATAATAAAAATGAAATACCGCCCTTTTCCCAACAGCAAATACGTGTAGCCAATTTGTACGTACATCACAATCATAATCAAGCAAACCGTCAAAGTTAACGTAAATTCCTTTCAATCATTTTGGAAGCTCACATATTCATATCACCTTTGAATATATAAAAATGCCTAGCGCCAATCAGACAAATTTTTTAACTCGGGTTATGATCCTTTTTTTGTTTTGGCTTAATTCAATTATGTCTTATATGAATAAAATATCTTTACCTTATCTCAAAAACTCTCACACCTTATTTCATTCTTTTGTTTTATGTTCATTCTTTCGATTATTTTTTGTTTGTTGTTGGTCTTAAAAGTTTTTTTTTTTTTTAAGTAACATATTGCGTGACAAACAATTTCACAAGAAAACGAGAGATGAAATATATTAAAATGGGACCAGTGTCCTTTTTTTACCTTAAATGTATTTTGAATAAATTCGAAACGCAAGATGAAATTGGGATGATAAGAATATTTGAATGGTATATCGTTTTAATGGAAATGGATCCTTAAGTTTTTGTTGACGCCGTATCTACTTACAAATGAGACGTTTATGAGTCATTACATAACTTATGACGTAATAATGGATAGATGTACATGAAAACGGTATGCCGTCAATACTTAAAATGCGTGCCGTCTATACTTTGAGTCAGCTCTTTGAGTTGTCTAGTCATAGAAGATTGTAAGAGTATATATTTTAAATAACACCATCTTGAGTTAAGTGGCGTTCACACAGGAAGTGTGAAGAGTTCTGCTACTGTTTAATGGTGGTTCTCCTTCCGTAGAGATCTTTGCACAATCCATTTAGGTTCAGCTCACAAAACCAGGTGGTACCAGGTGGAGGGTGTAAGGACCAGTTCTGTTGGTGAAGATGAGGCACACAGCGGACGTGAATTGACTGCCGACTCGATCTCGACCAGTAATGTATTGAATTCTTTAACGGTGAGGAATTGTTCTCCAATGGTGCGATGTATATGTGTTTTGGCTAGTCGGACCGCTGACTCCCATAAACCCCCCATATGTGGCATCGCAGGGGTATTTAATTTTAATCGTATTCTTTCGTTCATCATTTTGTTGGTAATTGACAATTGATTAGTTGCAAGAAAATTAGCAGCACCAACGAAATTGTTACCGTTGTCATACAGTATTGTATGACACAAGCTCCGTCGGCCAACAAAGCGTTTTAGTGCTGCTAAGAATGATTTGGTGGTGAGTAGCATGCAGAATTCAAAATGAACGGCTCGAGTAGACATACAGAAAAAAATACACAGATATGCCTTTAGAATGGCTCCCCGTTTGCGCATTGTATGAACTCTGAATGGACCTACAAAATCTATTCCTACACATGCGAATGGAGCAGACAGATTCACCCGTTTCGTTGGTAGGTTCCCCATTATTTGACTTTCCATGCGTGGGCGCTGTCTGATACACTCAATGCAACGTCAAAATGTTAACCGTAACAAATTGCGTGCTCCTATGATGCAATATCGTTCTTGAATCATAGCCATTAACAGTGCCGGTCCAGGATGACTGTGGATCATTGTGGGTTTGATATATGATTCGTTGACTAATTGTCTATTTTGCTGACAAGATTATTGGGTGCTTTGAGTTATATGGCACCAAGCTATTCTTGATTCGACCACCCTCTCTCATGACCTTGTCGTCATTTAAAAAGCGGTGCAACCTTGGTTTTAGAGCTAAGTATGCGACAAGTACTTTGATTACCACTCGTAACACGCAAAAAAGCTACTGCTGAGTATCACTCGCATCGCTGAATCCAAGGAATTCAAGTTCCTCGTCTCCGCTTAGTGAACTGCCCACCCATCTGTCCAGCTGAATTGAGTTCGCATTTTCCATTTCATGTCGTAACTTCAGCCATCCATTGAGAATTTCGTCTGGTAGGTTATCATCACAATCCACACGGCTACGTTACAGGTGTTGCAAGATGATTTTTGATCTGATTGACAGCGGAAATAAACAGCCAAACGGGTCGAATATTCGACTTGCTTCCGAAAGGATCGATCGTTTCGTGTGCATTGTTCTGAATGGAAAGTAGGTTGCGAATCGAAAATCATCCAGAATTGGATCCCACTGGATGCCAAGTACCTTGGCTGTGTCCTTGTTGTCGTCTAATAGTTTTAAATTGTTGGGTTGAGCCGGGTCATGAAGTTTTGGATGGTTGCTCACAAATTTTCTTAGATTAAATTTGCCACCCTGTAGGATTGCGCAAATCTCTCTTTTGAGTGTATCCAACTCTTCGATAGTGTTAGCACCGGTGAGAACATCATCCACGTAGACATCTTCTTGGATGACCTTTGCGGCCTTTGTGTAAACGTACGAAGAAACCGCGGCCAGTTCATTTAACGTGTTTGTAGCAACGAAATGAGCCGACAATGTCCCTTATTTGTTCTATCCGCTATCGTCCAAGTCTGAACTTTCACCCTCGAAACCTCTCTTTTGTTATTGAGTTTTTCTCTTTGATTGAGGCATCTGCCATCTATCCGCCGGCTCTCATACCAGCAGTCTGCTTTTGCTCATTATTTTAATATTAAAAAAACGAAATAAATATCTCGGGGTGAGTGCGTCAGATAGATGAATAACAATTGGACTTATAGACAGGGACGAACTGGGGGATTTCAGTGTATGTGGCAATCTATGCCCGTTCCAAGCTGAGATTTATTTTTTTTATTTTATGAAGTTACGTGCCCCACCGTATGGTACGCTACATTACATCCTAAGTGTAACAACGAAAATTTTCGTCAAATTTACTTACGTGAATCCCCGGAATGTAAAACCATTTCCAAATAAAAAATTCTGCGTTTGAAAGTGAACCCCATTTAATCTGCGCATATAGTAACTCGAAGACTTCCTATTTACACAAATTAATTTACAGTACCGAAACATCTACTAAGGCCTGGCCTTTCCTTTCTCTTTTTTTATAACATGCAGTACTGGTACCTCCCAGCATATCTATATATGAGGAATAATATTCATGAATATCGTTTCCGTGGAATCCTTTTACCATCTAGTGCTACCGCAACTCATAAGTGTTGAATCCTATTTTATTTGCCTCCTTACATTTATCATATACCGAGTCAAACTTTGCATTATATTTGTCAACGGCTTTCGATTACTTGAAGGCTTTTTTAACACAACATCCCTTACTAAAAATTGTAGTGGTCGCGCTCGTATGTTATAACCTTTCGCACATTGTATCGTCGAAATGACAGAAGTCATCATGTTTCTACCGAAGTTCACATAATAAAGTGTATATTTGGACGATTCATATTTGGACGATTTAGCCAATGTTCAACTCGGTACTTCTGTTAAAAGGTTTTAAAATGCTTGGAGTAAAACTGGCTACCGTTGTCCGATATCAGGGCTGTTGGTACACCAAAAACCAAGAAAATTCTTTCTTCCAAGTATTTAGTCAATGATACCCCCTCAGCTCTTCTAACGGCTTTCACCATCACAAACTTGCTAAAAGTATCAATTTTGATTGTGGATCGTGGATACGGTCCCATATAGTCAATGGCAATTATTTCCCATGGCCGGGTTAATACTCTTTGCTCACCGATAGACACTCTCGATATATTACACCTACTTTACTGAGCTGACATCTTTCACAGACCTTTATGTATTGACGTAGGTTTTTTGCCATTTTTGGCCAGTAATGTTGTAGTTGTATGAGTTTTAGCGTCTTAAAAAAATCCAAGATGTGCCGCTAAAGCGTGATCATGGTTGTCATACGTTATGCTTCGTCGCTGAGACAGTGGCACATAACGTTTCTAGTTCCAACTCTGCGTTCCATCGCCTTCAATGGTTCGACAATATTTATATTATGTTTCGTTTTCAAGCTAAAAATCAGGATACTTATCTGACAATTCCTTGACATCTTTCGATGGTTTGATATGCCTGATCATCTATCTTGCATAGCATCGGAAACTACGTTTAGCTCGCCTTTTCTGTGCAGGAGTTCTGAATTTTATACCGTCGATGTCAGACCTAAATTTCTCTATTGCGTAAACAACAGCCAGACACTCACGTTTGGTGGCCGGGTATTTCCTTGGCATTGATGTAAGCTATTGGCACATATAAGCTATTTCTCACTCAGCACCATCTATCTTTCGCGTCAATACAGCACCGAAATCATGATTTATCAGAATTGGAGCGGGCACGAACAAACTTTGCAACCGAAGAAACGCCTCATTCGCTGCACTGGTCTACTGGAACTTTTTATTGGCTGTATTTGCTAATAAATTGGTTATGGGTGCAGTTATTGTCGTAAAATCAGGGATGAATCGCCTGTACCAACCTGTCATACCGATTAGCCTTCTCGTGTGCTTAACGGACTTTGGTCCTGGAAAGTTCAGAATACCGGTGATCTTCTCAAGATCGATCATCAACCCGTGCTCGTTTAGAATAAAACCGAGGCACTTAACCTCTTTCAAACAAAACTGCTTCTCTAAACTTATCGAGAGATTTGCCTTCCGTAGACGAGTGCAGGCACTTCTTCAAGTAATTTGGTGTGTTCCTCAAACGTCTGCGTCATTACAAAAATAGGATCTAGGTACACAAACACTTTGGGTTCCAAATCAACTCCCAAGACCTTGTTCATCAGTCGATAAAGTATTTGACTGGCGTTACACAGCCCGAAAAACATCTTTTTATATTGAAATAAGCCTCTTCTATAGGTATGATATAAATGCCATTTTAGGTCTAAGCAGAATCGGATTTTTCATGGAGCTTTTGCAGCGCAAACTACAGGGTGGGCCCATTCCATTGGACCTGCCTCTTCCACTACTCCTAATTTGATCATGCGATCCAACTCAATATTTAAACTCTTCTGGACGTATGGAGAGATGGGACGAGGTCTTGCTCCCTTTTGCCTCAGCTGTATCAATACTATGCTGAATCATCGGTGTGCAACCAAGGTAATCAGGCTGACTAACTAGAAATTTTCTCTTGACATCGTGAAGTTCATGTTTTTGAGCGCCATTCATTTCATGTTCGTTACTCATCTCATTTGCTGTTTCAACTTCGAAGCAACCAATATCAAAGGAATCTTCGGGTTTTTTAATCGATGGCCAGATTCCAAAGGCTTTCCAAAATTCGATACCACAGAACAATGCTCTTGGGTTGAATAGGATCACTATGAATGACAGCATGAACAGCATTATTTTTGTCATCATCTGAGGTTTGTATTTGAACATTACAAACTATTTTTGATGAGTTCTTGCACAAATCATCCTGGATGTTATCTGTTTGCACTTCTATGGATACCTGTGTTGGGACATTTTGTTTGTAGCTGAGATGAGACAATCCCATTCTATCCCATATTAGAGTTTTCCGAAATAATTGTTTTGTTTTGCTCCTTTCTGTCATCACATGTAAATAATGCTCCTTCTCTGTGATTTCTAGGGCATTGATCAGCACGAAAACCATTTATGTCACAACACCAACAATAAATCCGTTCACGTGATTGCGCACAAACGAAAGATTGGTCCCCAGTTTGCAAGCAAATCCAGCATTTTATTGTAGAATTGTCGTTTCTATTTGGTTATTGTTTTCGGGCGAATCTACTAGATCGGGAAGCAACCTCATTGGACTGCTTCAACAAATTTCTCTTCTCCTCGTTTCACATTTGCACTGAAACAGCTAATGTCGGATGAAATTGTAATCGAAGATAATGATGTTGTCTTGAATCTATCAGTCTGGCCTCGTCCATATTTTTGCATAATTTTTCAAGTTGAGCCACACTTGAGACATCTGGTACTGTCAGTTGTAGTCGGTAATTGGACAGCATATTTCTTTGAAAACGTTCACTTTGTAACCTTCCTCCAATGGTGGGTACACTTTCAATCAATTGGTTCATCGTTTCTTTGCATTCGCTCTAAAATTTACTCTCGCACCATATATAGCCTCTAATTTTCTCAGAAAATCCGTTAATGACAGTGAACCATTCCTCTGAAAATCGACCATGACATTTTTCCACTGTCATCCTTCGGCGTTCCATCCACAACATACCTGCATCTAACCAGCTAACATAGCTTTATAAAATAACTATATACAGAATAAATGTTAAACCTATAAGAATTATTAACCGGTTTGCAAACCATTTGTAAATACGATAAGAAATCAGCTCTCAAAAAGGCCAAAAAAATAAAACACAATCATCTGACCAAAGGGAGAGGACAACCAACGTACAAAGCGATCATTAGCGTATCTGTCGGCCTATGAGTACTAAGGCTGTTCATTTAGAACTAGTAGGGGCTTTACCAGTTTATCGTTCGTTCCAGCACTGAAGAGAGTCGTTGCAAGAAGTTTAACAATAAAAACAAATGATTGTAATGACAAAAAATGTTGGATTGATGAATATTTAAGCTTCAGAATGGGAGTTACAGACTGCGTGTATCGTCAGTTACCAATATAATTTTTCAATATGGTTACTAACTGAGTACACATAGTATGATACACATTTCAAATGAAATTGCGGTTGATATGATCGATATTTTTGGGAAAATCCAAATAAATAAAAAATTAACAAATGCATATGTTAAATATTACACAAAATTTAACATCGATAAATGAATTTAACATGAGGAATTTGGATGATGGAGAATGGAGTGACCTATAATTGAATTGGAAAATCGGAATTCAGCAGAAATTCATAACTATATTTGTTGTTGGTCAGAACAAAACTTCTTAAACCAAGACAGGCCAGATTAAACATAAACATAAAAATAATTGTGTAAGATAATTTGTTTTGAAATATTTGTTCTTATTCTAGACACAATTAAAGAACAATTTTTGTTTTTATATAACCTTCACACCAAATAAAAAAAAATTTACTTATATAATTATATGTTAAATTCAGAAATTATATTCCATATATACTGACAATCTAGGTCACAAGACCTTTATGGCCTATATATATATACATTTAACATTTCCCATCTATTCATCAGACGACGCATCGAATATATTTAAAAATACCATAAACAAGATAATCATGCAGAAAAATATGATAAACATAAAAATAAATTTTAAATCAGGTTCGTCGCTTTTTTTTAGTGTATAAAAATCTCATCTCATACATATTCAATTCAAGTCTTTCGTTTTTTAAATAAAAATAAATAAAAAATATAAATAATATGATTACCTTAAATTATAAACAATTATTAATAATATAACAATCACTAAATATTTTTTAAAAATGTTTTTCATTTTTCGATTATATTCATAAATAAAAATTTAAAAACAAAAAAAATAAATTAATTAATACAAAATAAATAAATAAATAAATATTAACACTTAATGAAATTTTTTAAGTCATTTTTAAATAAAAACGATAAATAAAATTAATTTTTTTTTATTATATTTGAATCACATCGTAGTAAAAACACTATCATAAACTGTAAAAAATTTAATAATTTTTTTTTTTTTTTTTAATTAAATTTTGTTTTATAAACTTATTCTGCACGTTTTGGTTTATTTAATTTTTATTTTTATTTTTTCGTATGGTGGCGTATTCACATTTTTTTATTATTTTTTATGTTATATTTTTATTTGGTTATAAAAATAAATTAATTTTTTTAACACATCGTTTAATTAGTATATGATTCTGAAAATAATTTTTTTTAACAATTAAAATTTTATTTTTTCACAATATTTCGGTTTGTTTCACTAAAAACTAATCGAGCGCGCGAAACAAATTAAATTAAAAATGCAAAGTAGATGTCTATTTTTATTTTTTGGTTAATTTAATTAATGTATGTCTTCCTTCGATATACCAGTTTTTTTTTACAAGCAATTTAATTTTATCTTGTCTTGTTAGACGATTTTAATAAATTCTACATATCAACGATACATAGATACAGTTGAAACTATAAACATATGACTGTCAAGTGTAGGATTAATCAAATAATAAATGTGCTGAATAGCAGAAGCTTGCGATTTGTTTTTGATTTGAATTGTTAATCGCATATCTGGTTTAACTGTACATAAGTTACTGAATAAGATGAACTGCTCGCATGGCGATCATATGTGATCTTGTTTGACTTTTTGTGTTTAAATATATTTAAAGACATTTTTCCTATGTTTATATGTATATATATGTGTGTATGTGTTTTCATCATGTAAGCTTTTTGTCTAAATAAAATACAACACATGAGATAATGATCAAAATGATCATCGAATTTGTATTTTTTTTTTTTAAGTTAATTAAAATAGAAAGATCAAGTTTGATCAATTTTGTTGTGTGTGCACACAGTAATTCTAAGAAATATTTCTTCTCAGGAATCCATATAAAGACGAAAATGAGATGGTGATAAAAAGAAAAAGAAGAAGAGCAAAATTAAAAATTACAAAAAAGATTTTAATCAAATTTATAATTTACTAAATGATTTACTGCGAAAAAAATTATTTTGTGGAAGAGGTAACATATATAATGGACAAAGTTAAAAAAAAAATTTGTTAAAAGATCTTATAGATGTTATAGTATTTATACACATATATATACAATACAGTATGTTCTGTAGAATATACAGAATTCTAACAGAAACTTTAAAGATAGCACGCACAAATAGAGAAGGGAATTTGCCAACACATTTTAGAGAAGCTAAAGAATAATTAAGCTTCTGCAACAGTAAACATAAATATTCTAAAGTCGAAATATGCAATGGCATTAGTTTATAACAGCTTTAGCATCATGACAAATTTGGAATTCTGGCGAAATACCACTAAAATAATAAGAAGCTATGCTTCCCTATAAAAAGGTGACCTAAAGGAGTACAAATAATTATCATCATAACAATAAAAACACTCGCAATGATTATCCTTCACCGAACCTCATCTGCAATCAAAGCAAAATTTAGTAACAATCAAGCTGGTTTCAGACTAGAAATAAGTTGCACTGATCACAACAACTTAATCCGAATCATCACTAAACAATCAAATGAATCGCATTTTTCACTATATCTGCTCTTCATTGATTTAGAACTTGGAAAATTTTGGATTGAAATGAAAGCAGTAGGTCCCAATAGTGTAAGATAGTCGAGCCTAGTAGCCGGAAATAAACATTAAAATAAGGGAAGATCAACTTTAGTAAATTAGAGAAAAAGAGCAGCACCAAACAAATATGAAGAAGCAAAGCAGGCAAAAAAAGGTTTGGAATACGTGGCAGCGGATGCCTTCTCCTACATGATTTCAAAGGCAGAAAATAAACTCGCACTTATCACGTTACATAACAAGGACCAAGAGAAGCGATACAAATTCCAAATGGCGAACACAAAGATGTTCAAACAAAATTTCACCGTAGTATCACTAAATACTGAGCTAAAAATTTCGGCAAGGCCTACGGTGAGTTAAAATAAAACAGCTAACAGAGGCGTTGACTTCAGTTAATAACATTCACGATATCATGCAAGAAGAATAAAAGAGGAATGAAATTCAGCAGAATTTGTAAAGGCGGAGAGATGATGAGTGTCAACATGAAATTACCAACTATTAAAGTTCCTTCATTCTACAGAGATTGTAAGCTTGTTAAACGAAGAGAGGATGTATTATCTCTATTTGATACTATCGGACGATGACTATACGATTGTATTTAAAAGCCATATAGTTTTCAAACCGCACATGAGTATGAGGGATTAGCACAAATGAGGAGAACTGAAAGCGTATAGATGGAGATGATCAGCACTACCGTCTTTCTTATCATTCTGTCTTCAAAGACCAAAAATCAACAACAAAACTAAGAGTCGTGTTCGATGCGACAACCAAAACATCCAGTCATTGAATGAAATAATGGTGAATGGTCACACTTCAGCAGAATTTGCCAAAACTTAAGTACGTCAATACAACAGATTTCGAAAATTTTTTCGGCAGATTAAGGTTCATGAAGAAGATTAGAAATATCACAGGAATTTTATGAATGTTTTTGGATATGCAAAAGATGAAGCTCATATATGAAATCACACTCTGTAGCGGTTGAGTATATACAATACTCAGCCATACAAATAGTTATGTAAACATATAATTAACATAATTATATGTTTACATCACATAACACATATTAAATTCTCGAACATGTCAATGTCGGCCCTTTGCTTAATAAACATTGACATTCAATCGACTTGAAGTCGAACACGATTTATATTTCAGCACATTGCTGAACAACAATGATTTTAGTGTCGACCACTAGATGGTGCGATCACAATTCAGAAACAAAAAGTGTAAACTGTGTCAATTTTTGAAGTCGATCGAGATAGAGCATCACCAATCACCTTCATTATCATTATCAACAACAAAAACAACAACAATTAAGATAATTAATTGTTTGGGAAAAAGAACTGTAAGTGTTTATATAACATAAATAAATGCGTGCTAAAAAATAAATAGTGAGTTTAATGTTTAAGGTTTGTCCAGAATTGTTTGCAACTAAAATGGCACAAAATACAGGCGAAAAAGAGGTATTGTCAATATTCTAGGAAATGTAGCAAACAACCTATTTGGCACATTATAAATACCCTTGATGAGGAACATTATGAACATAGGAAATAAGAAGAGCCAAGAATAATCAAGGCTTATAAAAAATTAAATCTCTGATACAACCCTCAGTCTACTTAGGAAAACGAGGCAGTAATGATTCAGCTTTAGCAACATTAAAAAATTCACGATTTTAGCAATACAGGTGTTGATGTCAACATTGAACTTTAAAAATAGGTTCAACAAAAGAGTACTTTCATTCTAACACCCCACAGTTATTATAGAAGAAACCAACAAAATAATACAGTATATGCCACCAAATGTAGTTTTTTCTAGACATCAGAACCCTGATGTCCAAAACTATAATTATAACTCACATTTCACATAGTCAGCTTGCTTAAGGGACCTTGACTCCTAAACCTGGAAAACATATCGCGTAAGTAGTCCTTTTGTAAGTTACTTTTGAAAAGTTTATCGACGAAGACAATAATTTTACTCCCGATTACTAATTTGAATTTCGCAAAAAGCATGCCATGGAATAACAAATATCCTTAAAAAGAACTGAAAAGAAAAAGTCTGTGCTAAACTATAATAAGTGGATCGACATTGAGTGCTCACATTTTGTTATGTTTATCGATTAAAATTAGAATTTTAACAAGCGCACAAGTTATCCTTCATCGAAGAAAAAAAGAACATTTACTGCAAGAGAAAGGCAGTTAACCGAGTTTGACATAGCGCAAAGTTTCTCACTCCATTATCAAAATATGTATAAGGTAAAGGAGTGTAGCTCAAATAAGGGAATTCAGCTTACAGGCTTGAGAAGGTCATTACAAAGCATGGTATAGTGCAGAACTATGTTGGTTTTCGTAAACAAATTTTGCATAGGAAGACTTAAAACTTCTGCAGTACAAGCTAACTTGCCAAAAATTGATGATCAGGTAACGAACGATACTGCGTAACCGGATAAAAAAGTAAGGAGCCTTGGTAACATTAACGACGAAGTTATACAATGTTTATGGCCTAGAATAGGATGCAGCATCATAACGTTTTTGATAGGCAAGTTGATTATTATATAAAAAAGGGAAGTAAAGGAATTTTAACTGACTGAAAATCGTAAAAACTATCTATGCAGTTCCAAGTTTTCTGTACAATTTTTTGATAAATTATTTACTGACAGATTAATGAACTATGACTATACGTTAAAAACGCAGTTCTAACGCAAAAATAAAACGCAGCATTTAGAGTGAAATGGTTCAAAAATAAGAGGATATTGTGAAAATACTTAATTATTGTAGTATTTCTATGTGTACGACAATCTATGGTAGGCAAGTAAAACAGTTATCATTCAACTGAAAGTAACACGCTACATTATAGAAGGCTTCCAGACTTGTTTTTGTAAATGGAATGAAGGTTAATATGGTCGAAACTGTAAAATTGCGGTTACATTACTAACAGATCCATGTCCCAGGAGGCATGAGAAATTCTGCTATAGACAGAATTGCGCAGCACAAACAAAGTAAAGGTTTTAATATGTGTTATGGCCACCGTAAGAATATCAACCATGAACGCACCTTAGTTTATATTATTTGTTATTGTAAATTATTGATAATTAAATAGTGCCATCTATGAATGAGTGGTGGAAAATAAGTAGTATAAAACATACTCATCCGTAGTTTCATTTTTGAACGCACGGATGAGTATCAACAAAAAAAAAAGACAAAATGAAATCAGTTTATAAAAAACGATTAAACGAGTCAGAATTGTAATTAAGAAAAAAGATTTTTATTTCGGTAAGGGCGGAATTAGGCCATTCAAACAGAGAGCATTGGCTAGATTAATTCAACTTGAAAAACGTTTTTCAAAAGCAAATATATTTTTCAGAGAGTAAAGGGAATATATATAAAGGGATACTTCAATCAGGGTCATTTGTACCAGAGTAAGATTATATTTCCTAAATTACAAGAAGAATTTTAATATGATGGAGGAAATATAAGGTAGTATATACAGCGGGCATATAACAAATGTACCGACATATAAAGGTACATCAGGATAATAAAAAAAAAAAAACAAAAAAAAAATACATATAAATATTACATAAACGAAAAAATGAACTTCTAATCATCACTAACCCGTAGAAAGTGTCGGTCTATAGGCTCGAGATCATTTGATCCTTTAATATTTAACGACGCATCAATAAAAACTTTAGGTTTATTTTGGAATCTAACTTAATGACTTCAACAAAGTATGAAGTTTGGGCAAACTTCACGATGGAATTCTACAAGTCGGCAGTTAAGTTCAAAACGCAGCAACTTAGAGCTATACTGAAAAACATCCAGTTATAAACAAAGGACCATCAAATATAAAACTTAATTACTAATCTGAAAGACCATAAACAAACAATGCATAAGGAGGAACCCAGTTGACTTTAGCTCATCTGTGAAGCAGGAACAGCATTATACACAGCTGCAATCTAACACGGCGTTTGAAAGATTTAAAAGCTAAATGTGTAAGGTGTCATCGGTTCAATGCTCAGAATAGAACATAGCTCATGGAAAATTTACCAGCGATACGTATCACACCTAAAAACCATTTTTAAGTATCGGAGTTGACTATGCTGCATATACCACTTATAATTCAGACAGTTAAGATGAGTAGCCACAAGGTACACGAAGCTTATTAAGCAATCTTTGTTTGGATTACAACCAAGGCCATACACATTAAAACATATAACCGCCCAAACATTCATAACAGCTTCAAAAGTTATAACGCACGCCAGCGTCCCCTCATCTTGAGGGAACCTAGAAAACGGCAGGAAAATATACAAATGACGCTGAGATCAATGTCAACCGATTCCATAGATGTCATCGTGTTAACTACTGCGCATTTCTTAATCGGTGCTCACAACCACGGTATAACATGAAAAAATCAACCAAGATTTCTAGAGAAGATGGCACTCCGAGTACTTAAATCAACTATACACCATAGAATAAAATTGTTACAAGAACCATATAGGAAGTTAGAACCATATAGGAAGTTAGATGACGTAGTACTATCAAGTAGGAGTAACTTCGCTCCATTGAAATGGCTAGCTAGAAGTGTATTGAATGTACATCCAGGATTAAATCAGAAGATTAGAGTAGTCTCACGTCGAGTACACCATATCGAGGCAGTTTGAAGAATTGTGCAAGTAATTTTCCTCTTGCGACTTCCGAAACAGTAATAAATCCATTGTCATCGGATACTAGAATTTATTTCTATAATACGAGGACGGTTTACCTAATAGCATTACGTTGCAAAATGATAGTAAACTATCAGGATATTGTCTGAAACAGCGGGGTCCAGCTGATATCTTAGCACGACACTTTCAAGAAAATGATGCCAGTTACATCGAATCATTTTAAAAGCTGGTAAAACTTTACGTCAGAAAACGATTTCATCGAAAAATACATCAGCCAAACACAAATAGCCACAAACCATCTTCAGATACAATATAGGTCAAATATTTGACACCTGTAATGAGATTCGAGGACTGAAAGGAAAATGCAGTGTCAAGGAATTGTTGCGTTGTTTACCTGGCTGAAGATAAATTAGATGATGCTACGTTTACTGGAATTAAATTGCGAACTAAACATGCGCCGCCCACAAAAAGATTCTACGTAAACAGAGAACTACCATAGATATTTTAATTGGGTGCGACAGATTCCTTGTGCTTTTATGTGCTGACCATACTGCAAATGGCATAAATCACAGCACAGAACACAAAACTAGGCTAGATTACAGGATAACAATACCAAGCTAATTCAATAGCACACCAGACTATATGCTGTCTGTCTATCGTTGAAGATATTAACATTGACCAATCTTTGCAAACGTTTTAGGAGATAGAATAGTTACCAACGGTTGAGCATTATATACTGAGGAAGAAAATTGTTATGCATTGAACATTTTGGCAAGCGATTAAGAATTCATACTTCGGGTAAATTCATATAGTGCCAAACATTTAAACCTAACAGACTCATGTTAGGAGACTCATGTGTTCAAACATTTAAGCAATTCAACTATATACCTAAAGGAAAGATTACAAATTGATGGGTCATTAGAAACGGATACCATCAGAACAAATTGATTTACCGGTCAATAACAGGGCCAGATCTAAACAATGCAGCACAACTACTAAACTGCAGATGGTGTTTGACGCATTGGCAAAATCATCCACGGGAAAATTATTAAACGATGGGTTGATGTTCAGACCGATTCTTCTAAATATTTGGGAACCATCATTACATATTTACGACGGGCATTGAGAAAATGTTCCATCAAGTTTGGGTTGAAAGGTCAAACACAAACTACCAAGGAATCATTTGACGTAAATCATCAGCAGAATTGATAAAATAATACCTACTTCATAATCTTCTTGCTACTTCTCGTCTACGGTAAGGTAAGCTTCATTTTGGACTTCTCAAGTTTTCCACAAGTAACCACACCTGCACGCCAAAGATTACTTAAATGCTGCGAAAGTTTTGTTAAGACACTTCTATATTGACGACCTCATGTCCGGAGCAGAGACAATCGAGGAAGTGCGATCCTACATAAGTAGAGCTTATTTCTTTTTTATGACTCGGTGGATCCTATATTCGAAAATGAGCAACTGAAAGCATTATATATTCCCGGAAAATATACCAGAAGATGGCCGGGAAATTTCAATATACGAGAGAGCATTGTGGGAAAAAAGTTAATTTATATTCTAAAGGAATTAAATTTAACCCGCCAGCCGTCAGTTTCTCCTTGAAGATCGCTCTATCAGATGGATCTAAATATACTGCGACGATTTCGACAAAACCGTATTATAACCAGTGGTGGTCAAGTGGATATAATCATCAGACATCGTTTACCAAAAACTTCATTGTTTCAAATACACTGACATTTGCACCTATATACGGAACGTTCGAGATCACTGATCAGCAAGTATATACACGCTATTAGATTAATGTACTGACATATAGTTTTGGAACAAGGACAAGTGCGGAAGTAATTTCCGTGGCTAAAACGAAACTAGATGATCCAGGTCAGTCATCTATTTATGAACAACTGAAAACAACTGAAGATGCAAGCATTATGGAGAGCCGGCTTAAAATGAAAGGATAGTCCAGCCGAGAATTAGAAAAAAGGCTCTAGCCGCACGCCACAAAGGAATTCTAAAACCATCTTCAATCGTGTCTAGATTTTGTTTGAGAATGGCAAGGTGCCATTTCACACTTTCAAAGCAATGCAAAAAGCTTATCAATATGTTTCAAAAATGGAACGCGTTAGTGTTTCTGAGCAGTTTAAGAGACCGTGGAGTACTCATTCAAACAAAAAAGGTGGATCCACAAAGTTCTGTGTTGATTAACAAAAATTGAACGAAGTAACCAAGGACAGTTACCCACTACAACGTATCGATGACACCTTTGAAACTTTATCAGGATTCTAAAATTTCAGCACTTTTGATCTTAAAAGTGGATATTGGCAAGTAACAATCCACCTGGAAGATGAAGAGAAAAAGATGTTTACTATACGGTGGAATGGCCTGTACCAATTAAAAGTCATGCCTTTTGAACTATTCGAATGATTAATGTGGCAAGTTCTTCACGGCCTTAGTTGCAAAACTTTTTTGATGTATTTTGACCACATTATTATGATAAATCGTACAGTTAATGAGCACGTGAATAAGCACGTGAAAGTTGAAGTGAACTACCTAGGTCCAGATAACGGAGTTAGCTGCGGTAGAAGATTGGCCAACTCGATGAAATTTTCAGGAAGTGATAAGCTTTCTCAGACTATACTCTTACTACCGATTATCTTTACCTTACTTTGCTGATGTTACACGAAAGCTGTATTGCCTTACTAATAAAAGCCAATATTTTAGTTGGGCCCTGAAACAACAAAAAGCTTTTGATCAATTAAAGAAGAAACCGTGCAGTTTTTTAGTTCTGCCATATTCAGAAGCCGTGCAAACCTTAATTTCGGATACCGATGCCTGCAATACTGGTGTAGGAGCAGCTCTATTGCAAAAACAAGAAGATAAGCAGCGAGTCACAGCTTACTACAGTCGTGCACTATCCAAACCAGAGAACAAATACTGCGTAATCCGAAGAGAGCTGTTGGCTGTAGTGATGCACTCCGTAAGTACCTGTCCAAGATACTTTGCGCAGACCAATGCAAGTACGGTCGATAAAGGATCATACTTATAAGACAGAAACAAGAAGAAGACGACTTTATTACATATTAATGATCAAATGGGTAGCTGACGTTAGAAGACCACAGTGACAAGACATAGCACCTGAAAAAACCAATCGTTAAAAGTTACTGACGGCAGTAGCAGTCATTAAGCATAAACAAAGAGTTGCTGATAAGATTTTGATATCAACTAACGGCAATTCCAATAAAACCCATGACCGTCGGAATAAAGATCATATTTTAAAGATTATGGCTACTTAAGTTAGATTCGTATGATTAACTCCCCATAGATTTCGAAAACCGATGGAATACCACCAGAAACACAATGAAATTTAGTAGAGAAAATCAAAATACCAAGATAGCTAAGCTAAGTGAAAACTTTACATCTGCATATATTATGCGCTGCATATTTCAAAGAAGGGATGTTGACGAACATTGCATCCCCGAAAAAGGAAGTTGCGCCAATAAAATACGTTCTAAAGCGAAATTAAATCCTCACTCGGTCACATTAGTCTTCAAGTTACTGTATAGCTTGCAACACCTCTAAATGCCTTTTTGTAGTCTGATTTTTAACTTAGCTGAGTCACCAAAATACTTCATCCAACAAACGTTCAATAATGGGTCTACGTTCTTTCTAAGTAGATTGTGGTGGCAGGGACCGAACTGGCTACGACGCGAACCTATCCATACTCCTGAAATGTTGAAAGAATTAAAAGCAACAAAGCTTTTGCTTAGAGCACGCTAACAAACAGTATACGATCTGAAAAATCCAATAACCCTCGAGGGTAGTCATCACTTAAGTCGAGAAATAGTAAAGGAGAAGCCACTTATAAACTTTTTCACCAAAAGAAGGTTACCACTTCATCGTGATAATCTGATGCGACCATTTTCACATACGCTGGTCCATACACCTTAAAAATGAGTATAAGATACAAAATAATACCAGATATGACCACGGATATATTTCTCGCAGCATTCAAATGGTTTCAAAATTGTCGTGGAATCTACATAAAATGTGATAGAAACTCGGCCTGCGACATATGAAGAATCTACACAGCCAAAGAAAATGACTGCAAACGGTTCTACAAATCATACTGTATTAAATATATATATACGAATATTTTTGTGAATGTGAACTATCATCATTATTATTATTATTATTATTATCATCATGATGATGATCATCAACCACAGCAGCATCATCATTATCATCTTGATATTTATTTCAGTTTATTTATGTTATTTCCGTTTCGTTCTAAGCGTTTTGTGCACTTATGGGAATCATTTATTTACTTTACATATTACGTATGTACATATTATATGTTTGGGATGACAAATTATCTAAAAATAAATTTCTTAGAAATATAATTAGGTTTCGAGGTAAGGTAATTGAATAAAAACAAAAAAAAAATTTACACAAAAGTTTAACGAACTAATATACAGTGCAATCGCAAGACGTGATATATTAAGATGCCACACACAATAATCATAGATAAAAAAAAATTGATTCAATAAATTATATACTATAAAGATAAACCATGTATATAGTGGGAATAGTGGGTGCTAATCCTTTCATCGTCTTGTCATCTCTATATAGTATACCAATATAAAAATCGTTAAAATCGATATTAAAATGATTTGTTGCTTCACAAAATGTATATAAAAATATATAAATAAAACTGCTATCTTATCTCGTTCACATAAAATAACAAAATGTCAAAATCAAATTAATAAAATAAATCAAATCCCAATTATCATTAAAATAATCATATGGCAATAAAAATAATTTAGAGTTTCAACAATATATACACAGACAATGTTAATTCAACATGTCATCACTATCATACAATAATAATTTTGTTTGTTGTTGTTGTCACTATATATTGTAAATAGTAATAACAATAATCATAGCAATAATGATGGTAATCTTGATCATTATTACGAATGTTGATGTATAAAAATTTCATATTAATGTCCATATATATATTAGCAACATGTATACTTGATCAAACACACACAGCGGTGCGGGATCGTTACAAAATGCAATTTACAAGTTTTCACAAATTTTACCAAAAAAAAAAATCGAATGATACTACAGAAAGAAAAGAATTTGTTAACTTCTTGTCTTATTTTTAGCGACACGCAAAAACAACACAGAAAACACATAACACATAAAATGTCTTTAAATTCAGTTTTTTTTTGGTTTGAAGATCATGGAATTATGTATATTGGTTGTGTTGTAACTCTACACGTATAAGAATTTTCTAATCAGTCCACTACATCATAAGGAAAATGTTTTTTTTACATAAAAAAAAAAAGGTTTGGTAACAAATTTAATTACACAGTAGTTGTGTTGTAT
Source organism: Tipula confusa (assembly GCA_963556175.1). Classification (NCBI taxonomy): domain Eukaryota; kingdom Metazoa; phylum Arthropoda; class Insecta; order Diptera; family Tipulidae; genus Tipula; species Tipula confusa. Next base: position 97,223,726 of record OY744477.1, read on the forward strand.
ATACATTGTGGAGGCGGGTTAAACAGAACTATATATATATTCACGTTGCGGTATCTATATATTTATTAATTATATAAACAAAAATGTGGGTGATTTAATAATCCTCATTGGCTTTATAAAAAAAAAACAAAAAAAAAACAACAAAATGGCGACATCATAAATAATGTATTGCGCTCTAAGCGCACAAGTGAAAATCATTTTGAAATGGAAAACCTACATTTACCGCAGACCATAAAATATATTTATCTAGAAATTAATCCACCTACACCGCGCATGTATATAGAGGTACATGAAAATAATTTTTTCCCATCATCAATTCAATCAAAATTTCTTTTTTTTTAATAATGAATTTTCCACTAATCACGAAATGACGGAAATAAACATTACATTAACAATGTTGATGTTTATGCTATATTTGTTTGATAATTATGATTGGTCAATATTGACTAAAAATCAAATATGTATACGATATATACTTGAGAGTATACAAACTTTTTTATTTATTTATTTGTACTTGATCGATTGTTTAATTATGTGTACACACACACACAAACATACACATAGACACACTATATATATTTAATTTACAACTTCAACAATATATCAAGACATCATCGTTTGATCATTTCACACATTATTTGTGTTTGATCAAAAATTTTTTTTTTTTTTTTTTTTTTTTTAAATCAACAAACAAATAAAAAATCACTTTGCACACTTAATTTAACCCGCGCACTTTGCAGATCACACTATTCACTTTACCACTTTAAATTTATACTAAACGATTAAAAATCCGCGCGATATTACGCTAAATAAATATTAGACCGATATTTCGTATATTAATATATTATATATATATATATAGAAAAATATATTCAACACAAGAAAAATTATTTCAATCTCGATCGTACGGTTGACAAATAAGAACTAAGCAAAATATCAAATTTTTACCTTTAGATGAGATCTTTTATTTTTGTTTTTTTTTTTGGTTCGTTTCAATACATAAAATAACTATATATACAGAAAGAGAATTCAATTGGAATATATATATATATATATATATATATATATATATATATATATATATATATATATATATATATATATATATAAATAGTACATCAATAACAAGCATCTCGCGTGTTTTATACATTTAAAATATATATATAATATGATCGTATTATTTGCATTGAAAAAAACGCAAAAACAAAAGATTTCTCCTTTTCTCCTCTCGATTTCTTTAAAAAGAAAAAAACTAAAATCAAAAAAGCAAAATTTATGAATGAAAATGTTTATAGAAAACTTGTCTCCATTCATAAATCATAATTTGCGTTGGTGATATTTTTAACGATTAGCTAACGATTTACCAATTAAAAAAAATATTCATATTATAGTAGAAACTAAAAAAATAAAAAAAACATCGATAAAATTGTGAACGAAACAAAAAATGTTATGTTATATGCTGCGTCAGTGACATTGTGAGAACGAATAACGTAATAAAAACAAAAGATTTGTATGTGTGATTTACACGTAAAACGACGAACCCGCACTTATTTCGATTTTGAAATGTTTTTTATTACGGATGTGAAGTATTTCCTAAACAACAACAAATTTCCTAAAAATTGCAACAAAATAAACATTTGTATGTATGAGTAAAAACTACGTATTATAAGTACGTATTATCAAATAAATTATTTTTTATAGTTAAAAAAAAAACAAATCAAGCGAAAACTATTATTTTAAGTTATAACCAAGACTTGTTTTCTAAAACAAGTGCACTCGTCGAATAGACAAGAGTCTATTCTAAAGGAAAATCATACAGATTTTTAAAATTCTAGGGGAACAGGTAGTTAGGAATGAACATTTTTGATGTAAGTTACATAGTAGCGATACATCAATTTTTCCCGATTTTTCATGGTTTTCCTGAAAAGCGGACACTCTAGCGGAAACTTGTTTTGAGTAGACAAGAGTCTATTCTAAAGGAAAATTATACAGATTTTCAAAATTCTAGGGGAACAGGTAGTTAGGAATGAACATTTTTGATGTAAGTTACATAGTAGCGATACATCAATTTTTCCCGATTTTTCATGGTTTTCCCGAAAAGCGGACACTCTAGCGGAAACTTGTTTTGAGTAGACAAGAGTCTATTCTAAAGGAAAATTATAGATTTTCAAAATTCTAGGGGAACAGGTAGTTAGGAATGAACATTTTTGATGTAAGTTACATACACAGAGAGAAAAATGTGTAATGAATTTAATTGACGCTTGTAGTGAAATTGACAAACCGCCTAAAAAACACAGTATAAACAAATTTCACTACATTTTAGTGAATTTATAGTAATTTTTACTATTACGTTGTGAATTTTTACCGGAATGAAATTAATTACAATGCTGTGAAAATTTTCATTACATATTATGGTAGTTACTTTAACTATCTTGTGGTAAATTCCATTACGGGTCGTAGTGAAAACATTTTACGTATAACAAATTAATGGTTTTCATTACAGAACAATTATATTTCACTACAGTACAAATATATTTCACTACACAGGGAAAAAAATGTGTAATAAATTTCATTTACGCTTGTAGTGAAATTGACAAACCTCCTACAAAAGGCAGTTTGAAAAAAATTTCAACGCATTTTAGTGGATTTATAGCATTTTTTACTATTTTGTAGTGAATTTCTACCGGAATAAAATTAATAACAATGCTGTGAAAATTATCATTTCGTCTTACTGGAATTACTTTAACTATCTTGTGGTAAATTTCATTACGCGTCTTAGTAGAAACTTTGTATGTATAACAACGTAATGGATTTCATTACAGTATAATTATATTTTATTACCATACAATGAAATTTCACTACGATACAATAAATTTCACTACAATACAATTAAATTTCACTACAATACAATTAAATTTCACTACGATACAATAAATTTCACTACAATACAATTAAATTTCACTACAATACAATTAAATTTCACTACAAATTTGGAAAATACCGCACATCGGAAATTCATGTGTTATTTTATCAGTCTTGCTGAATTCTTTGTCGAATAAAGTCAAAGTATTTCCACGTATTACATATTTATATTGATTTTTTATAAATCATCCGTTAATTTGAATGTTTTTTTTGTTTATTTAATTTGTACATACGTGTGATTTGTAATTTTTAAAACTATTTGTGAAAGTGCTGTTCATTTTTTTTTGTATTGGTGAGTGACAATGGACTTTTTAAATGATAGCAGTGCAATTAGTGATCATGGTGATGACGTGGTTGATTTGGTTCGTGATGATGGTGCGGTTGATTCGTGTCTATTTCCTAAAAATTACCAGGAATTAGTTAAAACACACATTACAAAAACCATACTTCCAGGCGAGTATAAAGTTCTAATAAATGAGACCGGAGAATGTGTTTTTGTGGAAAATGCACCACCAACTGAGGTTGAGATTCCGGAAAAGCAAAGAACAGCATTTCAATTATTGGAACTGTGGGGTTTGAGTGAAATGGTCGACATTTTTAAAGGTAAACATTGTGGTCCTTACGACTCTGACATATTTTGTGATACTTTGATTTTTGTAGTATTGCTGGTAAAACATCGTGAGGGCATATTTTAAATTTATCTAATATTTTGATATTTCTTGTGAGACGGCAATATAAAAATATCATTGTAACAAACATCAAAATATCAATAAATCGCAATAAATATAGTAACAGGTGAATGTATTACATTAGTTTTATTTTACATATTCTAGCAAAAAACATTGATATAGACTGTTTCAAATACATTACTACAGATGACATTAATTTAATGATTCCAGAGAATAACTTAGGTGGAAGAATTAAATTAAGGTCAAAATTATTAGAATGGAGGAATGAAAATGTGAGTTACTTTTATTATTAGCTTTTGCTTTGTAAATAAAGAAGATTTTTTATCGTGTTTAGAATTATCCAGCAATTCCAATATCTGAAACAGTGTCTATGAAGATATCAGCAAACATCACAGAGGAATGGGTAAGAAGCCACAGTAACGATGTGCCAGCTTCACCTGTATCATCATTTTCAAGAAATTCTTCACCCATGATGTTTTTCAAACACACAAATGTGATTGATATGGTACTGTCTTAAAATATACCATAAAAATTATGCAAACTAATAATATTAACTTTTGCAGAATTTAAATGAAATATTGATTGCATCTACTCAGGCTAAGCAAATTATTGCAGAATTCAATACTATTCAGAAACCACTTTCTGATAGAAAAAGAAAACATATTATTGCATGCATTGCTGATTATTTTATATACAATAATATTCAGATGGGTGCAAAAGAATGTGAAATAATTACGAATAAAATATTGGTCATATTTCCACTAGAAATACCAGTAAGTAAAAACATAAACATAATATATATATATATATATATATATATATATATATATATATATATATATATATATATATATATATATATATATATGTATATATATATATATATATTTATATATATATATATATATATATATATATATATATATATATATATATTATATATATATATATTATATATATATATATATATATATATATATATATATATATATATATATATATATATATATATGTTTTATTTATTCTTTTTTGCAGCAAAGTTACTTTATAAAATCAAGTGGAAAAGGAACCAGGGTTCGAGGAGCATTATATGCTGCATACAATAATAAGTTGAAATATCAAAAAAAAATGAAAAAATATTCGTGTGACCAAGTTTCTCAACCGTCATCATCAGTATCATCGCTTTCTACACCACTATCACCATTAGTACCGAATATTACTTCAGATGAAAGTACTGTATACCATTTATAGGAGTTTTTTTGTATATGTTATATGTTAAAAAAATTAGAACAATTTCAAAGTACTTTAGAATGTTATACAACAGTATACAAAGTAGTTACACAAACTAGTGTAGTTATACTCTAGTTATACAATAGATATACAAACACAAAAAAATTAGCTAATATATTCAATGAATTAACAACATATTTTTAATAAAATCTTCTTTTATCAGGTACACAAACGAAAAACTGGCTGAAGTTTAACGCACAACCCTGGTTGGTTGTAGAAAAAAAGTGGGAAGAAACTTTTAGTGTGAGACGGCAGGATATTTTAACATTAGCTCCAAACGAAATATTTTCAGAGTGGCCTTTGTTTACTCAATCTAAAGGGTTACGTCTGGTAATATATATATATATTTTTTAAATATCAGAAATTTAATATAAACTTTATCCATTACAGATTGATTTAGACTTCATTGAGTTATTTGGCGAAGAACGATCTTTGAATCTTCATATTAAATGGACAAATTTTGTTTTAAAATTTAGTGCAATAATATCAGAAGACACTAAAATTCAAAAACCTGTTGATGAGTTAATAAAAAAACTACAAATTAGTGAAACTAATATAAGTACTTACATTTGATTTTTAATGATTTTAATATTCCTAGATATTAAAACAATTTATATTTTGTGTTGTTGCAGATGAAAGGGCTCTGATTGGTTTTCAACTATTGCACTACAAGCTACCACCAACGCAGAGACTTAAACTAACAGACAACAACTCTAAACGGTTTTGGCATGTATCCATTCAGGATTCATTAGATAGCTGTTTATTAGAAGTTGAAAATCAAGCTGATATAAAAGTACAATACGACAAATTAAAAGAGAAATACAAAAAAACGGGCTGTCCTATTCAGCCAATCATTGCAATTGCAAATAATAACTATTATATCGTATCAGATAATATTTATCATAAAACGGATACTTTTTTGTCAGCGCTCGACTACGCATTTAAACTGATTTTTGTACTTAATATAAAATATCCAGAACAAAGTCGAAACGTTTGGGACTTCGTGCAAAAATACTTTTACGAAATTGATTTGGATAATTATAGGTATTCGTCACAAACATTTTCATTGTTAAATCAACTTTCTGTATAAGGTAAATTACGAAACATAAAAATAACCTCACAAAATGATACTTTGCTGTGCTTGTAGCTGTAGTTTTAATTATTTAAATGATTATTTATTTCATCTTAAACGATATCATAAATTATCTTCTTTTTCAAAATATTCTTGCAAGCAATCGGATTGTCCTCAATCATTTATTAATATTTATAGTTTAAAAAAACATTTAAGATATGTTCATAATGTTAACGTCAAAAATATAAGGAATAATTTCAGTTCTACAAATTCTTCTGATAATTCAAAACCAAATTTAAAAATATCATCTAATACTTCAAGTTCAATTCAAACCAGTTCAAATGAAAATACCTTTCCCTTAATCAATATCCATGAAACAATTCCAACAGAAATTTGTGTACAAAATCAACTTGTCATAGAGAATCATTTACAAGATGATTCTGATGAAAATATGCAATGTTTCGATATATTACAAAAAAATATCATAAAGTTTGTCTTAAAATTGATTAACGAAGATACTTTTCCTAGAAAAAAAGTATTTGATATAATGGAAAGTATTCAAGAATGCATTTTAAACCCTATCAAAAATATTATTCAAGAAAATGCAAGCTCACTCAGTTTACTTCGCAAACTTGAAAATTTTTGTAATGAAGCATTTGCTGACATTAACACTGAACACAAATTAATAAAAAAGTTAGAGAACTTAGATTTATTGAAAATGCCTAAAACAATATTTTTATCATCAGAAATTGTAGAAACAATTCAACAGGGTGTCCCAACTTTAGATTATGCAAAAATAAAAGGTACTATTATGAACATACCACACTTAATTACAAAATTTTTTGTAAAGCCTGGCTTATTGAATGAAACTTTAGAAAATATAGAAAAGTATGTGAATAGTCCAGTTATTATTAATTTTGCTGCAGGCAGTGTTTGGAAAAATATTCATGAAACTTTTAAAGAAAATAATAAAATCGTAATTCCATATTTTATTTATAATGATGATTTCGAACCTGATAACGTTTTAGGTTCTAATGCTGGACACAATTCAATATCAGCTTTTTATCTTAACTTTCCTTGTATACCGCAATACATGACAGCGGCTTTAGAAAATATTTTACCTGTAATGTTGATAAAATCAAAATTTATGAAAAAATATCAACAGGATGACATTTGCTATAATCTGTTTAATGTATTATTAGATCTTGAAATCAATGGCTTAACCATAAAGACTTCAACTTCAGCCCAAAAAATATATTTTGTTTTGGGGCTTTTAACAGGTGATAATTTAGGGCTAAATACTATCATGGGCTTTGCACGGTCTTTTTCAGCTTTACATTATTGCCGTATTTGTAAATGCTCGAAACAACAATGCCAAAGAGAAGCTACTGAAATAACTGAAAAATTACGAGATTTGCAAAATTATAACTCTGATTTGTCACTAAAAGATCCTAAAGTTACTGGTATTGTCGAACATTGTATTTTCAATAATTTACCCTCTTTTCATGTTGTAACAAATACAGTAGTTGACATCATGCATGACCTTTTTGAAGGTGTTTTTAAAAATGATATGAGTATGATTATTTTATATTTTATAGAAACATCCAAGTTTTTTTCTTTAAATGATTTAAATAATAAAAAACAATTATTTGATTACGGTGAAATTGAATCAAAAAACATGTCACCACCTATACAAATGAAAACGTTGAAACTATATACCCTTAAAATGTCGGCAACTGAAGTTTGGTGCTTTGTGCACTTTTTTCCGATGATGGTAGGTGATCTTGTACCTAAGAATCACAAAGTGTGGAAATTTTTCTTAGTTTTACAAAAATTATTAGACTTATGCCTAAGATCTAGTTTTAACCAATCTGAATTGGCAGAACTTCAACAAATTATTTCTTTACACAACCAAAAATATTGTAAAATTTTTAAAGAACCCTTAAAACCAAAAGCTCATTTTATGACACATTATGTAACAGTAATTAAAAGAGTTGGTCCACTTAAACAATTTTGGTCTATGAGAAATGAAGGCAAACATAGAGAATTAAAGAGATATGCATGTGCAATAACCTCAAGAGTAAATCTTTCTTATTCGTTAGCAATTAAATTATCTTTAAAATTTGCAAATTTAATCATCGAAAATAATGATATGAAATACACAGAAATAATAAAAGGTAAAAAAGTTGATGTTACACAAAAAAAATATTGTAGAATTCTTCATAACTTTAGTTTTCCGCAAGAAGTTGTTACCACATCACATGTGATACATAAGGGAACTGTATATAAGGCAGGATATTTTATATTTAAAAAAAATGATACTGGTTTTGTTAATCAAATTTACGACATAATGTGTCATGACAAAAAAATATATCTGGTATGTGAGAAATTTAAAACAGATTTTGATGAGCATTTCAATTCTTTTGTATTGAAAGATAATTTACATATGTTTGATATCGATGATATAAATAATTTTGAATATTTTCCATCTACCAGCCACAAAATGTCCGATGGCTCTCTAGCTTTAAGATATAAAATAATATAATAATGTACTATAATAATAAAACTAAAAAATAAAAATAAAATATTTTAATCCTGACTTTAACTTTAAAAACAAAACTTTTATATGAAATGTATTAAGTACATTTTAAAGTATATTATATAATATTAATAAAAATATTATGTATTTGAAATTTTATAATAAATAATATGTCATAAATGTCCTTGTTATCATTAGTATATTTTTATGTAAAAATAAATGAATTCCATAATTTATGTAATAAAGAAAGTAAAATGTGTTTTAAAATATATAAAAAAAAATTTTTTTTAATTTTCTTTCCAGAAGAATTCTTGGAATTTTCATTAATTTCAGTAGTTTTATTAATTACCATGTAATGAAAATATCACAATAGACTTCATTACAATCATTGTTAATTTCATTGATTTCTGTAGTACATTTCATTATTGTTACAAAAATACTGTTATACTTTTCATTACAATTGTTGTCAATGTAATTGAAATTTGTAGTAAATTTCATTATTCTTTAAATAGTATGGTAATCATTTTCACTACTTTCGTTTTGCTTTTTATTGAACTTGAAGTTAAATTTCATTACAAGTCGGTGAATTTAAGAACAGTGTAGTGAAAATTTTCACAACACTGTAGTAACAACAAATAGTTATTTTAACTACATTGTAATTAACCAAAAAGTTACTACGAATTCAATGATAATCATTACAATTTTAATTAAATTTCATTACACTTTTCTCTGTGTGTAGTAGCGATACATCAATTTTTCCCGATTTTTCATGATTTTCCTGATAAGCGGACACTCTAGCGGAAACTTGTTTTGAGTAGACAAGAGTCTATTCTAAAGGAAAATTATACAGATTTTCAAAATTCTAGGGGAACAGGTAGTTAGGAATGAACATTTTTGATGTAAGTTACATAGTAGCGATAAATCAATTTTTCCCGATATGGTACTTTATTATAGTATTGATTTGAAAAACTATTTAAATGTTTTATTGATTTCTTTAATTAATCCAAATTCACCTTTATTCCAATTAAAATAAGCATATATTAGTTTCTTAGGTATTTAATTTATTGCAAAAAATGCAGTTACCATTTTGAAATTCAAGAAATTTACTACAATTTTCGTGAATATTACGTTTGCAATAGTCACAATGTACAGTTTTGTCTTCATCTAACTTTCCGTAACAATAAAGATAATTTTCCTCCATATTATCAGAATTCTCCGCCAATCTATCCCTAATGGTTTTACGATACATTTGTAGTGCTGAGCAATTCTTTTCCTCATCATCTGAGTGTATTCTTTCGAACCTCTTATGGTTGATTAAATATTCGGCTGCGTAAATTACGTATACTCCACAGTTGTACCCATCGAGTTGTTGAGGCAATCCCTTTCCTGGAACGATCTTAAAGATTATTGGTTCTTTTTTATGGTATCGCATTATTTCATGAGCGAAATGCCGCACCCTTTCACTCATTTTAAAAAGTGATTTATTTGGATTCAGTGGGTCGTATGTAATAATTTGGTTTTCTATAAAGTTTATAATAGCCACTGTCCCATGGTTATTAGTGCAATAGGGAATAATAACAAAGTTTGGACTGGCGCACAAAATTAGCTCCCTCTGTTTTGGTTGATCTAGTGCTCTATACACAATAGTGTTATCAAAAATTTTCATGGCAACATATTGGTCTAGACAGACACTACTAGTCTCAGGAACATTTAGCGTAGTTGAAATAGCGTTGTATACAATATCGCAGGTCAGAAAGTTTTTCCCGCTTAAAGAACTAAAACAGTTGTTGTAGACACAGCTCTCCTATAAGTTGTTATGTTGAACTTTAAAAATTACCAAGTGATAACTTAATTCGGTCATTTTTTGGTAATATGCGTCAGGCATTCGATTTAATACAATCATTTTAGTGATGAACCGTTGTAATGCTCCTTTTCTTGCATATTTTGGATCTCGCGATTTAATTTTTTTTCGCCAGTTTTCTTGATTAGGTCCCCTCTGGACTTTTTTCGTCATCTCTACACGGTTGAAAAAAAAGGTATAAATTTGATCATTTTTTGGTATTCATATAAATCCATCAACAAAATTTTATTAAATTAATATTTTTGCGATTTATTAAACCATGTATTTTTAAGGTTATTAAATAAATATGTACTATCTTATTAAATAGTTAATAAAATGAAAGTATTAGATCAATAATAAACTACGGATAATTTTTAATAAGCTGTATTTATAAATTCAATCATTTGACATATTAAAAAATAAACACCAACGAGATATTAGTTTGATAATTAAGTTTTATTAAATGTTTTAATATACGTTAGTTATTAATTTAATTACTTGTTGTATTAATTTTTTATTTTTTAAGGTTATTAAATCAATAAATAATATTATCCATTTAATAGATAAATGCCTATAAATTGTATATCGAATACTTATTAAAATGTGGGCATTGGACAACATTTAAAGAAAAAATCGGTTAAATTCTTTTAACATTATATATTTTTCATTTTAATAAAATTATAATATGTACATTTAACATTATTCAGCATTTTTATAACCTATGTGAAATTTTTAAATTTATTTAAAATATAATACTTATTCGTCCGCCTTGAAGTTACCATTTCGTAAGAATTTACATTTTCATTAAACTTTAAAATATCAAAAACATGTAAACTGTTTGTGCCGAAATTTTCTTCTACCTCAAATGAATTATGAAATTTATCAAACACATTTGTAATAAATTGTTTACATAAGAGTAGATACCGATTCCTAAATTTAATTATATATTTAATTTGAAAAAAATGGGGTACTGAATTATCGATCAATAAAATGAATAATAATGGACGGTAATGAACAGCATTTTCAAAATACGATACTAAAAATAATGGTTCGTTCTCTAAATAATTAAAAGAACTTAATTCAGAGACTATTTCTTGAAGAATATCTTTAGAAGGCGTACACAGTTTACCTATTTTTAACTCATGTTCCATATTAAAATGCTCCCAAATTGTAACAAATTTTCTTTGATGTCTTTGAGCAAGAGTTTTAGGTAAATTTATGTAATTCTTCAATCTTGTTGATACATTTTTAAAATATTGATGTTTGGATTCATATCGCATTGTGGAATATTGGGTTAGCGGGCCTAATTTTGCCATTCTATTTGGATAGTGTGTAAGTAAATGATGTTTAGGGATTAGTTTCAGTTTGAATCTATTTACAATAATTGACAAATGACTTTCAATTAAATCTTTTAGTTGAGCAATTAGTTTAAAATCGACACTTTTTGAAAACGTAATTTGTAAAATTTCTAGGACGGTTGATATTCCTTCCCAGTAAGCCATTGTGGAAAATGTGATTAAATCCCCAAATATAAAAGGCAAATGGACAGCCAAACACCAGCATTGTGAAGCTGAAAGACCTAAGTTTTCTTTAGTAACATATGATGTAGGTAGTACCTTTCTATACAAATAGCCATAATTAAAAGAATGAATTCTGTCATTTATTAGATGTATGCTTTGTATTTTTGACTCAGAAAAAAAATTAAATAATGCCAATATTATGAAAGGAACTACTCCCTCGAGTAAATCGTGCATAGGATCTACGGTGCCATTATTTAAAATATCGTAGTTTTTTAGCTCGTTAAGTATACATAGACTTTTTACTCCTTTGTTTTGGCTTTTGTCCTCATTTAAAAAATTATTTGTTAAGCTAATAAGAGTCCGCATTTTCTCTTGCTTCTCAAAAAATGTATTTTGTACTTCCAATTTACTTATTTCACAGAATCGACAAAAATAATTTGCATTAAACCCACCTGAAAATCCAAATAATTGATTTGCACCTAAATTATCATGTGTAAAACTTGTAATGGAACCTAAAAGATTATCTCTATTAGTGGAAATGCCACTTATCTCTAGAACTTTCAAATCATCAACCAGAGGTTTAAGAATTTGATTGTAAGTGGTTGAATCTTTAATATCGTTTGAATTAAACAATGCTGCTAAGTGAATATTTTCACAACGTGATAAATAAATTGTTGGAAGATTTAAAATTGTAAAATAAATTGCACCAATTTTATGAATTGTTTTATGACTTCCAATAGGGTTAGTGCATTCGAAATCGTCACAAAAAATAGCATTAGGATGATTTTGATAGAATCGGTTATCTTTAAAAACAGAACCACAAAAAAATTTTGAAAGTTTATTTGGGACACTTACATGTTTTTGGAAATAATAATTATTAAAACTTGTATTTTTGAATAACGCTTTAAGTGTTCCTAATATTGAAATATATTGAAAAGTATTTTGTACCAAACATTTTTTATATGTTTTAAATTTTCTACAATATTTACGATCCCAACGCATACTAGTTGCTATTTCAATTGGCTTTATAAAAATGTCTGACTTCTGAAAACTAGTTGTTCTTTTGTGTTTAGTCAAAAACTTCTTTAAACAACTTTCGTGTTGTCGTTTAATGACTTCAGTTTTTTCTAAAATATCATTCATAGAGGAATTATTTGCCGTTTTAATAATATTAGAGTAGTCAATAGATATAGCTTGAATCAAATCAAAACTGCTACTTAGTATTTTATTGATTGTTGAATCAGGCAAATCTAAATTTTCTAAATTAGAATTAAAAGTAGTTAAACTTGTGTTAAAAATAGATGTAACTGTATTATCTTGCGAGTTTGTTAAAGAGTTTAAATCGGGTTCATAAATATTAACAAAGTCTTTATCAGTTCTTAAATTAATTTCTAATTCAAATAAATTATTTACGTTATTTGCTTCCGAAGAAGAATTGGAATTTTGCTGATCCGCGTTTTTAATAGTTTTGAAACATTTTATTACATGTTTTTTAAGACCTGAGTATGTATTGAATTTCGCAGAACAATTTTCATTGCAAACACAACTTAAGACTAAAAACTTTGATTCCAACAATGAATGTTCTAATTTTAAATGGCTTATTAGTTTATTGATAATATGTGTTTTTTTCTTGCAAACAAAACATGTATAACTATTCATATTTGAATCCATCTTATTAGTTATTATATTTATATATATATTGTATTACACTTAATATATAATATATGTAATAATATAAATTAAATCATAAAATATTTCAATTATAACTAAATAGAACTTAAATAAAACTATAAAATTGTTTTAAAATTATTTACCACTATCTGGCACCAATTTTTTAAATTTTTCGTATAGATCTTGGACAGTAACTGGTGTATTTACAAGATCAATTTTATACAAATATTTTTGTAAAAAACACCAAAATAACCTTAAATTATAATCATATTTAATATCAAACAAGAAGTGTAATTTAAACACCAAATCAAGTGCATCTAAAAATTGTGATTCCCGTAGCGGTATTAAATTGCCATCTATTGTAACCATATATTGTTAAATATTAGCCTTGGTATTCCCTATTGCTACAATGTAAGGAGCACTACTAATGGGATGGCAAATATATTCTTTGTTTGTTAATCCAACCTGTAATTAGTAAAAATAATTAATAAACTATTTAATATCGTAAGACTTTTGAAAATTTGAATAAAAGTATTGAAATTTCTGGCAACATAAAATTAGCCAAGATAAAACATCTTACCGGTTTATGTATAATAAGATTTCCCACAGCCTGTTCATCTGTCATCCTATTAAATTTTAACCGTCCAGCTGGAGATGGTGGTACCAGCCTCAATAAATTTAAAAATGATAGGGTTTGAGTGTCCCAATCTGCAAATAAAATAAATAAGATATCAATTCTTTTTTATGGTAAGTTACATTATAATTACCAATATTTCGATCAATTTCTGTATATAGTATATTTTTTCCTGAATTTTTTACGATTTGAAAAATATTATGCTTATAACAATTCCATTCAATTGATAAATTAATTGAAGCGCCATGCCTTAATGCGAAATCATATACAATCTATTTAAATAAAAAAAAAAAAAATAGTTTTAAATATCGCGCAAATAAGTTCTTAGATTTTGATCTAAAAAGTGTGATGTGTCGATTTATACATAATGGTATATTCAATAGAAGATCAACAAATGCATTTATAAAACCAAATAATTTCAGAAAAATACTTACTACCTCTGGGCATACAAAGAAATATCTGCACTCTTCATAAATGGAAAATGTCTCCTTGTGGGTTTCCTTCTTTCGATACTCTAAGGTTGCTTCTAGTTTTTCTTTGGCCAAAGGTATTTCTTCTGGAAGATATGCAGATTTTAGAGTATGTAAATCTCGTAAAATTATTTCTGAGTCAATGTTATTGTCAATTTCCATCGGCTTATCGCCATCACATTCGAAATCTTGTTCAATTTTTCTTTTTTTGACCCTCTCATTTTTCAATTTTGTTTGTAAAAAGCCACTATTTGAAGAATTAATCAATATTTCCTAAAGAAAAGTAATAGTATTTTTAATTTAAACCAATATAAGGAATATTTAATAGAATTATAATGGAACCAAACATGAACCAAAAAAAATAACAAATTAATTAAAATGTTACTAGACTTGGTCCTATTATGTCGTTTTCGATTTTCTCATAAAAGCATTAGCTTGTTTGGTTCAGAACTAAACACAAAATATTTTATTTTTAAATTAATATCATAGCACATTTTCAGCAAAATTGAAAACGACACATTATATGGAGCAGTTGATTATTATAAAACTAAACTGCAATACAAACTAGTTTCAAACAAGGAAATAGTTTTATACACGCTTCTGCTACAGTCAATTGTTCTTCTTTTGTTGGCTTGAAACTAAAATTTTCGTGTATAAAAGCTGCTAAGTATGATATGATTTTTCTTCTATGTGCATCTTTTAAGCAACCAGTTTCATAAAAATCTGTTAAAATTTTGGGGCCACCGGTTTTTTTGCTGAGGTAATATTTAATGGACTATGTTAAAAAAACAAAGTTAGTACATGATATAAAATAAGAAATTGTACAAAATAAATGTTTACTTCCGATGTTACGATTAAGCCTAAGCCAATAATAGCATTCGATCGTTTTAATTCCCCTAACATTCTCTCAGATTGTTTGTTATCATCAGTTGTTATTGTAAAATCATAACAATCTGGATTTAAATCTGCCAATTTATTAGTCGATATCAGCATTTCATTATCCAGATCTACTATTAATTTTGTTTTAATTTTCAGAACCAAGCAAGCACAACGATGAGTAATAAATTGCTCCATATATCTAACAAAAATATTTTCGTCGATAACGGCCCCGTAAACATTGAGAAAACAATCGAAATTTTCAATTTTTATATCTGTGTCTTGAAGTACTGTAAGTTGTAGTATTGGACAGTAAAATGTTTTTTTTAATTATAAAATAAGTTAATTGAATGAATTTTTATGTGATTTTAAATAACTAACTATAACGGTTAAAACACACTCAGATTATGGTTAGGTAAATGACAACCATATTATATACACAAGGTTTTAACTTACCTGAATAGACGTAATCCATATATTCTAGATGAGCCGAAGAACCATATTTCACAATTTCTACAATCTTATGAATATTTCCATATTCAATTGTTAAAAAAAATCCACTCATAATAATTAATATAAATAGTTATTGTGACACACTTTAAAATAAAAAGTAAATGAAAATATAATTTATAGAAATATTAGAAATGATTAATTACAAAATTTAATAAATTATTTTTCACATTGCAAAATATCTAGTTGCTTGTAAAATAATGTTTCCTTAATCAATATGTTTAGGGTATAAATTTAAACTATTTGAGTATAAACAGTATTAATTCAAACTCCAAAGGTTTAAAATTAATACCCACAATATATTAATACAATTGTTTTTACCGTAATTTTCTATGTTCTCGAACAATTAATGCATTATCGTTTTTGTTTTAATGCACCGTCGATTTTGATGACGTTGATCAACGGTTGAAAGTACTTATTTTTATAACACACACAATATTTGTTCTTTTGTAGCTTTTTCACTAATATTATTTTTATAAACTTTTATAATTAAATTTGACTATCAATCTAATTCCTTTTTTATTTGAAACTATTTAATGACTTACTCGATTGAATGAACGTTCACTAATAAATTATTTACTGTAGCTCCTGAACAGTTGTAGACTTGTAGGATATTTAATACTTTTTCATGTATAAAATTAATACAATATAAGGTATTGAATTAATAAAATTATCATATGTATTCTTTACATTAACTGTAAAATCAAACATTTAATATGAATAGTTATATTAAATGGATATTAACTATTTATAAATATATATTATATATTTGACTTATTAAATTAATACGATGTTTAATTAAGAATGATCAAAATGTCTATTTGATTTAATAACCATTTTCATATTAAACAACATTGAATATTTTTTTTGTTATTATATTAATAACAAGATTAATATAAATATCATCAATAAATTTATAAAATATAACATTAATAGGAAAAATTATATTTATACGTTTAACACGAATAGACTTATTAAAAAATATACCTAAATTTTCAACCGTGTACTTGAAGAAAGCGGAGTTGTGTGAGGAGTATTTAATTTAATTCTATTTTCATTTTTTTTATTTTGCTTTGAAAATGGTCCACATTCTACAGCTTTTAGAAGCAATGAAGTTCTTTCTTGAAGAACATCTACAAAACGCCCTAGTTTCATGTGCAGTTCGTTCAATAAATTGTTTTTTAGAACATTGAACCAATTTTCAATTGAGCCGTTGGACACCAAATTTCTTTAGAAAAATGGTTGACCATAGTGGTAAGTATTTCATATACCTTTTAATGAAAAAATATATGAATTCTTTACAGAATAATTTGTTGGGGCTGCCAGTATTATCATTCTCCAGAAGTTTCTGCATCACACCATTGTAAATTGTTATATATCGGCAATAGAAAGGTGAATCTTCGAGGTTGGTGCTCAAATCTGAATCATAATCTTTCACTAAACTATTAATAACATCTGGAGCCTTATTATTGCTAAGGATCGCCTTTATAAAAGTAGCCAATTTGTTTTGCGCTTCGAAATATATTTTATTTTCATATTTAGAGCAGCTCAAGACACAAAATATGTCAAATAAAAGGTCAAGGTCGGAAAAATGTTGGCCATCAATGAGAAGGAACACAAATACCATTATATGTTCTCTTAATTTGTTTCGGCAATTTGGAATTTTATTCTTTATTTGTCTAATTATTATAGCAGCGAAGTGGGAACAACATATGAAAACACCAACTTTTTGTTTAATTTCGGTCTTTTTTGTTAAAACATTAAATGCAAATTGCAAGTAGGCTTTAAAATCCATTAAATTAATTTTTGTAACGATCGAATTTATAAAAACCCACGACCAATCAGTGACGAAAATTTTTGGTAGTTTAATTTTTGGTTTGTGAAGGACAACTTCGCTTATAAAGTACTCGAGGGAAATATTTATCGCTGATTGATCATGGCGCGCTTATTAATTCTGCAACTGGGAGAATAATGTCATTAATTTTGACTACGCATGCATAATAATAAATCCAACTATAATCATGATTAACGCAACATTTCGGATTTCTTATTAAACTCCCAGTTGCATCTATATGAATGATTTGGACGTTGTTTAATAATTTTAAGACTTCATCTCTCAATAAAATTACATACAAAGGATTTGACGCGAGAAAAATATACCTCTCCTCTTTCTTTTGAAAATTCACTCGGTAGATAAGATCAAGTATCTCACCACCTTGGATTATGTCTGCCAGTAGTTTTCGTTCTGAACGAGCTTTTCTCAGATTTGTTGCCAACACTATGCTTTGAGTATTTCCTCTCTTTAATAAATACACGTCCATATTTTTGAGTTGGTTTAAACTTTGTAAATAGGCGTGCGAATGTTCAATTTCATCTTGGGTATTCGTTCGATGTTTGCCTCTTAGTTGTACGAATTTTTTAAGTGAACCGTGGTCTTTAAGGTCTTCTCCTTTGGTAAAAATAAACATAGTATATAAAGCATTGATGACAAATTTAAATTTTTGCCGATGGTTTTTGTAAATACATTTTGCATACTGCGTGATATTATTGTGCCTTTTATTAATGTTTTATTAATCGGGAAAAATTGAAGTATCGCTACTATGTAACTTACATCAAAAATGTTCATTCCTAACTACCTGTTCCCCTAGAATTTTGAAAATCTGTATAATTTTCCTTTAGAATAGACTCTTGTCTACTCAGAACAAGTTTCCGCTAGAGTGTCCGCTTTTCAGGAAAACCATGAAAAATCGGGAAAAATTGATGTATCGCTACTATGTAACTTACATCAAAAATGTTCATTCCTAACTACCTGTTCCCCTAGAATTTTGAAAATCTGTATGATTTTCCTTTAGAATAGACTCTTGTCTACTCAAAACAAGTTTCCGCTAGAGTGTCCGCTTTTCAGGAAAACCATGAAAAATCGGGAAAAATTGATGTATTGCTACTATGTAACTTACATCAAATAGGTCCATTCATACCTGTTTTCCGATAGACATGAACATGTTTACGAGTACAGTTGTTTTAGAAAATAAGTCTTGATTACAACTTAAAATAATAGTTTTCGCTTGATTTGTTTTTTTTTAACTATAAAAAATAATTTATTCGATAATACGTACTTATAATACGTAGTTCTTACGCATACATACAAATGTTTATTTTGTTGTTGCAATTTTTAGGAATTTGTTGTTGTTTAGGAAATACTTCCCATCCGTATGTAGATACGTGAAGTTTTTCCTAAAAATTTCCTAAGTTTTTTTAGGAATAATTTAGTAAATACTTCACGTGAATTTTTTATTTATAAATTTATTTATTATTAATTTTATTTTATTACAACTCCTGGACTCCTGGACTCCTCTTACCAGAAACTGGCTTACATTTCCCAGCGAAAAAGCGAGCTTTTGTGCTGAACACAATTTTTCGGGAAAAATCGATTTTCCTCAAGATGTTATACTATAAATATATACAAGTTAGTTAGTTTTAGGTGGCCGCCCAACAAAAGGACGAGGCATAGACACAAAATGGTCCATAGCCTTACCACAGAAATGCTTCTCCGCACTACCCTATACTGTAACCAATTTGACTTCTTGCAAAGCAGTAGATATCTATAACGCTCAATATACTGAGATCCGTTAGATCGCACAGGAGGTGAGCTTCCAAAAATTTGAGTCTGTTTTGAGACAGACTAGGACAGGTGCATAACAAATAAAGTATTGTTTCCTCCTCTTCTTCGTCGTTACAGCTTCGACAATTATCATAAAAGAAAGCACCAAGCAGTCTACTGGCATGCTTTCCTATAAGACAGTGTCCAGTAAAGACACCCACAACCGTGCTAATATTATTCCGTTACATAGATATTAGCTGATTAGACCTTTTTAAGTTCAAATTAGGCCAAATTTGCCTAGTAATTACACATGAGGTGCAATTTGCCCATCTATTGTTTGTAATTTTATGAGCTTCTTCTTTAAGGAGTAATTTGCATGTAGCAAGTGGTACTTTAATATCCACCTTGCACGGTAAGATGAGGCAAGTAATAATTTGTCACGCGAGTTCATCGGGTTTCATATTCCCCGTAATATTGAAATGCCCTGAGACCCATATAAGTTAGATATTGAACTGTATTCAACTCCAGGCTACTTTCGACGTGATGAGTAGCAACTTAACTGTCCGTAAAAATGCCAATATCTCTTACAGATATTACATGATACTTCATCCAGTCTATGGCTTCCTTGATTGCTATAAGTTTTGCCTGAAAAATACTGCAATGATCAGGGAGGCGGAAATAGAAATGTATACATTTAGTTCTTCGCAGAAAACTCCTCCGCCGACCTTTCCATCAATTTTCGAGCCATCTGTAAAAATATTAATAAAGCCAGATTTTAAAACTTTTCCATTCACCCAGTCCTCTCTGGACGAAATATCAGTTATAAATTTAACTTCGAGGTTAGATGTCGAGATGGTGTAGCTGATGGATTTTTTTGTTCGCTAGAATATATAGATGAGTGTCCCATAATGTTACAGGACCACATAGAAATTGATGTAAGCCTTATGACTGTACTAGCAACCACTTGCTTAGCCAGGATATCCAAAGGGATAAGATGAAAGAGAATCTCCAGTGCTTGAGAAGGAGTGCTTCTAAGTACACCACTAATACACGAGGTAAGAGTTCTTTGCACTTTCATCAGCAACTTTTGGTTCGCCACTGTATTTAAAGCGGGCTACCAAACTGTAACTCCATACGTTAGAACTGGTCTAACTATAGAGATATAAAGCCAGTGCACAATGTGAGGCTTAAGCCCCCATATTTTTAAATGGCACTTTCACAGGAGAAGGATGCTATCGTAGCCTTTTTTACTCTTTCCAGAATATTAGGCTTCCAGTTTAGTTTACTATCCAAAATGAGACCAAAGAATTTCACTTTATCTGCGATGTTCAAAACAACTCCATTGAGAGTTGGAGGGTCAAAGCGAGGAAGCAAAAAGAACCAACTCAGTATTCAGTGGGTTAACACTAAAACCACAATTATTGGTTCATTGAATTAGAATGCCAAGAGCATTCTGCATAATATCTCTGAGGATACAAGAATATTTACCAAAAGCGCCTATAGCAACATAATCTGCATATAACCCACCACTTTAAAGCCAGTCCCTTCCAGGTTTAGTAACAGGTCATTTATGACCAAATTCCAAAGAAGGGGGATAAAACACCACCTTGCGGTATACCCCTACTTACAAATCGACGGATGGATGATACACCTAGATTCACCGTTATGACCCTGTCTTTAAGCATTTGATCAATCCTGCTTCTAACTGTCACATCCACCCCCAAATTTGAAAGAGAATTCCTTATATTCGAGGGACTTCTCTATAGGACATAAGAGGGAATGGAGAGCAGTTTCCACCGACTTTCAGTTACTATATGCATGCTGAGACGCTGACAGCTTTGCAGGCTCGGTTGAACCTTTGAGGTAAGCCTCTATCTGTCTTTCTAGAATTTTCAAGAAAGGCTTGAAACTGTTTACTGCCAACAATATAGTACTCCTATTGATATTTTACCCCGTGAGGCCAGAAGCCTTATTTGCCTTTGGCAAAATAGGAGGTGAATTGGAACAACCCAAAAAATAAGTTTCCAGAAGAAGTTCCAAGGATTCTCTACTTGTTGTAGTCCATTGTCCATCCGGTCGTTGAAGATAACTTGGAATGGCAGGACAAGTGGATAATATTTTACGTAGCCTAGCTGCCTCAGAGGACTCCTGTATTTTATTACAAAAAAGTCTCCGCAGGAATTGCTTTTGGCACTTCTTTGTTCATATTTATACGCTTTAAGGATCTTCTTATAGGAGTCCCAGTCTCAGTTACTTGTAGTTCCTTCGACCACCATGGTAGACGAGGTTTACCCTTTGGTCTACTAATGGGACATGAACTTGAATTAGCTTCATTAAAAGCATCAGACTCCCGGTCTACCATAGCATCTAGCTCCTGTATTGATTCCGGAGATTTAGGAACTAGTGATGGTAGAGAGTTACTTAAAACCATTCTGAAAGTATTCTAATTGGTCTTCCTACGGTTTCTAAAAGTTGGAGTTTCAAAATATTTTATATCCAATCCGTATTGAAGATAACGATGATCAGAAAAGAAGTGTTCCTCAGACACTCTCCAGAACTTCTAGACCTATCTAGAGGGAGGTTTACCCCGTCGTGCGGCAAGTATACGCTAATATATGTCATAGGCTTTCGTTACCGACCTCGATGCTGGCAGAAAGATATTTAGTTTGCATTTTGCAAGAATGCATGATAAAATCCTACCTTCTTGCTGTACAAACACTAATTTGTAATTGGGAGCTCCGAGCTCAAGAACCCGATCCTTATTGACCCATGGTTCTTGAACCAAGATGACATCAACGTCATCTTTTAATATTTGGAGCAACAAAGCAGCTGACGCTGATGGTTCCGCCGGAATCCACGCCCGAGCTCTTGGCCTACTGGGAATATCCTCCAACGAAATAATGTCAAGCCTGGCTCCAGGCCAAACCTCTCCAAGGCTGCTAATCGCCTTTTTGTAGAGATTTAGAGATCTCTGATTGGAACAGGCTGTCAATTTGACATGTTTCCTGTACCAACCACCATCCTTCATAATCTTGAGGAATGAGGATGCTAAAGCCTTTTCCACCTTCCTTCAATTAGAGGAAGTGATGCTGCCATTCTCCTGAGCTCCATCAACCACCGCTATAACTAGTGGAACTTTTAGCACCTATCTAAAAGACCTACATGCAGTTACCTGCAATTTAGATCTTTTAGCAGCCTTTGGAGATTTATCCTGTGTTCTCTGTCTTTTGGACAGAGAACATTCAGTTGAAGCTCCTGGCATTGCTTTGATAATCTTAGTAATCCACAAAAACTTGGCTACATGTTTGTCCTTTCTCACATCCACCGGAATTTCCTCTATCCTTTTCAAGGCTTTCCATGTTTTTCCCCTAGCATTAAAAGTTGGTTTGGAAGGACCTGCTTTGTCGTTGCATAAATTCACTTTCTCACTTGTAGGTAGAGAGGGCCTACAGACCCGTTTCTCCTTATTTGGTTTGGAAGGACCTGAATTAATTTTGCACGTATTTCCTTCCCCAACTATAGGGAGGGAAGGCCTAAAGACCCGTTTCTCCTTATTTGAATTTTCCGGTTTTTAAGAGTTCCGAACTCTTTATTTTTTATTTTCAGATCCATGTTAGTCCCACGAGTAGCGGAGAAAAATGGTGTCCATCCTTGCAGAGATCCGCAATACAAGGATAAGGCTAAAAACAACTAGAGGTCCCCAGGTATCTTGAGGCACCGTTCAAGACTGGGCTATTTGAAAAGGCCTAATATGTATGCAAAAGTGCGCTAGCATGCGCACCTTATATTTAGCCAACCAAAGTCGTTGCCCGGATGGTACCACTAGGAGGTATATTAGGTACAATTGGCGGACTCCACATAATTACAACAATGGAGAAAAAGCCGTAACAAGTTACGACCATAAAACCATTACCTACCCTATTGAGACTCACCCACACCATCTTAGATATATACTAACAAAAATTTAAAATTAAAATTCCCGGATTTTTTATTATTTAGGAAAATTTTAAAATGCAATATGATAAAGAAACGATTTATGCAAAACTGCATTTAATAATAGCAACGGACCTAAGTGACTACCTTGAGGAACCCCAGATATTGTTTCATATTCACCCGAGAGACATTCATTAAACTGAACACATTGTCTACGATCAAAAAGGTAAGATTTCAACCACAACAGCAAGTTTTAGTGAACACCGACCTTCCGCAATTTAGATACGACAATCTCATGTGAGATTCTATCAAACGATTTTTTCAAGTCAGTGAACACTACCTCAACTTGCGAGTCATCTTCAATTGAATTTATCACAAAATGCATAAGTTCAACGAGATTAGTTGCGTTGAGCTACCTGGGAAAAAACCATGCTGTTGTGGGATCCAAACTCAATAAACAATAAATCACGAACCATACATTCAAAAACCTTTGGAATAGCGGATAATATTGAAATAGGCCTATAATTCTCAATTAAAGTTCGATTACCAGTTTTAAAAATCGGAATGACATTCGAAGTTTTCCATATGTCTGGAAAATACTCAACAGACAGTGATCTATTGTATATCAATGCCAGAGCACTAAATCAGGGCCAGAATTATGATTTGGTTTTAACTTGGAGATGTATTTAAAAATAAATTCAGCATCTAAAGTAATCGAACCCAAATTTCCAACAGTTGAGCAATAGGTCTGCTCGTCAATGAAGGGATTAGCTGAGAATAAAAAATTCGATGAAAAAAAATTTGAGAACATAGCGCTAATATCCGCAGCACATTCACTCCTTGGCACTAAATTTTAATGTCCGTGGATATCCAACAGTTCCTCTTTTGGAATTAATGAAGGACCAGAAACATTTTGGATTAGTCTTGATATTACCCTCAACCCCAGTTATATACCGACGAAATTTACTACGGTGCATTCTTCTAAATTCACATCGCACTTTTAGGAATGCTAGATTACCTAGCGAGTTTACATGATTCTTAAACTTCTGCATTAAGTGCAATAATTTAATGTTCATATTTTTGTCACTTTGATTGTCTATTTTGTTAGCCATTTTTTCTACTTTTATTGGCAACATTTGCACTGAAATTGTTTCTGAATTTGCATCAATGTTTCTTTTTAACATATCAGAAAAAGTGATGGTTGGAGGTGCGAATTGCGCTGGAAGTCTTTTTTGTTGAACTGATTTTTTTTTGGGGTTTTAACCTTGCTATTGCGCTTTTGTAAATTGGACATCCTTTGAACGATGCTGGGTGTTCTGTTATCTTACAGTTTGCGCAATATTAGTTTTTGTTCTCCATTTTTTCTTTTATAGGACACTCGGCTGGTTTATGATGATTATTACATTTAACGCATATATAGTTGTTCGCGTTATGAAGGGGGCTTCGAATAAAATCGCAGCTATTAAAAATAAACGAACGATAGACAGGGTCTTCAAATTTATTATTTTTTATTATTTTAATTATAAATGTATAATGTAATCGCTGGTATGACAGTTTTGTTGTCTCTTAGCTAATTCCCCATTTATCAAAAATACTACGTTCATCAAAATCCAATTTTATATAGTTATAATTTATAACACTTTTGAATATATAGCGCTATAATGCACAAAGTAAAATATAGAAAAAAAGGGGTAATAGATTAGTAATGAAATGTAAACATCGAATATTTTATATAATGCAAATTGTGAATTATCAAATATTTTGACAGTATTGATCAAAACAATATTAGTTTAAGGTAAGTATAGATAATTCTTTAATTATAACAGCTGGACTTTATTTTTATATTTTAGGTACGGGAGACGATCATAAACATTCTCCGTCCCGTTAACGACCACGTCGTTAACCATCTTCTTGTACTGGCAGCTTACATAGTTTAACAATATGTCGCTTTAACGTTGATGTTGGTGTGGTTTTGATTGTTACGACACGAACTATTCCGTGATGATCAGGATGTAGTTGGATAATTTTCCTAAGCGCCCATTTATATGATGGTAAATTCTGTTCTTTTATTAAAACAGTATCTCCGATTTTGAAGTTGTCATTTGCTTTACGCAATTTTGCTCGTTGCTGAAGGTTGTGGATGTATTCCAAACTAAATTTTCTCCAGAACGACAGAACGCGCTGCTGCACCAATTGCCATCTCGTTAGTCTACCAGCAGGTTTCTCGTCATTAATTTCTTCTTCCGGCAAGTAAAAATTTGCAGAACCAATCAAAAAATGTACTGGTGTCAAAACATTGAAAAATGCATCGTCATCTGTAATTGCATAAAGTGGCCTGGAGTTCAAAATTGCCTCAATTTGACTTAATAGAGTGTTCATCTCTTCAAAGGTTAGGTGTGTATTGGCTATGCATTTATTAAGATGAGTCTTCACAGATTTAACAGCGGCCTCCCATAAGCCGCCAAAATGAGGTGACACAGGTGGATTAAAATGCCATTGGATTTCAGATTTTGACAAATGTTCTGCAACGATAGAATTGTTATTATTTTTTGAAATCATTTGAAATACCTCATTAAGCTGTCTTTTTGCTCCTATAAAGTTTGAACCGTTGTCACTATATATATGGACAGGTGCTCCTTTCCTTGACACAAATCGTTTTAAGACTGCAATAAAAGCATCGGTAGTCATGTCGCTTACAGTCTCTATATGGACAGCCTTTGTCGCCATGCATACAAATATGGCGATGTAACCCTTGATTAGTCTAACGCTTCTCCCTCTTTTTGAAGATAGTAGTATCGGTCCTGCATAATCCACATCACATGATGTAAAAGGCCTCGCCGCCTTTAGTCTTGCTATTGGTAGGTCTCCCATCAGCTGTGTAGAAGCCTTCGCATTACTTTTGAAACATGTCACGCATTTCTTCACAATATTACGTTTAATGCTTCTTCCCCCAATTATCCAAAATTGCTGCCTGGTTAAATGAAATGTTAAAGATGCACCGGAATGTAAATTTTGCTTATGTATGTAATTTATAATAACACGGCTAAATATATGTCCCTTTGGCAAAATTATTGGGTGCTTCAAATCATACGGATAACTCGAATGTCGCAGTCTACCGCCAACTCTCAAAATTCCATTTGCGTCTATAAACGGCGCCAATGAGATAAGGTCACTACCTTTTTTGATCGCTGATCCTTTGAGTAGACAATCAATTTCGTTGGCGAACGATTCTCGCTGCACATATTTTATAATAATGTCTCGTGAGATTCGAAGTTCTTCAACTGTTAAAAATTCGAACTTCCCACCACTTTTTGGTAATCGCACATTTTTCGAGAATCTTAATACATAAGCAAAAACTCGATTCATTCTGGTGTAAGCGGAAGTCAGCTGCATTAAGTAATTCATAAAATCGTTGGTTTGTTGTGCATTAAAAACGAGAAGCTTATTGGTTTTTTTCTCTTCTAATAGATGTTCACCGTTGTCGACTTCTTCATTTTGCAGTGTATAAATAACATCAGTCTTCTTTAAACTTGCTGGGCCATACTACCACTGGGTTAAATTCATTAATTTGGATGGAAGTACTCCTCGCGATGCGCAATCTGCTGGATTATGTTTAGATCGTACGTGATTCCAACATTTTCGTGGTATTAGATCAAGAATCTCTGAAGTACGATTTGCTACAAATGTTTTCCATTTCGAGGGATGGGATGAAAGCCACATCAACACTATCGTGGAATCAGTCCAAGCATAGCATTTTACAGGACGCTTTATGGTTTCTTTAACCAGCATTAAAAGTTTCGTTACTAGAAGGGCACCACATAGTTCGAGCCTAGGCAGAGATACCGTTTTGATTGGTGCCACCTTAGTTTTGGATGCCATTAAATTTACTTTGACAATGCCATTCTCATCAATCGTTCTGCAATATACTACAGCACTATATGCCTTTTCGCTTGCATCCGAAAACCCGTGTATCTCAATCTGTCCATTTTGTGGAATGTATCTCTTAACCTTTATATTTTCTAGAAGCTTTAACTCACCTCGAATTCCGGCAAAAATGCATGATATGTCACCTGGCAGTTGATCATCCCAGCCTAGCTTCAATAACCAGAGTTTTTGGAATACGATTTTCATCAAAATGATCGATGGAGATAGCCATCCAAGAGAATCATAAACCCATGAGTACTCCGATATAATTTGTCGCTTTGTTGGTTTTGAGTCAGGATCCAATATTAATTTAAATGAAAAGACATCATCCATCTCATTCCATTGTAAGCCTAAAATTTTAGTTTCGGTTGAGTTTTCAAAACTGGACATAGACTTCGAACATTCTTTCGCTGTACTATCAGGTATGTTTGACTTCCACTTTCTTATGTTGGATCCTCCAGCTAGCAATACTTGGGTTATTTCTGTCTTTAAGTGTTGTACTTCTTCCACTGTATCTGCTCCCGAGATGAAATCATCGACGTAAAAATCTTCAAAAATAAATGGAACGATGCCTAGATGTTCTTGCTGATTGCCAAACCCTATCTGCTGTAACGCCCTTATCGCCAAAAAAGATGAACTTGCATAATCCGAAAGTTACTCTATTGAGCTTATAATATTTTAGCTCATTTGCTGGTTCACTTCTACACAAGATTCATTGAAAATGTGTGTCTGGCTCAGCAACTACTACTTGTTTGTACATTTTATCGATATCACCGGTTAATGCTATCTTGTTGTTTCTAAACCTCATTAAGATTGACCATAAGGTAGGCTGAATCGTTGGTCCCACCAACATTGTGTCATTGAGAGATACTTCACTTGTTGATTTCGCTGACCCATCAAACACCACCCTCAATTTAGTGGTCTCACTCGACTCCTTGAATATGCAATGATGAGGCAAATAAAAACTTTTGGAATCGCATATTTCATCAATCGGTGTCAAGTATCAATCTCAATCGGTGTCAAGTATTTCAAATTTATATATTCATCAATGAACTTGGAATATTCCTCTTTAATTAGCCTGCAGTTTTTTTCCTAACGCAAAAAATCTCCGTTTTGCTGAATTTAGTGAATTTCCTAGCTTGTCTGCTGTATTTCTAAATGGAATTTCGACAACATATCTACCTTCTTCGGTTCGTCTGTAGGTTCGCTTGAAATGTTCTTCGCACTCATTTTCTTCTAGACTGAACAACTTGGTACATTGAATTTCTTCCTGTTCAAAGAACCGCTTTAAGGTTCTATCAATGTCGACGTCTAACTGCAGGTTAAGAATGCAGTTATTAACCTGAACTGTATCACTTCGTTCGACGCTGCTTCTATCAATAATACCAGATATGATCTAACCAAATATAGTATTCTGCGGAATTACACAATCGTTTGAATTTGTGACTCGTCCATCCTTCAGGATATGAAAAATGCATCCGCCTCAATCAAGATGTCTACTGGCGCAATTTCATTGTAGCGTGGATCTGCTAGTTTCAACTCTTTTAACAAATTACAATCTCGCAACTTAAAATCAAAACTGGGTAGTTTACTTGGTAATTGGCTAATTATAAGGGCATCTATCTGTATTTTATTTTCTGGAGAGTAAATTGATTTTACAGTAACAGCAGCTGATCCTCTGGTAGTTATGTTTTCCGTTGCCAATCCAGTAATAACGATGTTTGTTTTTGAGCTGGGTAATTTCAATCGTTGCATGCACTTCTCTGTTATGAATGAGGCCTGCGATTCTGACTCGAGCAATACTCTGCACTTTAACAAATTACCATATCTATCCGGAACTTCAACCATCGCCATCGGAAGTAGTGATTGAAATTTCAAAACAACCGCGTTATTATTCTGAACTTCTGAAGTACTACTGGTTTCCGACCGACTTACTATATTACCGTTTAAAGTAGCGTTCGCTTCAGTTTTTTGTTCACATTCAGGATGCAAAGTCGAATGGTGCCTTCGACGGCATTTACCGCATCTATATTTTGATCTGCATACGACTGCCTGGTGTAATGGAGACAAACAGTTAAAACATAATTTTTTGTCCGACACAAAACCTCTCCTCTCAAATATACTCAAACTTAAAAACTCATTGCATTTACTATGATAATGATTTTTAGAACATTTTAAACAAACGGGCTCGGCAGAGGTGGAATGAAAACTTTTAGTGCTACTATTTGCTTGTATGGATACTTTATTTGAGACAATCGCATCCAACGCGTCGCTCCTCCTATTTAAAAATTTAAAAAATCTTGCCATGGAAGGAAAATTCTCCTCGGCAGTTTCATTTGCCCAAGCTTGTTTAGTAGTGCCATCTAACTTTTGGACCAAAATATTAATTAACCAGGGATCCCTTCTTTCCGCTTCTTCTCCTAAAACTTTTAACCCCCAGAGTACTTAATCGGAAATATCAGCCATTTGATGTAGAGCTTTTGCCGAAACTTTGGTGATTGTTGGCTGATCTAAGAACTGTTTAATTAGAGTTGAAATTACAAGCCTCCGTTTATCGAATCTCTCCTTTATTTTGTTCCATGCTACTTTATAATTGGCTTCAGTTACCTCGATATGTCTTACTAATGCGGCCGCTTCACCGGTTAAGAGGCCTTTTAGGTACTGGGATTTATGTACCTTTGATATTTTTGGGTTACCATCTATTGACGCTTCGAACAAATCTTTAAATGATGGAAACTCGGAGTATTCGCCAGAAAAACTAGGAATATTAATTCTAGGGAGTCTAACTTCGCTTTCCCGTTTGTTTAATGTCCACACTTCATTCAAAAACAATTGCTGATTTAGTACTAATTCGTCCATAGACGCATTATGCAGTGGATTGAATGATTCAGCTTTCACTCTCTTTTCGCTTTTACAAGTACTTGTTTCAATTTATAAACCAATTCTTCCACTGATTTTTGTAGCTCCTCATGTTTATCTGACACACCTCTAGCAGCTGAATATTAGTTTCAACCTCTTCAATCCTCGTGTTGTTGTTAAATTTAATGACAGAGGCTTTAATATCTTCACACCGAGATAAAATACGTTTAAGCGCCCGTGACGTAGACATTATAAATGCACTCAACTTTATCAAAATTTAAAAACGCAAACTCTTTATAATTTTTCTATTAAATTGTCTTAATTTTTTAAAAAGTTTAAACCTTCAAATCTTTCTTTGAATGTTTATTTAAAGTGTTCTTGCACTTAATTCATTGTATTCACTTAATTTATATGTGCAATTACTTACAAAATGATGGGTCGCTTGTAAATTGGTGCCAAATATTCCGATGCAAATAATTACCTTCCAAATTAAAATCGCAAATTTCGCTGGAAATCCAAAATTCTTCTAGAACTTATGTAGGATATCCGGTTCGAAGGACCAATGTTCGCGTTATGAAGGGGGCTTCGAATAAAATCGCAGCTATTAAAAATAAACGAACACCCTGTCTTCAAATTTATTATTTTTTATTATTTTAATTATAAATGTATAATGTAATCGCTGGTTTGACAGTTTTGTTGTCTCTTAGCTAATTCCCCACTTATCAAAAATACTACGTTCATCAAAATCCAATTTTATATAGTTATAATTTATAACACTTTTGAATATATAGCGCTATAATGCACAAAGTAAAATATAGAATAAAAGGGGTAATCGATTAGTAATGAAATGTAAACATCGAATATTTTATATAATGCAAATTGTGAATTATCAAATATTTTGACAGTATTGATCAAAACAATATTAGTTTAAGGTAAGTATAGATAATTATTTAATTATAACAGCTGGACTTTATTTTTATATTTTAGGTACGGGAGACGATCATAAACAATAGTTTGCTGCCACGTGTCCGAATCGTTGACATTTATGACACTGTGTTATTTCAAGCATGTGAAGTTATCCCAGTTTTTCATCCCAGAAAAAACTAAAACTTTCATCAGGCAATACAATTCCATCCCATCCCAGTTTTTATAATCATTTATGCATGAGATATAAAGTAAAAAAAAAATTGTTTTTAAAAGAAATTTTGTTTTAAGTTCCATAAAATTAGAGCATTAAAAATATCCTATCTCCTACGATCTTCACAGGGCTAAAATGCTCAATGTTTTGAGATAAATATACTAATATTAAACTGTGACCAACTCGCCAGAATCATTCTATGTTTCATATTGCCACAATCGGCCAATTTGAATTGATATATGATATGGAATATTATATTGCCAGCTCCTAGGAACTACACGGGCCTGAAAATAATTGTTTGTGTATTGCTTTTTCTGGTAGTTCTTTTATAATTTGCCCAGTTATTAAATCATATCCAGGAGCTTTTTTCGGATTTACACTTTTTATTTCTTCTTTTAACTCACGGAGAGTTACAGTTTGTATTTCAAGCTCATTTGTCTGTGTACAAATTTAACTTTTTCATTCGCAGATTACCTGGGTAGTGGTTGAAACATTTCTTCGAGGTGTCTCGCAAACAGATCCGCTTTTTGCTTACTACTACGAGCCCACGTACCGTTATCATTTCTAATAGGTGCTGTTAGATTTTTTGGTCTTTTAATGATCGGTTTTGTTGCTTCAGTGTCTTTTTGACCAGTAAGTGAATATGATTCTATTGTTTCATTTTTTACTTTCCTGATAATAGATTTCAGTTTTTTACATAAGCTCGGTTTTATTAGCTGCAGTTCGATTTATTTGCTAGAACTTACGTGCTTTACGTTTTTTAGCCACCAGTACTCTTACTTCGAGTGGATAATTTGTGCCTCTAATGTTATTTGCAGGTT
Source organism: Tipula confusa (assembly GCA_963556175.1). Taxonomy (NCBI): domain Eukaryota; kingdom Metazoa; phylum Arthropoda; class Insecta; order Diptera; family Tipulidae; genus Tipula; species Tipula confusa. The sequence continues at coordinate 97,256,035 of OY744477.1, forward strand.
CGCGTGGAGTGCTCTGCCACGCTGCTTGCTGTATATTTTCAATTAGTCTGTCAATTTCTTCCTCAAGGTGCATAGATCTTCTTATTGGCATCTTCTTGCAGTTTGATATTTTCATTTAACAATTCACGAAAAAGGTTCCAATTGGTATTCCTGTTGTAAAATCTTGGTGATATTTCTTTTTGAATAATAGTTTCGCTGAATGTCATGATAACAGGAGAGTGATCTGATGTAAGGTCTTCATTATTTTCAATTCGTATGTAGTTGTCAGATATTCCTTTTGTTACATAGAAATCTATAAGATCAGGAGTTTTGTTTAGATCTGTTGGCCAGTAAGTAGGTGCGCCACCAGATTGGAAGTCGCATTTTAATTGTTTGGCTGCTTTAAACAGTTCTCTTCCTTTTGGTGTTGTAATTCTGGAGCCCCAAAATGTGTTTTTTGCGTTGAAGTCACCGCCAATAATGAAACATCGTCCCAAAGAGTGAAAAAGTTCTTCATATTCTTCTTTTTTTAAGTTATAGCGTGGTGGACAGTATATAGCTGAGATACTTACATCTTTGTTCTTAGTTTGAATTGTGATTGTTGTCACTTGCATGGACTCAGTTTAAACCTTCATTTCTTCATGGTGTTTTATATTATTTTTAATGAAAATGGCAGATCCCCCTCTTGCCCTTTCTGCTGGATGAATAGCATGGTAAAAACTGTACCCACGTATTTTGCAATATGAAGATCTATTAAAATGGCTTTCAGAGATTAAACATATGTCAATTTTTTGCATGTTTAGAAATATTTCTAGATCAGGTGTATGATGGATTAGCCCATTTGCATTCCATATTACTATTCTCAGCGTTTGTAAATTAATTTTTATTTTTATTCGCGTTGGAATACCGCGATGATAGAGTTTTCAATTGTTCAAATATTAGTGCTTACTCGTCAAGTTTTTTACTTAAAGCTTCTATGGTTTTGATGAAATCTATTTGAACTTGGCCAGTATTATTTACTTTTGTGGTTGATTCTTGATTTTTAGCAACTTCTGCATATGATGCGTTACCTCGCAGATTGTATAATCCCTTATTGTTCGGTAGGTTTGTTGTACCAGGGTTTCTTTGATTTAGCACAGAATTTCTTGCACGGTTTCTAATTTTTTGCAATTCTTTAGCTACTTCACAACCACGATAATTTGCAGGGTGTTGTCCTTTACACAACACCCTTTGCTCGTGAGATGCTTACCAGCACATTTGACACATCTTGCGTCACGCCCACAATATTTCTGGGTATGATTATAACTTTGACATTTTCTGCATTGGACTATCTTTGAAGTATTCTTTCTCATTGGCTCTATTCTAACTTTCATGTTTTGAATTGCTCGAATATTATATATCTTTTGAATGTTTTCTTTATTGCCAAACGTAAGCATAAAGAGCGGTAGTCCCCTTCTTACCAGTTCGCGGTTTCCTTTATCGCTTTCAGTTCTGTCTTTTTTGATCATATTGACAGCATCCTGTATATCTAACCCTTTATTCTGTAACTCAGCTATTATATCTTTGCTTTCACAGGTATGGTGTAGCCCTCTAGCCATAACCTTAATTGGTCTAGCTTGCTTATCTTCATAAGTATACCACTAAAACTTGTCAGCGTTAAGCTTCATGGTAAGTGTACGGTATGTTTCTGAGTCTGGTACATTTACCTTCCAGACATCGTTGTTTAATGCTACTAACTTGTAATCTTTATCCGTGATATTTTTCATCAAGGCATTGATCGTAGGGTAGTCTTTGACACCAACTATATTAATAGGTGGTGGCTGAATTATTTTCTGTGGTTTAGGATTTTTATTGCTCTGAGTAGTTGCATTACCCAATACAGATGTCCGGGTTACTTGCTCAATATTTTCTGGTTGCTTTTGGTTTTCTTTCTGTTGAGTTTTATCATTACTCGTTTTGGGTGCTGCTTGTCCAATATATTCTGGCGATGATTCTGCTTTTCTTTTCTTTGTGGGCTTGCTTTTTTTCAATGCCCAAGCAGTTTCTCTTGGTTGCTCGTCTTCGTCAGTAACTTCCATATTTATTGTTACTCTTTTTTTAGGTTTTTTTGTCACGAGTGTCCACTGAGAATCACTTTCAGATTTCTTATTCGGATGAATTTCTCGCTTGAGTTCTTCTTCATCTGTGTGGTATTCAATGGTATCCTTATTGTTTGAATGTCCACCCGCTTGAATGATGCGTTTTAGGTCTTCATTTTCTTTTTTTAGTAAAATAACTTCGTTATTTAACTTTGACACCATTTCTTCTAGACTCTTCATATTTGCATAGAGATTCCGGTTTTCACTCTCTATGTTTGAGGCAGTTTTATATTCATTCTCTTTTCTTGATTAATATGTATTATTCTTTCTAATATCTCCTATTGAATTAGCTTTTTTAATTGTTGGAGATCTCAAGATTTTGTTACCTCTCAGAAATGGGTTCTCATTTTCCCTTGTAAAATTTACTGTTACTGCAGCCAAGTTTGCCACGGCAGTAGCAGTGCTTGTTGTATTATCAGTTTCAGCTGCCAAGTGCACCACTGCTGAAACTTTGTGGTCATTGGATAACGACGACTTAGAGCCCGCTTGCACACTCTCTCCAGCCGCCGGCACTGGGTCTCCGTTCCCTGCACCGTACGTTTCCTCCTTATCTGTTTTCTCCATTATGGATTTTTTTGTTCTGGGTTTCCCACCCATATACTGATGACAAAAGTAAATTTGCCCATGCATTCAGTCATGCACTGATCATTTCCAGTTATGACGCCTGGGTTATTCCGTTTGAAATTAACCAATCAGGGCCTACCCTGCCGATCAATGGTTATACTTTTGGCATTACCCAGGATGCAGCGCGAGGAGCTTGTACAACCGTCGCACCCCTATAATATAAACTAAAATCGTGTTACTAATTACAACGAACATTATAAATTTCGTTTGTTTTCCCAAAGTTATTGTACAGCAATGAGCAAAATCTTTTTTAAAGTACACATTATAAAACTATAAAGAAAAACTGGATTTATCTATATGCATTATTTACTGAAATTGTCATAGCAACGAAAATATACAATTTTTTTTTGAATGGCCTACTACTAGCCAAGTAGTGAATTTTATACATTTTATTTTATAATATGTCCGTTATAGTTATATTACTACGATGACAGATGTGAATTTGATTTTCATTATGTTCCTGTATGTATTAGAGACCAAAATAAATAAAAGTTTATTTAATACTCCGTGAATTTAGCAAAATATTTCCCTTTATGTGTAATCTTTTCCCTTTAATCGTAATTAAAAATTTCAAACAGATACGTCGTCGCTAAAGATGTTTTTATTTCAAAAAGTTTTTGCCAAGTTCGGTGAATTATAAACTCGTGTAGAACTAGAAGAATGAAGAGTTAATCAGAGAAATATTTGTACGGATAACCTCATTTTCCTCCTTAAAAATTTATTAACTTTTTTTATCGAATACTTTCTTGTATTCCATTGATTTTTCTTACTCTGCATTCTAAATTTAGCACTCAGCTACAACTGAAATATTTTATAGACCTTGATTTAAATGCATCATAGAATTTCTATAAAAAATAAAAAATAATTCTGAAAGCAACAACAACACACAAAATAGAAGCATGAACTTTCCGGAAGAACCATTGTGTAATGACAAAACATCGGATAGAGTAGCAAACAGTATAACTACATAAATAGAAAAAAAAAAAACAAACGATTTTTTATTTATTTATTTTATATATTTATATATAGTTATAGCAGTTTTTAGTTTATAGTTTTTTTTATTTTTTATTGTATATTTTTATTTTCATTTTAATTAATAAAGACATGATAATAAATTTTAATTATGTCATTTTATTGTTGGTTGTTGATTAATTGTAGTATGGTGTATGTTTTCTGTTATATCACACGAATATGTACACACATGATGTTAATATTGCAGTGAGATTGTCACCGGTGGTTCTCACAAATTTTACGAGACGTTTTATGCCTCTTCTACCGGTTTTTACCGTCAATATTTTAGACATAAGAAAAATGTGGAAACTTTTTCCAGAAGGAGTATAAATGAAGTTATAAATATATATATATATATATATATATATATATATATATATATATATATATATATATATATATATATATATATATATATATATATATATATATATATATATATATATATATATATATATATATATATATATATATATATATATATATATATATATATATATATATATATATATATATATATATATATATATATATATATATATATATATATATATATATATATATATATATATATATATATATATATATATATATATATATATATATATATATATATATATATATATATATATATATATATATATATATATATATATATATATATATATATATATATATATATATATATATATATATATATATATATATATATATATATATATATATATATATATATATATATATATATATATATATATATATATATATATATATATATATATATATATATATATATATATACTCATATACAGTCAGACCTAGAAAATTGGACATATCTTCGGGTATAAAATACCAATTAACTTTTTTTTTCAAACTGTCCGGTTAAATGTATTGACTCATAACAGTTTGTTCAATTTGTATAGCGTCTTTTTTGACTCCTGATACTAGATCATCTCCTTTTATACGAGGATTGGAAGTTACTTAACAACTAACAGGATTCAAAATTCCTGCCAGAATGTTTTTGTTAAGAAACAACAATGCAAATTTTGATAGGGTACTATTTTACAATTTAAGGGCTTTACACTTAGCACAAGTACGAAACGAGGATTAAGTTAAAAGTTACAGTCTGGAGGACACGTCTGTAAATCATGAACATTTTTTGGAACTCATTTCCAAATGACATTTCCTTCACAAGTGGATACATAACAGGGCAAAGTTAAAATGCTCGATAAGTGAGAGACGATTGTGTATATCTTGCTGTTGTAGAGAATTAATCTTCAACCGAAAAAGAAATTTTTTGTTGTTGGACTCAGTTTTAAAGGCTTGTAATACAGACATAACAAAGTGATATTGGTATAATTCAAACAAGGGGGCTTCAAGTATGCAATATGAATATAATGTATTTTCTGTATGGCTTTCCAAAAAGTCCTCTGGGCTAATTCATGTCTGGTGCTATGCACGCCTGAAATCTAGTTTTAGGTTACTACTAAAGCTGTAATTGAAAGTTCATCATTATTTTAGCTTACTGAATACATATACAGGAAATGGAATACTCTTTGGCCGTGGTTCAAATACGAGCTCTTTTAAGCACATTTTCCATAAAAATTTTGCATACCTCTCGTGATATTTTATAGCCATTTCATTTCTAATGTTGTCCTTAAGCAATGAGATTTTGGTTGTTTTATTTAAGTACGTTCACCTTTTTTTAAGAAACGGAAAATGGTTGATATAATCACTTTGTAACATTATTCCAGGAAAAATAAAAAAAAAAATTGGAACCCTATGTTCTATCGAACTAATCCATGCATCTCTGTAGCTTCCTCATAAAAATAGAAGCCGTATTATGCAGTCAGCTAAAATGGCACACCATACACTTACTCTACAAGTGTGTTGAGTTCTTTGGTGTATTAATTGAGTGAAAACCCTTATTATAGGGCCCCAATTGCGGCTATTTTGATTATTACAAAGCCAGCTAAGGCAAAATGTGCTTCGACGTTTATAATAAGATTTTAGCAAAAATGGTGGTCATCTTTTTTGGTATACGTTTATCCTTAATATATGCAAATTTTCAAAATTATTAATTTCACGCTCAATGGTTGACTTGCTGGGCACACAATTTTCCGTATATTCACGTATATTTTAGCACATTGTTAGGTGCTTCATAATACATTATAACCGTCCACGCCCTACGACTATATCAAATATCCAAAATGATGTAATTATTTATGGGATACCACCGTTAAAAGGCATACATGCTCGAAGCATTATAAATGAACTAAATTAAATTCTGAAATTCAACGATATAAAAGTGATCAAAGTCTCGAAGTTTTATACTAATAACAAAGAGAATGATTATTGTTCTCTATGGTATAAGCACAGATAAAGATATACAGATATGGAAGTTGCTTGGCCATTAATTACATGAGAATATTCAAGTATTAAAATATCTTCAAACTCGAATCTAGCCAGTTTAAAACAAGCCAATATAATATAACTAATATATTGTTTATCTCTTCTATTTTACGTTTACGATAAATACGATGTAAATAATAAACAAAACGATACATTTTAATATATGAACCTTTATTCAAAAATGGATCACGAAATAATTGTTAAATTACCATCCAATTTATTTGCTGTCCGTGTTTTCTAAAATATTTGAGAAAGCTTTAAAGTTTAGGATTATAGAATTTTTACATAAAACATCTTTTCTTAGTGATAGACAATAAGGATATCAATGCAATACTGGCACTGAAGATGCATTCTTAGTTTGGAGCCCAATTTACAATGGTTTGAATAGAGGTGGAAAAGTTATCGGGTTGTTTTTGGATATTGCTAGAGCGTTTAACTTGGCATTTTATCTTGGGGTGGTATTTACTTTTCGAATCTTTTGCCATTCTTTAAAGTTCAGGAAGCTGCTGTATGGCTTATTAATTTTTAAAATTCACGTTACCATAGTTTCGAGTTATTCCAAAAGACTCAGATCCTAAATTTACTAACTAATTAAATTAAAAAATAAAAAATATCCGCGTTAAATTAATTATTAATAAAATAATTTTTGTGAAAAAAAAAATTTTTGTTAAGAAAAGAAAGACTAATTTCGAGTGATATACAGTGCAGTAGTAAAAAGTGATAAAAATATTTATTTAAGTGATTGTTTAAGTGAAATTGCAAAGAACATTCAAATTAAAAGCCTATTTCAAACATCTACTGTTAAGCAAAAATCATTTTTAAGATTTGTGGAGATCCACAAACCTATTGAGTTATTTTTATTAAAATTTCTTAAAATATTTGACGGTTTGATTGGTTACGAAACTTTAACCGATCTGCAAACCAATATCAATTTAAAAAATGGTATGCTGGAAAGTCCGACTTTCCGAATACCACTACACACACAAATTACAGTTGCATCATACCTTTCTATGTCGCACCACTCTCAAAAATAATAACGAACGTACCTGTTTCAATTGAGAAAGGTGAATTTTATATCAAACCCGTTACATTGCAACAGGACGTTCACATTCAAGAGGGTATATATTCAATTCAAACCCCTTTCATGGCATCAGTAGAAATTATCAACTGTTCTAACCAGCCAAAAGAAATTTTTCTATTCCAACCTCTACTCGTCAAACCATTTCATGAATGTTACAATGAAGTAAACTTCAAAATAACTAAAACATCGGAACATCAAACGATACATAGTATCGACAAAAATATTGAAACTAACCACCTCAACAGGGAAGAAAAATATAAATTAATTCTTCTTTATAAAAAAGGGACGTCACATACAAACGTGGACGCCTTATCACGGTTAGAAATCAATAATTATTTGAGTCAGGGGAAGTTAAACCACCCAAGTACAATTGACTCAATCAGAGAACGAAACTCTGAAAGTGCACGTATACATGCACAAGAACTGAATCTACACGAAGATGTTCAAAGTATCAGGTATGATATTTATGATGAGGAATGGCTACTTCATCATTTTTTCAACATAGAACCGGACAAAGACAGAATCCCGGGGTGTGGAACTATATTAAAACGAATTCACGATTGCAAAACGGCATTAAACGTATTCAAAAATCAGATTGTGATCGAGGTTGACATCAATCACACACTGATAAAAGAAACTTTCCTCATTAAGCATGGTAAGTTAAAACGACATATGATTCGTAAAGCATCATTCACGGATGACGATATCATAAATATTTTGAAAAATTATGCAAATACACGATCATTTTCGGCTATTTTTACCGATGATGAAACGTTTGCTAAAATACAACAAGTTTTTCGAACCACATTCCAAGACTCAGGGCTAAAACTAGTTCGAACGAAAACTATACGCGTAGGCATTAGTGACGTAATAAAACAAGCAGAAATTATCATACAATGTGACAACCTTCACCATCGCGGTATCAACGAAAATTACCTAAAATTAAAACGTCAATACTACTTTCCTAATATGAAAGAGCTAATCACAACATACGTTAAACAATGCGAAACATGCAATTTAATGAAATATGAGAGAAATCCTGTTACCCTGAAATTTCAAATAACCAAATCACCACAAGATCCTATGGAAATAATCCATTGTGGATACATTCGCTCTACGAAGTAAAAGCTTCCTTACTTTGGTAGATAAATTTTCAAAATTCACGACTATCTACGAACTAAGGGATAGAAAGTCGATTACAATAATTTCCAAATTGAAAAAATTTTTTTCGAGAGAGGAAATACCGAAAGAAATAGTACTCGATAGCGCAACGGAATTTACATCTGATTTAGTCTCCAAATTCCTGAAAATGTACAACGTAAAATTGCACATTACCACGGCAAAATCCAGCACGGGTAATAGTCCAATCGAGCGATTGCACTCTACCTTAACCGAGCTGACCAGGATTATCTTTTCTAAAAATAAAAATATTACAATATCAGAACTTATGGACTAAGCGGTGCTAGCATATAATAGCACAATACACGCTTCAACCAAACTAACTCCTTTTGAATAAGGGTCATATAACAATTTCAAATTTACCTAAAACGAATACTCCACAAGACGATATTTATTTAGTCACCATTAGAGAAAAGTTTGACGAGGTAAAAAAATTAGTCGCTGAGCAAAGCAAGCAATTGAAAGAATGATCAATAGCAAAACTAAATCAAAATAGGGGTAACCCTAAACCATTTCAACCGGGAGAAACTATATATGAAAAAAAGTACAACCAGGGATAAACTAGCCCCAAAGTACATCAAACATACGGTTGTAGCGGACAACAAAGCTAACGTTATCACTAACAAACATACTGTACACAAACAACGCATAAAAAAGCTTTTTGTTGCAGGTACTCACCGTATCATTCACACAAAATATAAAAATATTTGACCTATCTAACAACAAGGGGATATTGGGAATAGATATGGGTAAAGCTAGGATAATCTCTGGATATTCTAAACTAATACATATTATTGAACTAGATGACCTAACAGAAAATTTAGAAGCAAAAGAACACAATATTTTCCAAATAGAAACAATAACCAATAATAAAACACTACCGGACTACAAAGTAACTATTGCAAAAAGAAAATTTTCTAAAATACAAAAAGATTTATCAAGTATTTTACCAAAACAAAGAACCAAACGTGGTCTTTGGAATGGATTAGGAACGGTAATTAAAAGTATATCAGGTAACGTCGACTATAATGACTACATTCAAATCCAGAATGCCATATCAAAGTTAGAAAACGGTAACTATGTAGTAAATAAATTACACAATGATCAGGTAAAAATCAACGAACTAATGATTAATAGATTGGAAAACATAACCAACCATATTAATTCATTATCCTATCAGATAGAATACGAATTAAATTTCCTTAGGAACTACTTGTATACTCATTGGGTCAGTTATCTAATGGAAATATACTTTTATAAAATTGATGATCAATTGTACCTACTACAACAACAAATCAATGATATACATGAAATTATTACTTTCGCTAAACTTGAAGTTATATCTAGGCACATTTTAGATAGAAATAAGTTAGAATATATTCATGAACATTTGACCAATAATCACGTTAATATTGCATCTGAAGATGAAATTTAAACACTTTTAAGAGTAAAAGCATACTATAATAGAACAAACATCGTCGAAGCCATTGACATACCACAGTTTTTACAAGAGCAACTAATTTTCTACAAAATCAAGCCAATCCCGATAAATAACAAACAAATTATTAAATTAAATATCAATTCCTTAATCCTTGAAACCCATATATACATGGAAATTCACAAGCCTTGCTACGTAATAGAACACATTCATTACTGCCATCGCGAACAAATTTATAATACTTCAAACCACTGTGTACCACAAATCTTGTTAAATCAAAATGCACATTGTACAACCATGGAAACCGCAGACTCCGATGACATCGATTACATCGAATCAAACTACCTTTACGTCTCATCAACAAAAGAAATACAATTTTCCCCAAGTTGTTTCAACCAAACAGGAATGTTGCAAGAAAAGAAATTGCTTAAATTCGAGAATTGTTCAATTTTTATTAAAAACCATCGGTATGCGAACGAATACAAAACAACATACCACAAAAGATACATAATCCAACCTTTGGATGGACTAAACATTACCACCAGTTTGGAAGAATCCATCAGCCTACCATGTCTGGCTAACCAAACCATTACTAATATGGAAAAATTAGATGAACATTACGTCTAGTCACAAATCAACAATTACTCCATTTCGGGAATTACGCTAATACTGATCATATCGATCAGCGTCATTTTGTTCTATCTTTACAGAAAATACAGAACTACAAGTACCAAAGGATTGTTCCAACAAAGCATTCAAGTAAACTTAAAAGATAATGACGTCGATGATGACGCCCATCTTCGGCGGGAGGAATTATGTCAGCATTCTGTCGACACATCAAGAGCACCAACAACGACCACACGTGCCTTCAAATCTATGTAATAAAGTTATTTATTTTAATTTGCATTTCCGTTAATTTGTATTTTCTTTAATTTCCATTAAAATAAAAATATCAAAATGCTTTGTAAGATTCTCAATAAATTTACATCAGCATTTTTATAACTACAATTAATTTGAATTATATAAAATCAGTCTAGAATTAAACACCTAAAGATCTAGAACTTGAATTAAAACTTAATATAACAAAATTAACACCTTTCATTTACTTCGGAACGCTTATATACATACATCTACAATTTTCAGAAAATAAATTTTGATCATAATAAATACAGCAAAAACCAGTTAGCAGAATGGTTAGAATGGTTGTGTAATATTTAAAATGACGTGGATCATTTGTTGTTATAATTTATTTTTTATGTCTATCATGTTTTATTACTTGTCAACCGAAGTTTATTATCGTTGATCCGTCAATATTAATTTTTTTTTTTCATTCACAAAACAAAAAAGTGGAATTAGCATTGGTTTATATATTTGTATCGTTTTGTTTATTATTTACTTCGTATTTATCGTAAACATAAAATAGAAGAGATAAACAATATATTAATTATATTATATTGGCCCGTTTTAAACTGGCTAGATATTCTCATGTAATTAATGGCCATGAAACTTCCATATCTGTATATCTTTATCTGTGATATAGATATATATTTATTCTTTTTTTCTTCCTGTGCTTATAATATATAACCTGTGTCATATTAAAGTGTGAATTCGCTTATCAACAATATTTTGGTAATTCTCAATAATGTCAAGTGTTAGTGGCGGTTATTTCTTGGAATTAAGTGATTTTTTACAGCATGTCAGGCTTAACAATCAGTTGAATCTCACACTGTTATATATTTTAATATAAATAGATGGATTTCTTACTCAATACAATAATCTTAATTTGAATATTGATGTGAATATTGATGGCTTTAAGTCGTTTCATTTAACTTGAAAAACCACTTGTCTGTGGAACACTAAATGCTATTCTAGAAGAAAAAGAGGTGAAACACAAAAATACTTGGCTTTTATCGTCCGTCCAGTACAAATGTCAACGATTTCATGCTGTATTTGGATATTACAATTCTATGTAAAATCTATTCAGCTAAATACTAAACTGGTAGAAGTCAATAATAACCCGAATCCAGAAGTAAATAAGCCATGGTTTACACAATCACTTAAGATTCTTCATAGCAAACGTAGCGTTTCTACAAATTAAAAAAGAAATATCCACTTAATGAATTTTATTTTATTAATTTCTTCCAAATAAGATTACTCTAGTTCATATAGTTTCTTGCAAATAATAAGAATCCAAAGAAAAAATGGAGTCTGATAAATGATATGCTAAAAAAAAAGAACTATTCCACATCTGTTAACTAAATTACAGTAGATATTAATGGAGCTTCGTATGATAACCCAAATGAAGTGTCAGATATTTTCAATAATAATTTTAAATATGTCGGCTCAAACGTTGCCAAGTCATATACTCCTGACTATATACCGATACTCGTGATAAAAGCGATAAATACTTAACTAAATTAGATCTATGCTCTAAAGAAGACCACCAGATTTGTTAATTTAGCCTGCTAGTGAGGTTGCTTTTCGTTTTAGTTATCAATTTTTGTGTGCATACATATAAATAAGCATAGATGTTATATAAACAAACTATTTAACCACCTGAAGTTTGAAAAGTAAACAATTTAGAATTGTGAACAATTTAGAATTGTGAACTGTGGTAGAAAAAATAAATTTAAAAATCGTATTTAGTGTACGACAGAGAAAGTAAAATTATATCTTTCTTGTCTATAATTTCGAATTTTTGAATATTAAACTTCAAAACAGTAAAAACATTTGGTCATACCAAAGAAAATATACTATATCAGAAGTGAAGACACAAACAAAATAGTACGGGCAACGATATTTTTCTGCAAAATCCATATTTTTTGAATCCATCTAGTGAGTAACTTTAATTTTATTTATATAAAGTTACAATAAAGCTTGAATGTGATAGATTTTTTTATGGAATTTGTTTTATTGTCATTCGTTTTCCTTCACAGTCACATGCATATAAAATATACTTTATTTATATAAAAACACTAACACAATTGTTTTTTCGGTTGGTTTTCGTTATTTATTGTGCGATCGCTATATTTTTTTTTTTAATTTTGTTTTTTTTTCTGTTGTTCTGCGAATACATGTACATATGTAGTTACATAATTTAACAAGAACAAAATATTCAATTTAGATGATGCGCTTAAAATCGTTTCCTATTGTTTTTTAAATTCATATAGCAATTTTTTCATATTTCTCCAAGAGGAACAATTTTCTGATTCATACACATAGTTTTATTTTACAGAAAATAATGAACTTTTTCATTATACGGTGTAAAGTACAAGACTCCATTGCATCTTGGTTTCTAAAACCAGTAATCATGTATTTTGTTTTGAACTCATTGATTTTGAGACCAACAGAAGCTGAGAATCGTACAAGTGAGTCCAGTAGTTCTTGTTGCTATTCAGTCCAATTACACTGACAGTGGTTGGACCGATAATACAAGGTGTTGTCCAGAGGTGTTCCACCTTTACAAAAGATAAATTCTAACTTGAGATTAAAAAGTATCGGGGACAATGTTTTCTTGCCGTACTCCAGAGCTAATTGTAAAAATTCCTGATAGTTTGTTATCAATTTGCACAGTTGTCATTTACATAAACGCACATATTTGTCATGCATTCCCAGATATCACAAAGCAAACCATAAACTATCCTGATGGATTGAGTAATAGACTTGTTGGAAGTCCAAGAACATCAGATGTACGTCACGGGATGTTTCGTAATATTTAGAAAGAATCATCCTTAGTGAAAAAAATTTATTAGTGACTGATCGATTAGGATGAAATCCTCCTTGGTAGTCACCTATAATTTCTTTTGCCAGATGAGTGATTCTTTCCAATACTAAATGTAAGACAGTAATTTGTTAGCTGTGCAAAGGAGAGCTACGTTGCGATAGTTTTCGCATTTTGGACGATCTCCTCTTTTAGGATGGGTTCCTCTATGCACATCTCCGTAGTCGGTATTTGACAACTTTAAAATACAGCATTTAACACTTGTTGATCAGTGAGTAAATCAGAGAAATGCCTCTTTCAGTGTAGAGCACTGCATTGACACGGAGATTTCCATCCTAGTTCCAAATGGCAATAGACCTAAGTCTGATGATATGGTGCAGTTCAGTAATTTCTATAAAGAAGTTATGAGAACTGTACTCATAGCTGAGTTATTATAAAGCATTCACACTTTTTCCGTCAACAAATTCGCTTGACGGTTCTCTTAGCAACGACAGCTTTGTTCTTCTGTGCGATTTATAAAACGTATTCTCGCTTCTGTATAGGCTGTATTCTGTTGCTCGATAGCAAGACGACTCTCCTCATCAAACCAATCATTGTTATGGGTTTAATAATTACCATACCTAGAGTTGCCTGCTTGACTTCGGGGCTATTACGAAGGTGTGTTCATGATTCGAAGTATGTATATATGAGAAAATGTATGTGCTAGCCACTATGAAGTCATGCGCGATCGCAAAGTAGTTCGTGTCAGGCGTAAAGACCTATTTTTCCACATAAGTCCTGATTTTTGCCAGCTCTAGCATTTTTTATTTTTATTTTTTTGTATATCTATGCCATCTGTTATGGGGCCACAACCACTTTTAAATGACCTACCTTACGCCATCGCTAGCCAAATCGAGGACGCACTAATACAGGTTTGCTGTGAATACCATCTGCACATGGCATTGCTCCAGCCATCCTGTACTGGCATGGACGATAGTCTAGCCCATGGATTCCGCACTTCAACAGGGGGTCATAGTTGTGTTCATCGTCATCACCAATTAAATTGAGATGAAGCAAATCCCTTTTACAACCCTCCCCTGTTGGGATTCGAACCCAGTACCTTCGATCCAAGCACCTTATCTTTAACCACAGCACCTTTTGCTTGTTAAGCTCTAGCAATTAAGACACCAATCACAATTTTGGATCCCATCAAATTATCCAACATGATTGACAGGTTGGCTAACCGCATGCGTAAACGTAGCTTATACAAACGATTATCATTTTTTTAAAATCAAAAACAGCCTTTTTCACCTGGGGCCCAAAAAAACCAACACCAAGATTGCCAAGGTTATCTCCACTATAAAAAAATGTATAGCATTGAGATACATAGTCTCCACATTTTCTCGAGTTAATTGGAGTGCAACGAAATCCACGCGATACTCTTTCATGACAGATATAGAGCAAACAGTCGCGTCTGGTTTTCTTAGAGACTGAACGTTTCACATACCGATCTTAAACTGCGTCCTGTCCGTTAATATAAGTGGGATTCGAGCTAAATTTTGGCGGTACCCACATTTCCTTTTGTTGATTATTTTAACAGTAAAAATTTAGCAAAGGGTGCTGTGGTGGCATTTTAAGGATAGCATGCTCGTTTAGGAGTCTTTTGCGAAGCATGGGAGTGCTCTGCTAACCACAGAGGACCCCCATGCTTCGTAAAATACTTCTAAACAAGCATGCAATCCTTAGATTTCTACCACAGAATCTTTGGCTTGTCGTAGGAGGTAACTAAACATAGGTTGGATCGCTGCGCTGACTACCCGCATCCGTAAAAAACCTCAATGTTTAATATATCAGCAAAAATAAAAATAGATACTGTCAAAATTTTAACCGACCCTCAGTTACGTTAACTGACACACAGTATATGATCGGTAAGTGGAACGTGCAGTAGCTAAGAAAACCAGGGACGTTTGATGGCACTCTATCAGCGAAGAAAGAGTATCGCTTGGAACTTGCTTTTCAGGAAACTCGATGGCCAAAAAGTGGAGATCATGTGTCCTAAGGCTATACATTGCTTTACAGTATGGAGATGACCTCGGCAATCTTGGTGTTGGTTTCCTTCTTAGGCCCAAGATAAGAAAAGCTGCTTTCAAAGCAGTTGATAATCGTATGTGTAAGCTAAGTTCACCCATGAAACTAGCCAACCTGTCAATCATTTGTGTTCATGTATCCATTGATGTTATGGGACATCCCGTGATGTACATCTGGTGTTCTTGGACTACCAACAAGTCTATGACTCAACCCATCGGGATAGTTTATGGTTCGCTTTGTGATATCTGAGAATGCCTGACAAATATGTGCGTTTATGTAAATGACAACAATGCAGTCACAATGTTGTGTGCAAATTGATAACAAACTATCAGGAATTATTACAATTAGCTCTGGAGTACGGCAAGAAAACGTTGTCTCCGATACTTTTTAATCTCATGTTAAAATTTATCTTTTGTAAAAGTTGAACACCTCAGGACAACACCTTGTACTGTCGGTCCAACCACTTTCAGTGTAATTGGATTGAATAGCAACGGTGTCAAAGAACTACTGGACTCACTTGTACAATTCTTAGCTTCTGTTGGTCCCAAAACCAATGAGTTCAAAACAAAATACATGATTACTGGTTTTAGAAACCAAGATGCAATGGAGTTTAGTACTTTACACCGTATAATGAAAAAGTGCATTATTTTCTGTAAAATAAAACTATGATTATCAATCAGAAAATTGTTCCTCTTGGAGAAATATAAAAAAATTGCTATATGAATATAAAAAACAATAGGAAACGACTTTACGCGCATCATCTAAATTGAATATTTTGTTCTTGTTAAATTATGTAACTACATATGTACATGTATTCGTAGAACAGAAAAAAAAAATTTAAAAAAAAATATAGCGATCGCACAATAAATAACGAAAA